>VZTY01024087.1:67100-95669 GCA_013400935.1 Turnix velox | reverse complement strand
TAGCTTTTCTGCGTTCCTTTCTGGTAAGTTCACTGTAGGGCTATTATTTAGTAAGTAGCTACAGTATGGACTCATTCATTGGCATGGAAATACTTTCTACTCTCTTATCTATCTCCTCCAATAATCCTTATCATGTGGCACATATGTCATTACTGACCATTGAACTGATATTTTCAGAAGACTGTACAAAAAGACTGCCAAGAGCTCCTTCTTGCACAGCTAGTTAACTTAGGGACCATCTTTGTTTAGAATTCTAGGCAAAGGGATTGTTTTTCTCCAGGTCTGTTATTTTGCAACACCAGGTTTTTCAGCCACTTTTGTGGACACTTTCTAAACATCTTGAGATGTTTCTGCAACTCTGCATAATCAGCTTTAGTTATTAAGAGCTTGAACATCAACAACAGTCCTCCTTTTCTTAGGGCATTCTCTCTTTTTTCCAACATTTATGCATATTGCTGTCAGATAACTAGATTGTACTAGTAACCAAGTTCCATGCTCTTCTTCAATATGGAAAAAGCTAGATGTATATTCTTTATGCCATAACAGCATCACCTCAGAGTCTTTGGTGAAGAACCTTGTAAATTATTGTTTTAAAAAATCTGCCATACACTGTGTTGCCAATATATGAATATTTTTTTTTTCAAAGTAATCCTGAAGTTACTAACAGCTGTTGCTTAGAAAAATCAAACTATCACATTTGCTAAACACATAAACAGGATCCTACACACATGTTAAAAATTGTTATTTTAAAGCCTGTTTTGTAACTTTTCAATAGCTGGAGTTGGCAATGCAACTAATTGCATGTAATTTGTAGTACTTCAGTATTTATTTCCTTTCCCATTCTGCATGGCTTTTATTATGCATGGCTACTTGTAGTTAGGGAGAAGGTGCCTCACTGAAAACCCATTTCACTGAAATAAACCCTAAGATTTATTCTGAAATTGGAGGGGATTTCCGAAGTTCCTGAGCTTTGCATTAGTCCCATGCAGAAGGCAGAGTATCAGGCGCTGTAAGCCAAAGCTGCTTTTCCTATACAAAGAATTGAATGGTGAGGAATGCTATCATTAATAGGCACTCATAGTATTGAAGATAAATGCAGAGAGGAAAACTCTAGGCGTACTTATAAATATAGAAGGCTTAACTATACCAATAATCTGCTGTCACTAAAAAAAGACTGCATTGAATCAGAGGATGCGGGGATACAAAAAGTATCCAAAATAAAAAAAAAGTATCCAATAGTAACAGGTGATGTAGCTGTTAACCATGTGAGGACTTGAACCTTCCAGAAAGAGATCTCCTCTGTGTCAGTGTCCTGCTGAATGTTTCCTATATGTAATGTGTAATGCCAAATGAGGTGGACAGAAGTATCAAGAAGATGCAATGTCTGAGATGGTCTTGGTTGCTCACACTGAGTTCTCAGTAGGAGTAATCTGTCTATGTACCATGGTCCTCATTGAGTCCTGTTTATGGAAGTCCTAATCAGGACATTATTTCAGTAAGTGAAAGTGCAGAAATGTCTTAAGAGATGTAGCAGGTATCTCTTAGAGGTAATACTGAAATTTGGAATATAGAGAATATGAGCTTGCTTTCTTAGTTCCTTCCCTGCTATTGCTTTTGTATCAGCATTTGAAATATCAGTGTCTATACTGCACTGCAGCTTGCTACTTTGGTGGAGAAATGCACTTGACTCCCTACAGTTATTGCAATTGGAGGGGGATCTGATTAGGATGCTTTTCCTAATTAAGTGATATCACCTAAAGTGAGTTTCCCTACCATTGTCTCACTGCAGTACAAAAATAACAACAGAGAAGAATCATTTGGTTATTTTCCTGATTAAAATGTCTTTATTCATTCATGTTTCACAGTGTAAAATTCTATCTTAATGAAAGGCTGAGGGTCAGTTTTCTAACATAGCTAATTGTGTGTCCTGTTATCCCAATCACAGTTAAGGCTCAATTTCTTGAATTCAGCAGCAATATGCCGCAGTAGATCTCAGGAGAAATCCTAAGGTAGATATTTGGTCACCAGAGATGAAAAAAAGAGTCCTTCAGTGTTTTTTTTGTTGGCAGTCAGGTCTTGAAGAAAGCTGGACATCATCCCCTGCCAACCTGATAAGTGGGTCCTCACAGTGTGCCTGAACATCTTTGACTTCAGCTGATTCCATTAGGCCTGTGGACTTCAGATTTAATTTTTACTTTTCCTCTTGGCCAGCAAACCACTCTCTCCCCAGGGAGAAACACTTATCTTTTTAAAATACTAACTGAGCCCATCCTTATTTGACTGAAATTATACTCTCCTGACTGATGGCAGTAGTACCATTGAATTGACTGCACAAATGAGGGGACAATGGAGCATCTTTCTATATACTTCTTGATAATAAATACAGATAAAATAGATGAGCTCTGTATTTTATCATTGCTCTTTCTTTGGCTACCTGTTCATGAAGTTGCATTGCATTAAGATTCTTTCAAGATCTTAAAATTTAAAAAGGTGTGGTCTGAAAGAAAGATGAAAGAGGAAGTGAAAGAGGAAGCAAGAGAGCAAGTTTGCTATGGCAAACCAGCTGTGTTGTTTAAGAAAATGTTAGAAGTCAAATATATTCCTTTCTCTTTTTAATCAAAGAATTGCAGGCACAGTCGCTGGATCCAAGTCCTGCAGTTCTTAAAACCAAACACCATATTTACAAAAATTTTGCTCAAAATGGCTTCAAGACTTCAAGATCAGGACCCATGAGATAGATTTTTCTAGAGAATGATTGTGAGATGTTCATTCATTCATTTATTTTCTATTTTCTTGTAACACTAAAATTGATGTTATTTCCAGTTCTTCTGATAATTGTACACAACACATGCAAGATTTTACATGTCCAGTTCATTTTGTTCTGACTCTGTGAAGAATATTGCATCCCTGTGCTGCAGTCTTTGTGCCTGCATACTTAGTCTCTAGTGGAAAATAGACTTTCCTGCAGTTCTGAATTTTCTTTCTTCTACTTCTTTACCCAGATCTGTTGTTTTTATTGATTCTCTTACAATAAGCAATTTCTGTAACCCCAAAAAGAGATTAGGGTAGAAAGATTTCCCCAGTCCATCAGTAAATTTCCTAGGCTTCATTAGCAGTAATTTCTTCAAAAGACTTTGAGTTACATTTACATTATGTCAATAAAATGTATAATCCAAGGGATCAGCTCTTTCACATTCAATACTGAGTACCAAAAATAATTCAGCTGAAGCCAGTGGCTTAAAATCTGTACGAGAGAGCAGAAAACCCGGCTGTTGTACAAAATGGTAAATTCTTGTCACTTCTGCTAAAGCAAAAAATCTAGAGAAAGACAGCTGTGAGAGTTTTGTCCAAATAAGAATTTTGATCCTCAGCCAAAGAGCATGAAGAAGACTAGAATTAAATACCAGTATTTTTTAGATAGAAGTGTTTATCTGATAGACAGCTCTGTGCTAGTGATTTTTTTTTCTCCAAATGCTTTTCTTTTCATTCATACACACTGCACCAGATTCTCTCCTCATTAGAAGAAGTCAGTTTTGCCTGATGACAAATGCTGTGATTGAAACGTGTTTTAAAAATTTCTCCTGTTACATACTCTTGGGCCAGAGTCCAGTCCTGACTTTCCACAACTTCACATCATTCCTTTTACCACTTTGTCTGCCCAAAGCCTTAAAATATTTTTGCCTAAACCATTTGACCTTTCCCTGAGATATATTTACTATCACAAGCAATGAGTTCAGAAAGAATCCTGTGTCTGCTTTAATATTCAAAGCTGACGTTGTAGCACTGTCATTGTATTTACTAAAGTATTGTGTCAGCAGTGCAATTTTTTCATTAACCACTTTTCATAAAATTGCCCCCAGTGTTAAGAACATGGGGCTCTTCACAAGCAAGCAGTGTCCCATTCACAAATGTTTAATTGAAATATGGCACAATTGTGCTGCTGGTCAATTTTTAGTATCTTCTGTAGTACAACCATTAAAGAATGTGAACGTGTATGTTCTGTTGTACTAGCAGTTTATTAAATGGAAATGAAACTTCTGAGAGGCTAAAGAGTAGTCTTTGAAAACACAGTTAATTCTGCTTTTGATTATTGTTGCCAGAGGATTTGGGTTGGGATTTTTTTCTCTTTTTTGTGGGTTGTTTTTATTTATTTTCTGCAAAAACAAGCAAACTAACGAGAAAAGGTAGTTGCCTCTTAATGTAGGAGTCCTTACATTCTCTTCTCCTAATTAATCCCATCCCCAAACCCCATTCACTTTTGCAATGAAGGTAGCCCCTGTTTGGTTGGGTACATTTACAGCTGAGGGGCAGAAAATGTCTCAGTACTACTTCTTTGTTGTTACAGCATGAAGAGCAGCAAACAGTGAACAAATAAATGATGCCTGAGGAAAATATGTTGTCAAGATTCAGAAATATTTTTTTGTCTAAACCAGGTATAAAAAAACAGGTTCAACGAAAAGAATCTGAGCTTGAAAGTGCTGCCTCTGACCTAAAAAACAGAATGTATTTATAAATGTCTACACATTGAAAAATAAATCCCTAATTTTACAATTACATCTTTTCAAGCAAATGCTATTTTCTGATGTATTTAGTAATGGTAATCCACGGGCAAGCTTTGGTGTTCTTCATAAAAGTGAAATTACAGTCACTTCTTTGAAAAGAAAATATTTTAGACATCTCATCTCAGCTGTTAGGTAAAGTGGGAAGCTGTTTAGTGCTTTTCTGAGACTGTAAAATACATTCCATTTTATATGCCTATATGAAAAGCATGATGCAAAGCCTTAAGCTTTTAAATACTTGCTGTACAATCAAAATTATATTAAACCAATAAAATGCACCAAGTATAGTGCTTTGCTATGGCAAGCCACTGGCCTGATACAAGTAAACTCTGTAGCCTCCTCTGGGACAGAACATTTGTTGAATAGTTGCAATAAGAAGAGAGAATCAGATGATATTTAAAAGCATTAAGCAAAGTGTAGGTGATTAATACAGGTAACTCAGCTGTGCATTCACTTAATAAGGAAACAATTATTATAATGTAGCACTTCATTATTTGTAATGCATGAAATGGAGATTTTTGTATCACGCCTTTACAAAGCCAGCAGTTTCTTGTGTAACAGATAACTGAAGTACATAAACATTATGATAAATGCCGAAAGACTGAAATATCTTGTAACAAACAACGTGTATGACCTGATGATTAAGATTAGACGTTGACCCCCTCCCCCAAAAATCCCCAGCAAATAAGATTACAAACCACACTGTTCAGCAGCTTAATCTGTGTTTTTGTGGAAGCCATTTAAAATCTTTTCTCTTGTGCGGGAAAGACTCTGAAATACCTCCATATTTTCTAGTTATTTTCTTTATGCAGAGTGTGGGAAACGTTTATTCTGAAGCCCAGAGGAAGACCAATGTGAGAAATGTTATAAAGCATCTCATGTTGTCTGGAGCTAATTAACTGCAATGCTCCTGTGTTGTTCTCAGTTTTAAGCAGGAACACACAGCACAATACCATTTATTCTGCTGTTCAATAGATTTTCACTTTAAAATGGATTAATTCTATATCCTTACAATTTTAACCTTTTTTTCCTTAAAATGTTCTTAGTAGATACACAAGAAAGATTTCCAATGACATGGTGCTTTTTGTGTTTTAAAATTAAATATAATTTAATAAACTTAACTCTATTGTTGAGCCCTTATGCATATACATGTGAAATATTCTATGTAGCTCTCCATTTCCAAAGCAGAGACACATTTTTCAAGAAAACAAAGAAAATAAGCCTCGACATAGAAAAAAATTAAAGAAAATCAGTTATTTGTTTTCCTTCTTCTCTCATATAGACACTAACCTTGAATCAGAAGCAAACGCTGTTACTCTGTACATCCTACATTTAGTTCTGTGTGTCTGTTGAGATACATACATTCAGGGTGTCAGGAGCTGGAATACTAAAGAGCCATTTCAGTGCTGCAGAAATAGGCATTTTGTTATTGTACAAATCAGATTGGTTTAATATTATAAGTGTGTGAAATAATTTGCCTTTAGTTGGTGCCAGTGAAATTTCAGTATCTATAGGAAGATCAGTGTGGTGAATATTTAAAACAGATCAGCATTTCTAAATAATCTGATGAAAAGACTCTCACATTTCCCATTTCCTATACATTAAAAAAACAATACCTGAAATTTTTCATTTAACTAGCTGCCAAGTTACATCTTCACATCACTTCCTAAATCCTTTATCCTTGTTTCAAAATTTCTTTTTTTTTGTTTTTTTGCCACAAAATTTTTTTGTTCCTGCCCATACTGACTCTAAGAAGAAAAATCAGAACATGACATTAGTCTAAAAGCAGTGTGTCCAAAAGGAGTCATCCAAAGATTTTAAATTTGGGGGCAGTTTGACTTTCCATCCCCTAGGAGCCTGCCTCCAGCCTGTAGTGGCAGTTCTGTCCCACTTGGAATCACTGTCTTGAGGCTGTAAAATGTGAAGAGTCTTTGCTCACCACTCTCCCTGCCCCTCTGGGGCATCAGATCTCCCTGATCTGATGACCAGAGACCAGAGGAATAGACAGTTGGCTAAAACACACAAAAACCCTCTCTCGAGTGAAAATGACAGAATGAAGTCTGACAGTTGTTGGACTGTGGAAAAAAAATCAAACCCTGCTGAAATGCTGTGTGTATTTTATACTGACGGTAGGTAGGACTTAGCTGCCTCCCCAGTATCCTTTCTCTCCATCATCTGTTATGCCCCTCAGGCAACCATGACATATTCTCAGACCCCTATGAAATCACACTTCTATAAAGTGGAATTGGAGCTGAGAGGCCTCTTCAGGCTGGGGGTCAGTGAGAGCGTACTACATCTTTTGTTTCTGTTATGCTGCTCCTGCTGCTTATAGGGATTTGAGAGCAAAGACAGGAAGAAGAGACTTGTGACTGAGATGTTAGCTGCATGGTTTGGTAGCCTTCTTTCCTTCTCCCCGTTGTGCTGCAGACTTCCAGAAGAGCCCTGAGCTTGTTTCTTCATCTCCCTCTAACTTGTTAAGATCTACTCTCCCTCTTTTTCCTCTGATTGAGGCTGGGGTTGTTCCTGGGGTTTAGGCTCTGCAGTGAGATGGTTAAGCTCCACATAACGTTTACATCATCATCACCTTCACATCAGAAAGTAGGAAACATCACAGGTCACAACAGTGATCATCCATGGAGAAAGCAGAAATTCATTCCAGCTCTGATCACTCTCAGTTTTTCAGTCCACAGAAGAATGCACAGTGAAATCTCACCTTGTGGGAGGTTTCCACAGGGGTTAAGAGGAGAATAGAGGCTAGTTGTAATAAATTAGTATCCAGTTACCATTTACATTAAATGCCTTTTTATGATGTTCAATATTCAGAAAGAGGAACTCTACCCTTCAGTGCAACAGCTATATTCCAATTCTTCCATATCTTCCTATCTCCTCTATATTTTCTCTGGCTTTTTATGCTTTTCCTTTGTTGTTACACCTTCCTCTTTCTCTGCAGCCATTTAAGTTCCCATTACTACTGCCTGCTTTTTTTTCACCCTGCCTCCTTTCTCTCATTATCTGCTAATGTTTTCACAACACAATAGCTAAAATTAAAATAGTGTCTGCAATGGGAAAAGATTATGTGCTCAGTTTCATGGTTTCTGAAGGAAATGAGTATGCCTTGTTGTATTTATACTTGGTACACTGAGTTGGAGGCATCATAAAATGTGACTGTGATTCCTGGGCAGTCTGAATATATCAATTGAGCCACTGAGATATATTATGTAGCCTATATTTCTAACATCTTAAGTCTCTTAGGTTTTGTTTTGTGGTTTTTTTGTTTTGTTTTTTTTTTTTAATTAACCTGGATCTACTAATGCTCTGTCTGGGAGACAAGTCACACCTTTTCCATAGAAAATACCATGCAGCTCCATTCTAGAATTCTCCTTACTGGAAGGACCATAATATAATGCAGACACCCTTCAATCAATTTGAAGCAGCCTCCAAATCTTATGTCAATAATATTGTTCTGGATGTGAATCTAGAATTCAATAAGAAAAGGTAATCTGATTCTCAGTTTAAAAGGCTACAGTGAAAACCATGTTTCAGATTAGTTGTGATTTCTCCTTTCCTCGACTGTACCAGGTCTAAAGAACATCTTTTGTTGGTGTTATTAAAGGCTAGTTGCAGCAGCCTGTCAAGAATTTTCACACCAGCAAGAACACCTGCAGAGCTGACTGCTATGTCCTCTCCCTGCCTCTCTCTCTCCTTGCATAAGTCATTAAATTGGAAATTACACATAAGATACATAGGGGCATCTATACCACTGTATTAGTTCTAGCATTAGACAGGTGGTCCAGGTTCTTTTTCAGTGGCATTTAGAATTTCAGTATCTTCATGTGTCTGTGGAATAGCAGATTTGGGTTATTCTGTTGAGAAACACATGTGGTAAAATACAGATGGCTGATAATGATGATCTTATAAATAAAATGTGCTGAGGTGAGGAAGCAATGCATCTTCTTGGAAAGGGAGGTGGCTGGGATTTGATTCTTGGGTTTGTTGACCCTACACGTGTGATGAATGACATAGTGAGTACAGAGAAGCAGTGTTCCTGTGTATATTGAGCATTAACAAAAGAACAGAAGTAGTTTTCTTCTACTGGGAAAGTTTGTCTCTATTCACAGTTTCAAAGTTTTCTAAAGGTAAGAGCTTCACAAACTTGCTCTATGGAGTTCAGGCTCAGAGTAGCATAAATGCAAATCTGGGGTTATCATTGTTAACTTTTGTGATTCAGCAGTCAATATTCTTGATGTGCAGTAACAGTCTTTCTGAACAGGAGTGTACTGAGTCCTTGAAAGGACACTTACATTTAGGATTCCTCAGAGTAGCAAAAATTGAGACAAAAAGGGGCAAGTGTGCATTTCTTGTGTTGCTGCCTATGCACCATGTGTCACCCAGGTGGCACATGTTCAGATGGACATACACCTTTGAGGTGAAGTGGTGGAGTATCTATCATACCACTCCAACACCTTCACTATTAAAGATTTGCACCTTATTTCAGATGTACTTTGCCTAGCCTAAGCTTTCAGCTTTAAGGCATCATTATGGTTTTTTTCCTACTAAATTAAAGAGACACTTGTATGGGAAATCTTTTCTTAGTTACATGTTGACTGTGTCATCTCAACCTCTTTGCTACTGCTCTGGAAAAACACACTTCATTGATTTCATGTATTGGAAAAGTCTTTCATATTTCCTTGAATAAATATAACTGAAACATTAGTTCTGGATTGCAGTAGAAGAGAGTGCATCAGAGGGAAGAAAATGGCAGGTACTGGCTGAATTAAAAACCAACACATTTATCAGAGCATCGTGTAGGGAGAGAAAGGAGTTTGGATTGTTTCATGGTTTTATTTCCAGTTGCTATGAGAATTAAACAGTCATATTTTGATTCTTCACACTATGAAAAGTCTCATAAAATCTCGTGGATTTTTTTTCTATTGTATGTATTAACCATTGAAGGACAACATTTGTCTTGGTCAAAATAGCCACATGCTTTAAACTGAGATAGAAGTCTGAGAAGTAATGAAGTTCATTCAGAAAGTTACCAGGCATGATTCAGAAAGCTATTTTCTAAGCCAGGTGGGTATACATACCTACTTTGAGCACCTTGTTTTAGAAGCAGTAAGTAATACTGTTGTGAGAATAAAGGTACTGAGTTGTATGAGCTACTGCTCTAATTTGATGGTGCTTTATTCTACATAACTTTTTCTCTAAGCCTAGCCCTTGTTTTATGGATAATGTTCTAGTATCTATAAGCTTTGGAATATTCACATCCTCCCTATTTCTTTCCTGTACCTCCAGTAGTATCAGGATTTCTAAGCTAAAATATCCCAATCCATCCATATGGTCATTACGCCTTCAGGACAGTCCTGGTTCAGGACAGCCTGAAAGACTGTGATGGCAATAGAAATGAGTGGAAGAATTTTTTCTCACTTCAGCCAGTGAAGGATTCTAGGCAGAGAACTTCCAAAATATGGAATCAGATGGGGAGAGGAGGTTCTGCCCCTTTACTCTGCTCTTGTGAGACCTCATCTGGAGTTTCTGCTTCCAGTGCCCTCAGCACAAGGACATGGCACTGTTGGAGAGGGTCCAGAGGAGGCCACAAGGATGATCAGGGGCTAGAGCACCTCTCCTATGAATACAGGCTGAGCGAGTTGTGACTGTTCAGCTTGGAGAAGAGAACTCTCTGGAGAGAACTCATTGCTGCCTCCTGGTACCTGAAGGGGCTAGAGGAAAGATGGGAAGGGTTTGTTTCCCAGGGCATGGAGTGACAGGATGAGGGGTAGTGGTTTTAAAATAGAGCAGGGCAGGGTTAGTTCTAACATCTATGTTAGAAAGAAGTCCTTCACCATGAGAACAGGCTGCCCAGAGAAGGAGTGGAGGATATAGAGTACAGGACAGCAGGACTAGGAGTAATGCATGCAAATTGGAAGAGGAGAGATTTAGGCTGGATAGAAGAAAGAAGTTCATTACTGTGGGAGTGGTGAGGCACTGGAACATGTTGCCCAGAAAGGTTGTGGATGCCCCCTCCCTGGAAGTGTTTAAGGCCAGGATAGATGAGGCGTTGAGCAACCTGGTCTAGTGGGATGTGTCCCTACTCACTCCAGGAGGTTGGACGAGATGATCTTTGAAGGTTCCTTCCATCTCTATGATTCTAATATGCCATCTCCCTTTCATTCCTCCTCCAAGCTTTGGGACTACTGTACATTACTGTACAAGTGCATTTTTGCAAAGCAGTCTCTGGATTGTTCATTCATTTTCATTACTGTTTTAGATTAGGCTTTTCTGGGTGGGATAAAACATCCAACTGCTGTCCTCTTTCAAGGCACTATTTGCAGAACTTCAGGTTGTGACCTAGGCATATTTTTCTATACTTAAGAAAATATGGAAAATTAGACTAATCTAATCACACTAACTCAACTCAGTTAACTCACGGATTAACTGAAAACAATAAAAAATAAAAGTTGCATACTGTAAAGTCAATAAATACAAATAATGTTATTCCATTGTTTATATTGCCAAAGGAGATGCAGCTTATGTCTTGAGACCTGGATTTCACTTAGCTAAATCATCAAATGAGAGAAACAGGAAAAATCCTAAAACGATCTTATCATTCTTTCTTCCTTTCTACAGATCTACCATTCACTGTTGCATAAGAAATCTATGAGCCATCACTGGATGGATCATATTTTAATCTAGATCAACAGATCTGTACAATTGACTATAGTCATAGTGGGGGAAAAAAATCCCATCCAAACAATAAAGTCATAATTTAGCTTCTTTGCTGAAAGATACACATTATAACACAGAGGACTTCAGGGTCATACAAAATACAGAAAATAACCCTTATTGTTCTGTGTGTAGCTTTGATGAGGGTTTCTATGACTGTTCCTCAGTGGCTTCTGCAAAAGTCAAATCTGTTCCCACCTCACAGCATCCCTAAAATACTCACTGGAGGTGTGATGTAATTGCTTTATCAGATGCCAGCAGAAGTTTTCCATTAATTTTAGCTCAAGTAAAACAAGACCATTTCTGGACGTTTCCAAGCCCTATCTCAAACTTTTCACAGATCTGTTTTTGAGATCAAGTCCCTTTCTCCAACTGGAAAGACCTTCCTTTGCAGCCTTGGAAGTGGTTGATTTCAGGCTGTATGCAGCCTGCTGCTATGTAGTCTTTTCAGCATAATTCAGAGACTTCATGGCCCTGACCCCTTTGCTCCCTCCTCTATTTCAGCACCAAACTCTTGTGCGTAACTGTGTTGGGAAACCTGTCCTTCCAAGGTGATGGTGGGCTGCCAAAATCATCCCAACAGACTGCAGGATGAGCTCACTTGTATGCAATCTCATCACCTGCCTCCCGTTTCTAATAAGGACTGGATGAGGAGTCTTTGGAGAGCAGGATCGTTGTTCTCTCTTCCACGTTGTTTTTGCAGAGCTTTGCATGGGATAGCATTGCTTTGTTTCTTCTCTCATTATCCTAATCTTGTGTGAAATAATGGCAGAAGAAAATTCTGATTTGTCGAGAGTTTTTGCCTGTCTGTAAGAATTTTTCACTAGATTTGGTAGTATGCTGAGAAAAGTATCTACCTTATAGCTTTATTTTCCCTTCTAGTGCTTCTCTTATCCTTGGTTCTACCTTAAACAGGAACAGTACTCTTCATTTCAGTTTATTTTATCAAAGTAGAACCTTTACTGTATTAACTTGGCATTAGTTCAGCTGTTTGTGCTTTCTGATTTCTGTGACTATCCTACATACACACACTGAAGGAAAGGAAAAAGGAGAAGCAGCAGCAATGTTGAATGACTGTTGGACTTCTACCTCAGAAATCTTGTCACTCCATCACCCATTCAGCCCGATTCAAGCCTCATTTAAAGTAGATTAAGTTGTGGACTGAGTTGCTTTCTTCTGCCTTTTAAGGCAAGAAGAATTGCCCATTCTTACAGATTCCAGGAAGAGAATGTGTTTGCCTGGGTGATAGTATTTTACTAAGAATTATTTTTTTAACATTAAAATCACTGGATTTTGTGCATGCTACAGAGAGTACACCCGATTTACTATTTTATTTTCTTAGAACAGAGATAATTTTGTCAATGTATCTCCACACAAGAAGAGTTGAAGGGCACTTTATTTTGCAGAAATACGGAAAACTGGTGACAAACCTCAAGTTTTGTAAGGAGAAATTATACATGTAATTATAAAGCGAAAGGAGAAGACAAACTGAAAATCACTGCAGGTCTGCAGAAGGAGTGAAAATGTGAGTTTTCGAAATAATCCTGCAAGACTGCCTGCTGCAAAGTTGTTGATTCTGTGGGAGGAGGGGAGAGAATTAAAAAGAAAAAAATAATGTCTGTCTCAGGGCCCTGAAAAATGTCTGTCTTGGAGCTCTGAAACAAAGTTTTTCCAGCGATATCCCAATACTGCTTGTGTAGAAGTTTTCAGCTCAGAAGGAGCAAGCCTAGCAGCAAAGCTGTGGAGCAGGAGACACACAGGAGCCCTGGATGTTCCGGTCCAGCTCTCAGTTCCACACTCGGCATCAGAACAGAGACTGCACGGAGGAGAATGAACTCGCTTTTAAAAACGTGACTTTTTACTTCAGCAGCCGCCATCGCCCTGAAACTTTCTGAGCAGCTTAGGGTGCTGTGGCCAAAAGAGACGAACAGTGCTATTATTTTTTTAGAGTCATTACTTATTAGAGTTCCGAGGGGAAAAAAAAAAAAAGATAAAAGAGCAGTGGGTTATTGGTATCACTGCCTGAGGGTTATTGTGGGTTGCGAGAGGTGATAAAGAGCTGTTTGCTGTCACCAAAGAAATTCAGGATAACTTCAGGAGGATTAATATCATTGCACCTGACCGGGTCAAGGTTCTAATGGTGGTTGTTGGGCATGTGCTTATGCTATTTAAACCTCTATTACCACTCTGCTGAGAGCGGAGGAGGTCTCACATCGTAAAGTTGCTGGTAACGGGATCGGGCCCAGACCGTCTTGGTATAGAACAGTGATGGCAGATGTCCGAAAATTGTCCCCTAATTTTTTAAATGGAATAACCCTAAATTGCAAAAGCGTTTTGGACAGTTTTGTCTTTAGTCCACGGAGTCCTGGTAAAGACTTTCTGAAAAGTCCTAATGACTGGGGTAAAAGGAAAAAAAAATATAGAAGACGAAAAAAAAAGGAAGCATTTCAGCTAAAGAAAATAGTTCTGATGGGACTTGAAAACCCTAATTCTGTGAATGCCAGTAGTAAAGAGCCTCATTCTTAAGCTGGCCGTACGAAACCTGAGCATGAAGTTCTCATCCAAGCGAGAAGAACTTCTCCGAGTGTAGATTTTTCCCAATTTACATTCTAAATGTATAGGGCAGGTGCAGGCAGGTGGCGTGGTCAGATGTTGTTTTGTTGGGGTATTCGTTTATAGGCGAGCTGCGTTACACCAGAGATGTGCTGAAGCCGCCCGGGGGTGTCGATACAAGGGGGAGCTTCACCTGGGTAACGAGTCCCTCCAGGCCTCCCGCAAATGCCAACAGCCATCGCTTTTTACTATCAACGAGCCCTGGACCCTATCCTTGGGCTGGTTCCTCACCCTGTCCCCCCCAAATCCCTCCTCGCCCCGAAAGTCGCCTGTTAGCGGGGGGAGTCTGGACTGGGAGCACGCCGCTGCTCCCTGCAGCAGCGGGAAGAAAGGGGGTGCAGCGGACGTTACCCCCTTCCACCACCTCCCAACGCCACCCCTCATTCCCATGGCAAGGAATTTCAGCTTGTTTTTTCTTTCCTGCTGTTTTCCTCTTCAGTTCCTTCCGCCGGACCCGACGAGCGCTTTGCACTCCAAACCGCCGGGCGATGAGGATAACAGTCCAGCTTTGAAAAGAAAATTCGCTAATGCCTGGGGAATATAACTTGAAAACTGCTCCGAAATATTCCGTAGCTTGTTAATTGGAGTAAACAAAGTGCAAGAAATCCTAACTCAAATATGATTGCGCTGAGATTAGGCTCTAATTGCTTAAGGTTCAGGTGGAATCTGCAGGCTAAAGCCTATAAGAACAATCTGAATTTCACAATCATTCTGTCAAAAGGAAAGAGATGAGAGCCCACACGCTTCCTAACAAGTCATTTTTAACAGTTACAAGCTTCTTACAAAGACCACACAGGGAGTCTAAGAGATGCAAATGTAATCCCTGGTCATTCTGCAGGCCTTCAACAAAGATGTACTAAAGCCTAATAGAAAAGAAATCAGTTCTCTGTCACCAGCTCCTGGTAAAATCTATTAGAGAAAGTACGGGTCTTGTATTTACAGCAGCTGCTTTTAAAGGTTAAGGACAAGTACATACAAAAATTATAATTTTTTTGTCTGGGAAATATTTAATAACCCCCCGTCTACTCCTTTTTACCTCTAAAAATGCTTTGGTACTTAGTTTGTGAGCATTCAGGGAAAGAATTGTCTTTGAAATATTAACAACAGAAGAGTTTTGGGGTTTTTTAGATGTTACTCATTCGGACGGCTGCTGTTTGGAGCTTTTTTTTCGAAATAATTTATTTAAAATTATAAAAAAAATAGCCCAAAACAAAAACCGATGCAGGGACCTCAGGACAGCGGTGGGTTGGGTATTTTGTCAAAATACCTCGATTCCAGTGTCCTGGAGCGAATATTTGAATCAAGCGAATATTTGGACCAAACGAATATCTATATGAAGATGAACAAAAAGTCCGTCTGCGCAAAGGCAAACGACACAGGGAATCAGTCCGCCTCTTAGCCTTTTCCAGGATATTCTCCTCTCTTAAGGTTTTTTGGGGGGGAATTTTGTTTGATTGTTTTTTAATGAGAGTATCCCTCTCTCATTTTTGGATTTTTTTTTCGTAATTCCCTATATACTGATCACCTTTATCTCCCGGCAGATCTCACCCCGGTTTGCCGAGGCTCTCTATTGTGCTTTTGAATAATTCAAATTTAACACGAAAGCCATCGGGTTTTCTACAGACCCATCTACGCACAGCTTCAGGGGTAAGACCATGTCGTGCTTGTGCCGAAAACTCTGTTAACGCGGGGGACGGGCACACACTCACAAAGAGGCATTTGTAGCACCACTAATTTTAGGTGACTTGTGTTGGTGTTTTGGCAAGCTGTTGGTCCGTTGCTGTTGCCTGGGGAGGGCTCTGGGCAGACAAACTTTAGCCCAGGCATGTCCGTAAATGAGGTCGTAGCCCTGAGCCCGTTGGGTTCAATGGGAATCTGGCCTGGCCAGCTGCTGTGGGATCAGAGCTCCCATTAGTCCCTTGAAAATCACTGAGAATAAAATAATCGGGTGGATGAACTGCGAGTTTTCTTAGAGTGCAATGTACACCGGGGGAGGCGAAGTGGGTCCTGTGGGGGGGAGGAGGGATCCTCGTTCTTAAATGACGAGGAGAACGAGTCTGTGAGAAGAGATGATGCTTCTGGGGATTGGTTGATGACCGTACTACCGGTGCGGGCAAAGATTTAACCCCTGAAAACAGGAAATATATCCTGCTAACTCACACAAAAAAAAAAAACCCAAAACTTTTCTTTGGGAATTGTGTAAAAAGGAAATGGGATCAGAATCGTCTCCCCCTTCTGCTGTGAGCCCTGAGATGTTTCTCCCAAGCGGTGAGACCCGACGGGGTGAACAACCAAGGAATCGGTGTGGCTTGAGGAGAAAACACGTGGGTCTTAAAAACTACTTTCTCCCGTGATAAACATATACTTTTCAGTGGAACGACTCTTTTGAATATGGCTGTCTGGCATGGGATAAAACTTTTCCTACGTGAACCAGTATTGCCTTTTTGGCCCCCAAAGCTCATCTCCCCACCCCGTGGTCTTCGTGGGAGAATCGTCCTTAATCTCTGGGAAGAGCTGCTCTCCTTCGTAAACAGCGACGACCACCACCATCCCCTCCTTCTACACATCCCCAGCCGAGCTGCCCGGGCCGCTCTGGGACACCAGGAGCTCCACAGCCCTCACCCCACGGGCACCCCACGTTCGCCGGAGTGGGGGTTCCCTTCCCTCCTCCTGTGTAGAAATTATCCAGTCACTCCCTCCCCACTCCTCATTTGCTTCGAGGGATGTCAACGTGGACAAATTCCCTGTCCACAGCACCCAGCTGGACATGGGGAGGGTCCCAAGAGAGGCCAGTTCTCGCTTGTGGATTGTCTTTTTCGGGAGGGTGGGACTGGATACGGGAAGGAGCAGGTTTATTATCACTGAGGTACATCCAGTCGGAAAGGAAAAGCTTCAAAGCAGCGAGCGCAGCCCTGCAGGGCCTCCTGCACCCGGCCCCTTCCCGGGCCGTCTGGCTCGAGCCCTAATTAGGACTCAGACCTAATTAGCCGACGCGGAGGGGGATTGAGACGGGGGGGGGAAGCGAAGTTTTTCCTTGGCAGCCCAGGGAGAGCAAGGTAGAAATCCCAAGTTTTCCTGCTCTTTCTTCCGTGCTGAGGAAAGGTGGAGTTGCAGAGGTGTGGGGGGAGTCGCTGGGAGCCGAGGGGAGCAGGGGCAGAGGGAGCGACGGGGACCCGGGGCTGCCAGCGGGAAGAATCAGCGGGAAGGAAACAGTGCCGGGGAGGAAAGGGGCTTGTACAAACTCCCCGGCCGCCTGCTTGAGGTTTCAAAGCCTGTAATAACAGTTCGTACTTCTTCTGGGGCTAATTCAGCTTTCTGTGACATTTCCCTACTTATTCAAATATTTATTTATTTACTCCCTCCCTTTCCCGAGAGCTGATTTGGCCCTTTGAAGTGGAAGAGAATAAAACGGTGCGACGGAGGGTGGGAGCCGGAGAAAGCAGGGTTGCTGTGACTGAGACGGGCTGCGACTGAGCTGCAAGAAGCCAAGTGACTACTGCTTTCCAAATTCAAGTAGAAAACGGGGCGGAGGGCTGGGACCGGGGCAGGGACGCTACTTACACCTACGGCGCGCTGTCAGCTCCGCGCAAGGTCGCATAAACAAGTAAATGAGGGAAATCGGAAATGCCAATTAATGTGCTCTGTGCGATGGTGGGAGAGCATTTTATTTCGCTATTGGTTATTACCCGCAGGCGAACATCAACTTCCCCGTCCGCTCCTCTCCTGCGGGATGATCGCGATGGAGGACGCGTCGACCTCCTGGATTTTCTCTTGGCTTCGTGTACTTGAAAAATAAGAAAAAAAGCTCCAGAGCGAGCAGAGGCGGGGAAGCTCGGAACGGGGATTGCTGTTGAAGGCGAAGAGGGGAGGAAAAGGGAGGACCTCTCATCCCTGAAGCTACATCACCCCCCCCCACATCATCCTCCCCGGGCTCTGCGGTCTGGCTTTTGTGTGGGACAGGATCACGGGCATCTTCATGCGGGGAACGATGTATGGGGCTTCTCCTGGGCAGGGCTAGCTTTGCTGCCCGGCTTTGGATTCGGCGAGCACTTGCTCTTCTTTACATCCCCCTGCAACCGTCCTTCCTCCAGGCCGTAGTTTAAAAAAAAAAATACCATTTTCTATGGGATCATTTGTCTGATGTATTCTTGGTGAAATGACTATTAACCCTAAGAGACTATTAGGACATGCTTTTTAGCCACCATTCTTTTCTGGCCTGTTTTTTTCTTTTTTTTTTTTTAACCCAACAGGGAGTGTCGCTGTAGGTCAAAACCTTACTTTCTAAAGCAATTAAGTCATATTTTCAATGAGAATATTAGACTGAAAAAAAAAAAAAAACCAAACCCCCACAAACAAAAAAGCCACCGTGGTGAAAGCATCGTGTAAAAGGTCTGCAGCAGGAAGAAAATGCTTGGTGTTCGTTGTGGAGTCTCTCACCTACCACCTACTCTGAATGCGTCCTGTATCTTCCGGCATGTCCGGCCTCCATGATTGCAAATAGGCCTGTTTTCAAATGGAAATAGGACTTCCAAACTGATTATGTGTATTGAATCGGAATCACCCGCCAGATCCTCTTGTTTAAAATGTATTGAAAAAACGAGTGATGGTTGCACAGCTCTGAAACTGGCTCCTTCTCATCTCAGGGAGGTCGATCTATTTTGCAACTTTTTGCCATTTGAGAATCTTACAGCTGGATAATTACGCTGCCATTGTGAAAGGGTGATGCACTGACACACAAATACACAGACTCGCTCCCTTCCCCCCCCTCCAAGTCATTCTGCCTCCATCCCCAGCTCACGCACCTTCAGCCTCCACAGCGGAGCTCGCTCAGTGCACAGCCCACATCATGCCCGGGCTTTCCACGACACGAACCCGCCCACGGTCCCCACGGCCCCGCAGCTCCAGCGATTCGCCTCTGGCTCTTCCACACGAGCACGGCGTATCCCAGAGTCCCGTCACTGTCACGCATAGCCTCCCCGTATGACACCAGCCGCAAAATAGACCATCCATTAGCACCTTCCCGGGCCCCATGGCTGAGTTCTTCTCCGTGGGCCACTATTTAAAGAAAATCAGTCTGTGTATGCCCACGGAAAATCCACAGCAGGGGAGCAGCGACTCTTGCTCAGAGTCTGAAGAATGGGGACAACCTCCATGCAAAGGCTGGGTCTACTGATGTATAATGAAAGCCTTAAACCACGTCATATCTTTCACAGAATAATCCGTTCAAATTCAGAATGATAATTTTAAAAGCGAGGAGAGAAAAAGGAGATCTGCACCGGGCAGAGAGCGGGCAGCCCCCTCATGCACAGGGGAGAGAGCAATCGGCGACAGCAAGCGCCCCGGGGGAGGGGACAGTCCCATCCCGCACACCCGGCCGGGGCCGCCTCGCTCCCACCGCCGCGGTCCAGGGCGAGCACTCCCAAACTTTCACGAGTCCCCCCCCACCTTCACCCAGCTGAACCAACCAAACGAAACCCGAACTGGGAGCGGGTGGGGGTGCCCAGTTCTGCCTGCTTGTCGGAGCCCCCGTGGCTGGGATGGCCGGGGCCGACTCTTCATCGGGCACCGCGAGGGGAACGACGGCCCGGAAGCCCCCCCGACCGGGAAAGCTGCTCGGGAAAGTTCTGCCAGCCCAGCAAGATGCCAGTGCCGTCCTTCCCCGCACTCGCGCAGTACCTTTGCGAAGACGGAAATTCATCCGGCCACATCCCGTCCTGGATCTTTTTTTGGGTTACGGCGGAGGTGCCATTCACTTCCCTGCCATTACCCTGCTAGGCGAGTGTGGTGTGTGCTGCAGTGACGGAGTAGTACCTGGTCCCCGAGCTCCATGCCCCTCGCCCTGGTTATGGCAAAGCGCCATAGGCGGTCAACACCTTGTCAGGGCGTTTTTGAGCAGCGTTTGGACCAGAGTCAAAGGGGGTTCCTGGCCCGGCGCTCGCAGCCTGGGCATGGTCCCGTCTGCCAAGGGCGAGGGAGGCGGTAGGTGCTCACAGCTGGAGCTGCCCGGGGGCACGTGCAGCCTGGCAGCCCCCCCACAGCCTGTCTTAGCTGCCATTTCAAGAAATAAAGAGCCAGGCAGGCACAGCCCTCGATCGCCGGTAGCCAGCGGGAGGAGGAAGAATCTTGCCGGGCAAATGCCGGCTTCCGCCGCCGCCGGGGCTGCGGGACAGCCTGTCATCCTCACTGGATCAGGCCCCTTCTCCTCGACGGAGAACCTGAACACGGGAGGCAACTTTGCCGTGGCGGGGTCGGAATTTTTTTTTTTGGGAGGATAAGNGAGGATAAGGCAGTGGGCGGAGGATTAGCGCAGCCGGAGGCCCGCCGGGGTCTGCGGCGCTTTTCTCAGGGAGCCCGACTCCGTCTCGTCCTGCCCGAGCAGCCCTCGGTGGGCAAAGGCGACAAGCCGCCGGAGGATTCTCCTCGGTTTAAAACGAAGGGCTGACGGGAGGCTCAGGCCGGCCAGCAAAGCTTCCTTTAGAGTGAGAGTTTTCCCATTCCTGCCCTCCTATGCTGCCCAGACCAGGGCAAACGTCGTTTCCCACATCCACTACGAAATAGACACATAATTCATATATAGGAGTGCCTGTATAGACTAAACGCTTCTCATCGATCATCCACTTTGTTTTTTCTCTACTCTGAGGTGATCAGAGAGAGGAGGTGAGGGGGACGGCGAGTCTTGTGAACTCCTTTTTGCCGTAGCAACAGTGTTTCTCTTAAGTCGCACAAAGCTATAGAGTAAAAACCCAGACCAAGAAGTTCCTCAAGAAAAAAAAATGTTATATTTTAAGGGCTTCTCTGACAAACAGCAGCACTGACAACAAAAAGTTTAAAGAACAAAAGCACTGAGAAAAAATGTGAAGGAACCATGTCTAGAGTCACGTTATTAGGTCAGTAACACACTGAAATGAACTCAGCCACTTCAGCAACACCTTTGATACGAAGAGAAAAAGTATGTTCTCTCTAAGATCCCAGGTGTGTGTAAATTGTTCTCACCGTAACAAGTTAGTAATTTCTCAAATGTACTGATTCAAGAAGAAGGACTCCGGTGAAATCCACCAGAACATATGGAAGCCAAGATCTCAGACCTTGTTTAGTTTTCGAAGTATTGCAACTATCTCTTTTTTATTAAAAAACCGCCCAAAACGCAGACATTCGACTACCACCCCCCAGAAATCCTCAAAACCAAAAAACAACCCTCAGAAACCAAGCAGAGACCCAAACAAACATCACGCAAAAAAGCCCCCAATCTCATCTATACATGCACTTTATTCTTTTTCTGACCTCTTCAAGGAGGCTATCTCTATGTAGGTGGAACGCAATTCTGAATGATACTTCTCGAATGAACGCAGTAAGTTGTATGCGTTCATTAAAATCAGCTGAGTAAATTCACTCGCTAAAGAAGTACAGCCTGCAAACTGATTTAAATTGAGTCGAAAAGTCTCGTCATGTTTAAAGAACAGAAATACAACTCGGAAAACAGCAGCCGTAGTATTCAAAAGTAATTGTTGGCATGAGCCATGGAGCCAAACAGTGAGAACAGACCTAAGTGTCGTTAGTAACTTGGTAAATATACATTTTTAACTTTTTCATTTCTCTAAGCAGACTCAGGACAGTAGATTCACACTGTGAAGGTAACGCATCCGGCCGTTTGTAAATATCTGATTCTTATCGTCTGGGTCATTGGGGGAAAAAAACCCAAACCAAAACAAAAACTCTAAAAGAACCCGCACAACACAAACACGCACACAGAAAAAAAATCACTAAAACAGAACACCGAACTATTTTCATTCTCCGCCCTTTCCCTAACAAAAACCTTTACACCGAGGATCAAATGTCGTGGTTAATGTTTTCATCTCTGAGTTTCCCAATAAATTTTCAGAGTAGTAAGTTGTTTTGAGCATAAAAACGAGTTGCTGTTTCGATTTCAACACATCTCATTCACCGTCTTATTTATATAGCTGGCCAGAAGCCTTTGAGATAAAGACGTAGGATATAGAAAACTTTGACCTTACCTGCTCCCTAATGTGCTTGTAGTCAGACAAAAAAAAAAAAAAAAAAAAAAGAGAAGTAATTTGGTATCATTCACCATTTTGCCAGAGACGATAAACTCTCTGTCTCATGACCAGCCGCTCTGGGTCAGGTGCCTGTACATATTTGATACATATAAATGGTATTACCATTTACTTAGGGCTTAGAGGTTGTTGTTTTTTTCCCCTGAGGGGGATCATGAGAGGAACAGCGGGTCAGACAATTAAAAAAAAGTATATATTTCTCAGCTTTGCTCCCGACAAGACCACGGAACAGTGAAATTCTTCAGAAGTCACTCAGTCTTTACCTCTGGGTCTCCTTTGTAAAAGCAGCCGTAGCAACAAGTTGGACCGGGGCTGCTTTCTGAGCGAGGCTACTCTACCTGCGATACTCCACGAAACTCCTAAAATACCTCTTTTTTTTTTTTTTCCACACACACTCCCTCTCTCCCCCCTCCCGTGGCAACTTCTCTTGGTGTCATCTCAGAGCTGTCTCAGATTACACTGTCTGGGATCTACACTTTGAGCCCTGTCTCGGGGTCCTGGGCTGCCTTTTGAAACCAAATGCAGGCGATGTACTCTTGGATCAGCTCTCCATCGCTGGGTTTTGGGGGTTCCTTTCCTTCTCCCCCTCCCCAACCCCGTGGGCATGGGAACAACTCTGCGCTGCTCCAGCAGCCGCTGCAGGCCCCGAATCTCCCTCTTACTAACAGACTGCTGTGAAACAAAACAAACAACAACGACAAAAAATCAAAACAAAGAAAAAAAAAAAGAGGAAAAACTAAAAACACATAAAAGCTCCAATCCACAACTCGTTTTGATACGAAACAGCAAATATGAAGGAGCCTTTTGCTGTTGTTGTGGTAGTGGTGGGGAAGATTTTCTGTTGGTTGCTGTGACTTTTTGTGCTCTTTTTTTTTTTGTTGTTTTTTTTTTTTCCACAGCCTGCTGTGCCACTACACGCACACTTCACGGTACTCGAAGCATGAACTCCTGTTTACTGGAGGAAAAAATGCCCTCCGCGATTCTCTTGCATTTACAGGCAGTGCCAGGGAGTGGGGGAGTGGAAGGAACTGCTATCCCTCACTAAATCACCTTTATCTCCCAAAAATGACCGTGCCCACGGTCTCACCTCGATGGAGGAACAATTATATTGGGAAACGTGCATTTCTTCCTTTGTTTCAGATTTTAATCATACTGCAAGCTTCCCCCCAGCCCCAGCCCCCTCTCCAAACCACCCTCCACTTCTCTCCTCTTTTCAACATCCCATTATCCAAGTTCTGCATTGATTACCAGGAGACTGGAAGTCAGGACATTGGAAAAAGCAGGCGTTTAGATATATTAGGAGGCATATATTTTAATTTAGAAAAGCTATACAGTTGACTAAGTTCTTGTGAGTGTCGTCAAAGGAGACTGGAGATTAAAATGTATTTACCCCACCCCCTGAAAAGTCTTCATCCCAATCAAGACATAATTGGTTTATACAAAGAATTTTATGATAAAAGGCTATAACACAAAGTCATAAAAAAAATCTATAAAATTGTTAAAGAGCAGTTTGTTTGCATTTCTCCTGATTGATATGTAAATACAGTTTGAACTGTGTTTGCTCGGTCTCTAGTGCTTCATAAAGAGATGAATTCACCTTTCTGTGGAACAAGTAAACAGACTTTAAACTAAGCCGACATCAGACAAAGTGGAAACGAGTTTATTTAATCGAAACTAAATCTAGTTTAAGAAAGATAAGTCAGTGTACATAATAATCCATTACAGTAATTACACCCATCACCAAATACGTGTTTATGAGGTTGTCGAGACACAATGAAATTCATTTATTTTCCCCGAATTCAATAATGTAAAGTCACTGGCTGGATGTCTATCGAACATGTAACTCCAATATTGGGGAGGCGGGGGGGGAGGGGAGAGGATGGAATAATATTTCCCGTCTGTCTTAACGCTTTCCAGCTCTCCTCACTTTTGAACCTTCCCGTGTTTAAAGGGATACAAACATTAATTACACCTGAAGGGGAAATGTCGACTTGAATTATAGCACTTTCCTCTTCAGTCTTGTATATTCACTCCGTGAGAAACTAACTCTAAAAAATACTTAGAGTTAACTCTGATCTGTCTGTTTTGATGGAACCTGGCAGCGCTGTGCCATGGACTGGGAATTCCCAGCACTTGCTTCTTTTAGCAAAAATAACAGAGCTACATCCCCCCACCCCCGCCATTCTTAACATGTTGTTAGGGACCTAAAACGAATATTCTGTGTAGAGGGGAAAAAAAAAGAATTCTTTAGGTTAGTTGAGAATGTGGCTGGATAAAATAGAACATAATATAAAGAATAAAAGATCTCGAAATTCCTGTTGACGCACGTGATGTTCTTCTCTTTTTTTAATTATTCTTTTGTTTGTTTGGAAATTTTTATATTATTATTCTCTCTATTTCCCCTTTCCTCCATCCAAGCTAGCACTTGGTGTCAGAGGAACACCGACCAGCTATCTTGTACAAATAAAAGACTGGAGCTTTCAAAAGCTGTTACTTAAACTGGACATTGGGCTGTTTTCATCCCGGGCATGCTGGTTTCTTTCTCTTCAATAGATATGAGCATTTCATAATCCTTCCGTGATTCATAGCTCTTTCAACCACTGCGAGTCCCTTCCGTAGTTTAACTGAAGGGATCCGGAGGAGAAAAAAAACCCAAAAAACAAAAAAAAACCAAAAAAACCAAAAAAAACCCCCCACAACAACAAAACGACGAAACCGAGTAGCAGATGTTAAGAAAGAGACGAAACGAGATCTTTTAGGGTAGGGGACTCCTTATGTTGTCCCACTCACAGAAGGGATATTCGGGAACCCAAAAGGCAGCGGATACCAGGTAATTCGGACTTGTCCAATTACGAGCCGCTTAAGCTGAAATGTTTCATATATTTACAACGAAGTTAACATCTAAATGCCTTGTGCTACCCATAATATTTACCTTCCTACCAACCTCAGTGCCTCAGCCAGGCGCTCACCCTGCGCACCCACCCACGCACACCCACTCACACGTGCGCGCACACGCATATCGCCTTCTTTGCAAGTGTCCCAAAAGGAGGGTAGGGGAGGGAAGAAATAAAAACAGACAAAAAACCTCCAAACAAATCCAAATTTAAGCCAAGTTTCCTTATTCTGAGCAGCAGCTCAGGTCTCGCAAGGGGAAAGAGATGAACGTAGGCAGGAAAAATTGCGTGGCCGGGTTGTGAGTGTGTGTGTGAGCGCGTGCGCGCGCTTTGCGGGGGCACGGGTACGTGTGAAAACTGACTGATAAAGTTAACTTAAACTACCCGTCGTAGGCAACAAACTATTTTTTTTTTTAGTTATAAATTAAGTGGCTGTACTTCCCTTAAAATACAAGTACATTGAAAAACGTGGTAGATTTTTTTCGGGTTTTTCCTTCTTTTTTTTTAACTCAAGGTATTTTTAAACTGGACGGCCATTTTTAATCGTCCGCTTGTTCTATACGAGTTCTTCGATACTTGGTTTCAGGCTTTAGGATTTTACCTTCTTTCTTCTTTGTGCCTTTGACATTTGAATTTCTACTCCAGTAATACTCTGCTTTCTCTATCAAGAAGTCTCTGAGGTGCCCCTGACACCCACCCAATAATGGGGCTAATGAATTTGGACTCAATCCCTATGCTCTCGAGTCTGGATCCCACACGTTTGCGTGTCACTTTAGTACTCCGGGGATCAATCCTGTACCCGGTTTAACTTCCTGGCGCAGTTTCCCTCTGCGAACAGAGTCTGGGACATGGAGAAGGGATAGGGGGTGGTGAATGATGTGCCTTTCAGGGTTTGGCAGCATCCTGGGTTATTTTTCCATCGAGTTAAAAAAAAAATTAAAACAATAGAGATATGCAGGGAAGTGAGGGTCGGGAGGGGGAACCAAGGGGAAATAATTGAAAAAAATATTTGTAATGTGTATAATTTATTAGAAGCTTCTTAGGATCTATATTTAAGCCAAATATCTACATAAGTTACACAGGAAAAGGCGGCGTGCGCAAATGACAAACTGCCAGAGGATTTACGACGGGGCGATAGGTGTCCATAAAAAAAGAAGGGAGGGTTTGGTTTGGTTGATTGTATTTTTTTCTCTTTTTACAACAAAATATACAGGCTACTAAAAACTATGGGTTTAGTCCAACTTTTGACAGCATTATACAGCTACAGGTTCACACCAAACGTAAGGAGGAAAATAAAAGCCAAGCCTTTGATGACTCCACGTCTCCATCCGCTGGCCCTGGCAGTGGGGCTGGGAGAAGAGACCGGGGTAGAGGGGAAGCTGCTTCTTGTGTCTGGGTGATGCGAATGCGGGTTTTCTGGGGGGAGAAAACCCAAAAAAAACCCATCCCCCAAAATCTCTATATTTACATGCGAGTCCTAGACGCTGGCAAAGTGTACATCTGAAATCCAAGCCTTCGGACAGTGACTAATGATGGTTCCCTTTCTGCAGGCTGCTCCGTGGTTAATAGATTTTTTTTTTCAAATACCCCATTCAACAATCTTGGGGGAAAAAATAAAAAAAACCAAGAATAACAACAAAATAGGGGGGGGGAGGAAGTCTTTCTTTCTTTCTTAGAGGTCCTCTGAGAACCACTCAGTAAAATGAGAAGAAAAAGCGTTAAGAAGGAAAGGGGGGGAGAACAAACAAAAAAACCCACCACCCAGTAGTTTGGACAGAACAGAGGTTTGTGCGACTGGGAAAAATCTGCTTTCTTTTTTTTTTCTCCTTATTTTTTTCTCTTTTTCTTTTTTTTTCCTTTATCTAATCCTTTCACCAGGTCCTACCGTATAGTAAGGTGGAGCAAGACATGGCAGTGCCATAGTCAGAAGCAGAAGAGTTTAGGTGAGACAAACTGGAGACTTGGCTCTGCAGAGAGGAAGGGCTGGCCGAGTGCTGTCCCATGTCTGGAGACTGCCCCGCACTGTTTGTCTGGTGGCTCTGGTGCTGTCCGAGGCTATTGCCATTGGTAGCCACCGTGATCGTTGTAGCAGCCTGCTGCTGGTGGCTCTGGATGGCTGCTGTGGGTGTGTTGGAGCCTGCTTGGCAGGGCTTGCCATCCTTTACAAGCACTGGCACCGCTACCCTTCTGGGAGACTGCTGCTGCTGGCAAGAGCCGTTCTCCTGTTGCATCTGCTGCTGCGCAGCCTTGTCTTTGGCCTGGCGTTTCATCTTGTAGCGGTGGTTCTGGAACCAGATTTTGACCTGAGTCGGGGTGAGATGTATCATGCTGGCTAAATGTTCCCTCTCCGGGGCGGAGAGGTATTTTTGCTGTTTGAAACGCCTCTCCAGCTCGTAAACTTGGGCCTGGGAAAAAAGGACCCTCCGTTTCCTCCGCGGCGTGCTCTGGAGCGGGGCCATGCTCTTGCTCACGTCTCCCAGGGAGCCGAGGCTGCCCATGCCGCCCATGTTCATGCCCGAGGACGGCGCCATGAAGCGGGAGACTGCAAGGGAGAAGGCGGCACGGTTTAGGAGGCTCGACTCGGTCCCAGCGGGCGCCCCCGTCGCCGCTCGCCCCCGCCGGGGCCCCCGCAGCCCCTTAGGCAGCCTAGCTCTGGCCTCGGGGCTCCCCCGCTCCCAAACAACGACCCGCGTCCCCGGGGCGAGCGGCGGTCAACGGGACTGGTGGATAAAGACAGAGGGGCAGCCCAGCCCGGATGAATGAAGGCGACCGCTCGCCCCTCTCCCGGGGGAGTGATACCCGATGTGACAGCGCGGCGGAAGCGGCTGGGGGCTGGGGACAGGGACTCCGCCGGCGCCGGCCGGGGCGGACTCACCCTCTCCCCTCCCGGAACGCAGCTCTCGCTGTTCCCGCTTCCCCCTCTCCTGCCCGCTGCCGGGTGCCGCGCAGGCGGAGGGGCACAGTCGGCTCCCCCCCAAACTCCCGGGCCGAGCCGCCACCGCCCCACCGGACGGCAAGCCCTGGCTCCCGCTCACCGCCGTCTCTGGGCTTTCCATTCCCTTCCCCCTCCTCTAAAGCAGCGCCAAGAGGCTGCCATGAAACCGGCCGGGGATGGAGGGACGGGACGCGATCCTCGGGAGAAGGAGGAGGAATTGGGGAGACGGGAGCGAAAGGAAATGGAGGGGGGCGGCTGTGATTTGGACCGACTTTTGCCCTGGCGCGGAGCCCCCGCTGCCCGCACAATACAGCGGGGCAGGTGCACGGCCAACCCCCCCTCCCATCCCGGCTGCCCCCCGCCGCTGGCCACCCAGCCCCGGTCTGACTTACTCGAGGAGAAGCGGGGGTCCGGGTTGGTCCCGTACCATCCTGTGGCGGACGCGCTGTTCCTCATGGTGTCCTGGTAAGGCGGGAGCTCGCTCATGTTGCCCAGGTTCCCATTGCAGTAGCCCCCCATCGTAGCATGGGAGAGCTGGGGGACCCCTGCCGCTGTCATATGGTAGGCGGCAGTCACCGTTCCGTTGTGGCCCATGGGGTGCTGCTGCATGGCCGGCTGAGAAACCTGAGTTTGTCTGTAGGCTGACAAGGGAGCCCCCAAGTTATTGCCCTCCATGCCCACTTTCTTGTAGCTTTCCTCCAAAGGACTCAAGATGTCAGACACTGAGAAAGGAGTCGTATGCTTTGGGCTCATCGACATGATTCGGCGGCTGG
>VZTY01024087.1:0-67083 GCA_013400935.1 Turnix velox | reverse complement strand
GGAGGGAAAAAAAAAAAAAAAGGAAGGGGAGGAAAATTTTTTTTTTTTTTTTTTTCTCCAAATATTCTGGTGTTGCCTTAACGCCGATCTTGTTGGATGTACACGTAACCGAGTGGACGAAGTCCGCCTTAATTGGATTGAGTGGAGGCTCAGGGCTGCCTTTCGTTTGTTTTAGCCAGACGCCAGGTTTTAGGCTGCCACCAGAGGCGGGGCATAGGCACTAAAGCAACAAGACAATAGAAGCCTACATCTTGCCCAAGATAATTAGCTTACATGCTGATGACAAGGTAAACACCTTTAAGTTTTACTTGTCAGGATTTTTTTTATATCTTACAAAAAAAAAAAAAAAAGAGAGAGAGAGATGCAGAGAGAGAGACCCCGCAAGCACAACTCATTTTATTTTTCTCGGGGGGTGGCAATATCGTGGACTGGAAAAGGAAGGCAAGGCGAAAAGACTGGGTGAAAGGATTTCAAATCAGCTCCCGGGTGGCAAGGCTGTCAGCCCGACTTTTGTGAGAGCTGGGGAGAGCAGGGGCTGAATTCCGGTGAGCAAAGGCACCCAGTCTTCCCCCTCCTCCCACTAAGTTTGGTCTGGGGGGAGCCCCGCCGCCGGGACGGGAAAGGCTCGACTGTAGAGGGGCCACCGCTCCCGGCGCTCCTCATTCCCCGTACCGGCTTCTCAGGTCACCCCGGCTGGCCGGTGGCTGAGCAGCACTGGGGATTTAGAATCTCGGGAACCTTCTCTAACACCCCAGTGCGAGCCTCAGAGAGGATCCTTATTCTCTCTAGCCCTCTAAGTTCTGTTCAACTAGGGTTGGGTTTGTTTTTTGGTTTTCGGAGAGGAGGGGAGTGTTGATTTTCTTTTTTTTTTCTTAATCTTAGGGGGAGGTGGAAGATGTAAGTCTGCAAAAACGAGCACTAATTTAATTGTCTGGGGCGAAAGACTGTTGGAAGGAAAAAAAAAGGTTAGCGCAAAATGTCGCTCATTATTCTCAAAGGCAAAGACTGTCACAGGCCCTCGTGGTCCCCCTAAACGTGAAGGTTATTTATACAGCACGGGAGCTGGATGGAGAAGACCTCTCAGGTCATCTGCTACACCACCTTGCCAATGAATTCCTCGCAGTTTGAATAAACTGCAATTTCTGGCACTTTCGGATCTGTTCCCTGTTCCAGCGTGAAAACAAAAGAGAACCCATTCACAGCCACACACGCGTCCGTGCAACCAGCAGTTCATGTCACTCGGGTCTTTTGGAGAAATCCCCCAAGTTGTCCAGTCTCCAAAACTTGCATTTCGGAGTGTTCCAGGGTGAACGAGAGAAACTTCACCTGAGTGTTTCACACTCCGGTCTACGGCCCTGTCAAACTCCATTTAATACAGAGATTACCTGAATATTAAGAAAGTCACTGAGAAGGTATGGTTAACCCAGTGACTTTGAAGTGTCAAGTAACTATTTAGTAATTGCACTTGTAAATATGTTTGTGCTTGGCTGGTTCGTGCTTTAAAATGCAAAAGTGCACTCATTACCCGGGAATAACTAAATATCTTTGTCTAAAGTGGCAGCATAAATAGCCGTTCGCTTTGTGGCTGTGCTTGATATTAGTACATAAGGATCATTTTGCTTCAATTGGGAGCCTCTCATTCACTAGGCAAGAAACCGTTTAGGAGAAAGTAGGTTCCTGTATGAGAGTTAACATCCTTCAAGTGTAAGCCTCGGCCTTGATTACACTTTAGAGCTCTGCAAGAGGTGAGCTTTTCCACACAAATATAATCGAGGGAACTTTCCTTCAATCAGGCCTCCAGCTCTCCCACATCATCTCAGCTGCCTCTTTCGGCACCAGTTCCCTCAAGTCTGAACACTCCGAAGTGGGCTTCTTGTGAGTCCGCCAGGTCACCAAAGGCAGTGAAGGGCGACTTTGGGTTAGAAAGGTGCCTGCTTTTTACATTTTCGTGTCCTCTTTGCTTTCCAAAACTTTAGATCTTATCTTTTCAGTTCCCTGGAAGATTCCTCTCTTTCCCCCTCTCCTTCCTCCCTCCCACACTCTCTTTCCCCCCTTTCTGCGCGTGTTTTTCAGTGCGGTCTTTGGTTTTGTTCCTATAGAGATAAACACTCGACCTTGCCTCGGTGTTTGCTTTTTTGGTGGGTTTTCTGATTTTGTTATGTTTTTGGGCTTTGGTGGGGTTCTTTTTGTTGTTGTTGTTGTCAAGGTGTTTTGGGGTTTTTTTTGTTTCGTTTGGGTTTTGGGGATATTGGGTTTTTTTTATTGTTTTGTTTTTTTCACACCCCCCTCCTCGGATTTATCAGACACATCAGCTCTGTGCCTGTTTTCTTAGACTTAAAAAGGCGAGGGTAGATGGAGGAGGGGGGGAAATAATTAAAAACCGCAATATCCCCCCAAAAGACGCTATTCTAATCAGAGACGAAGGGCAGCCACCGGCCGTGACAATTTGCGGGGGCAGGAGCAGCGACTCGGTTTCTTTTCAAGGAGTACGAGGCGGGGAGGCCTCGGGACCAGGGAGCGGGGGGCCGTGGAGCCGCCATCCCAAGAGACCCGGCTCCCTTCCACCGCGGCTGCGGCTCAGCGAGCTGGAGTATCCTCCCACTAGAATAAGCGCAGGTTAAATCGCCCTCGAAACGTTGCTGGATGAGATTAATCCAGCCCGGACTTCGCGCAGGGGGTTAATGGGAAGTTAATGGGGGGTGTGGGCAAAAACTCCCTCTGGGGGTCTGTCCGCTTAGTTTAGAAACACACTGAGGCACGGCTCCACTCCACAAAGTCCCGACAGCACTTTTTAGCCCGGCTGGATAGACCTGGAGGAAAGCAGCGGGTCAGCTTCTGCTCCCCCTTTTCTGCCCCCGATGGACTATAACGGGGAGAATCAAACGACAGACAAGTGGCGAGAAAGCTTCTTCGCTGCTGCCCTGTCCCCGTCCTCTCCCCTTTGCTTGCAAAACCCTCCTCCCAAGTTTCGCCTGGCTCCCCGCAGCCCTCGGGGAGAGTGGCCACCATCACAGGGTCCAGCCTGGGCTGCCTCTACTGATGTATCCGTTCACCTGGCGATGCTGCTTAGTAAAGTTCTCGAGTTAAAAGGAAATGTTAAGAAGGAAAGCAGGGAAGATGAGATGTGTTTTGCCCGGTGGAAGCATTTTCAAGAAAAAGGCACGGTCTTCACCCCGTGTTTGCAGAATGCAGCTACGCGGACGTCCTTTCAATAGCTTCTGACCCCACACAATCCGTTTGATAACACTTGAGAGGTGGAAGAATGGGAGACTTTGTCAATCAAATGGTGCCAATCCCAATGGAAACGGTGCCACCAAGACCGCAGCGCGTTTCCTCATCAACTGGATTGCGGGGGCTGGGAACTCAAGGATCAGCTTTTGAAAGTGCGTGCAGGGCTCTCCAAAGACAACAATGTCTTTTTTTTTAATGAGACCCGCTGTGCCCCCCCAGGGGGAATCCAATTCGCTCGTCCAGCCCGAGCCATAGAAGAGCCACGGCTCTGCCTTTGCCACTCATTTCGCCGGGCTCGAGCAACGGAGTTAGTGGGGGTGGGAGGTCGGCCATTTCTGCCTGATCTGGCGCCCAACTCGGCTTCTTGCCCCGAATATCTTACCCCCTCCTTCAGTCATTTTTAGCTCCCACAGTGGCCCTTCCTCTGAATGGGCAGCCCACGCAGGAGCGAGTGTTCGGGTGGGAGCGGCTGTCTGAAACCCTTGGGGCGCCTGGGCTCGGGGATTGGGGCGAGAGAAGAAGGGGCCCACGCAACCCGCAGGCAATTTCTTTCTCGCCAAGAGAGACATGTTCTAGGAACAACATTTTCATACAAAGGCATGAGTCCCTCTGTGCTCCCCGTGGGCCTGTCACGGGTGGGTGTCTGGCTGCGCCGAGCCAGCCGCACACGAGGCGCCACGGGGGGGCGGCCCTGCGGCGAGAGCGGGGCTCGGAGGGCTCTACTGCGGGGTCAGCCGCTCGTAGAGAGGCTTGAGCTGAAGGTGGAGCAAGGGCAGAGCGGTGACAGAGCTTTTTCTTCTCTCCCGCTCATCGGCACAGACGTTAACACACCCACACAGAGATTGAAATCACTGTCCCAAAGCCCTGCTCTTGCAGAAGGGGCACCCCGGAGCCATCTCGCTGCCAAGTTTCTAAGAGCTGGTAGAGGTGGGCTGCAACAGCTCATAGAACTTCAGCACCGATTTCTCGGGTATGTGGCTTTAACACACTGTCTATCCATCACACTCGCCCCTAATGGAAGATATGTCTAACACACCGTGCCAAATCCCACGGCAGGAGGGAGGGAGCAGAGGGGAGGTTTCCGCAATGACCGAGCGGGACAGACCAGCGCCGTTGTCACCGTCGGCCGCGGGTAGGGAGCTGGGAGCCGCTCCATGCCTGGGGGGCACACGCTCGGGAGTGAGACGTTATCCCTATCAGCCCTACCTAGGCACACAGTTCTCGGACAGAAAAAAAAACTCGTGAGAACAATTCTCCCTTGTGGTCTTTCGGGTCTATCTCTTTCGGGTGGGTGAAAACCCTCAGTACAGAGCAGTGGAAATGTTCTCCTGGCGTGGGGACCTGAGAAAACCGGCAAAACCTGAAAGGCTAACGCGCAAAATCCTCACCCCTCCGCAGAGCAGGTACAGTTGCTCCTCCAGCTGCTCAAGGCGTGGAGCATCTCGCATCTGGAGGTTCCGCGGGAATTCTTGGCCACCCGTCCCCGGAGGCCCCACTCGCAAGGCTACGGTGCGAGGGCAGCGCTGCCTCCTCTCAGTTCTTTTCCCTCCTTCCCCAATTTCCTGACGGACGTCTGAGCCCTTCTGCCCTAATCCTCCGCCTCCCCCCCCCAACCCCCAGTCTTGTCCTTTGCGTCCCGTTCTCGGCCAAGAGGGCCAGGGTGGGGCCAGGTATGGGGTGCCAGGGCAGGGCTCCCAGAGCCGCCGCGGTGCCAGGGCGGGGGCGATGGGGCTCTGGGACACGCCTTGGCCAGGCGTCCACAGATCTCCCCCCTCCTCGGCTGCCCTCCCTGGGTGACAGGGCTGTTCATAGGCATGGACACCCTGCCAGTCCGGGGCAGCAGCAGCAGCACACGCCCAGATGTGAGAATGGTTGTCTGATCACCTTATCCTTTCACCATTCTTATTAGCATTTAATATAGTGGCCTCCACATCTGACTTCCACAAGCAGGAGGCTGTCACCGCCGCGACACTGCCAGTACACAGGCAGACGAGACTTATTGTTGTCCCGAAGCATCTTTGTCGCACACGAGCCAGAGGTCATTTCTGCGGAGGGTTTCTGGAAGGTGATTGTTGAGGCGATTTGCAAGAAGTTGTCCTACAGAGATAATCGAAAATATAGAGATTATATAGGTATAAATACATATGCAAATACTTTTTATCACTACGTACCTACAATAATCAGAATCCCAGGATCAAAGTTTTTATGTGGGGTTTGTTTGTTTGTTTTTACTTAGGGCTAAGGGTATATTATATTAGATAGATTAGAAGTTACGTGATTTTGTATATATACCCAGAGATGCCTCCACACACGTGCGTGGGGTGCGTTCCTCCAGATGCACCCGGCACCAGCAATTTGCTTTACAGCAGCCTTTTTCGGCCACCGCTTTCCTCCCTGTTGGCAGCGGTGGCGCGGAGGCAGGTGCGTTGCCCGCTGCCCCCGAATCTGGTCTCGAAACTCCCCCGCCGGGGCCGGGGCAGACGCAGCCTCTCCTGGGGTGCGCTGCGGGGCGGGGGCTTCTCGCCTTCCTCAGGGCTGCGCCGACGGCTTTGGGCTGCCGGGCCGGGGCAGGGCCCGGTGGCCTCCCGGAGCTGGGGAGAGGGGCTGGTGTCGTTCCCCCGCGCCCGCCGGCAGTACGTGCTCTGGCAGGAAGGCGACCTTTCCCCCTCGACCTCTCCTTGGGGTAACCTAAGTTCCCTTTTATTTTCAATGTCACTTCGGTGTTTGCCTTTTGTTCCCCGCTACCTCTCGCTTCCAGGGATACGGGCGGCTCCCCGCTGGCTCGGGGAGGGGCGAGCGGTTGCAAAGATATCTCATTTAAAGAAAAGACAATGGAGGCCCTTCGACCAGCCGGGTGGTGCCCGAGCTTTATTTTCGATCTGGGTGTGGGGGGGAAGGGAATTGTTCGCTTCGCTTTTGTTTTCACAGCAAAACTCGAGGGCAAGTTACAGGAGGGCTGCATGTAGCCCTGACCCTTCCTCACTGCCCCAAGTTACCGAAGGCCGGCGCATCCTCCGCTGTGCCTAGGACAGCCTGGGAACTCCAGCAAACTGTTTCAGGCGGATTTATCCGTGGCTGCCTTGCTGTCACTGACTTCGGAGTCCGGTCATTGCCCCCAGATTTGGTCTTCCCTCCTGTTCCCCAACCTGTGGCTTGGCCTGGGCTTCAGTTCGGAAGGAAGCTGCCAGCTGCCTTTAGATGTTTTTATATTCGGCAAGGGCAAGTAGAGCAAGGTGTGAGGCTGCATCTGCGCTCCTGTGACTCCGGCTCCCCCAGCAGCACCCACCCGGGGGCCAGACCCCCGAGGCAACCCACAGCAGCCTCCGCTGGCCACCAGGGGAAGTGCAGCGTCCGGAGAGGGCCGCTGGGCTGGAGCTGCCCTGCCCACCCGCTGCTTTTGTCCGAATTTCACCTTAACTAGGACAAAAATAAATAGAGAACAAAATGGGATTTTATCCAGTCGCCCTCGTAGGCGACCGATGTAATTAAGTGGATATCTATTCTTCCCTCTTCACCGTAGGTCGCTCCAGATCTAGAGGGAAGCATCAGCTTCTTTTCATGTTGCTGCAGCTCCTCCTCAATACCCTCCCACAGACACAGCTCTGCCTCTGAGCAGGATTCTTCCCCCTCTCTGGGAAAGTACCTGTGATTCGCCTGTTTCTGGATCAAGAGGAGCTGCTAAATAAATTGTGCCTCCTCCAAGTGTTCACTTTTAAGCAGCACAAGCAGTTTCGAGTTGTGCTCTTGACAGTTCCTAGTCACATGCACAAAAGATTCTTACTCAAAACCTAGCTTTTGGGAGTGACTCTGCCTCATCGCCATCTGTTTCCCACCCCCCGAGTGTGCAGCCCATGAGAACATCCCGAGAGGGCTGAGCTCAGTCTCTGCTCTACAGGGGCAGCCTGGTTTTCTCATGCTCTTCTTTGAGTTGGGGACAGAACATGCTGCGCCGTCATGGGATGAAGCCTTTGGAGGTAGACCTCAGATGTCAGCAAACAGAGGACCAGACTGACTCAACTGCCCATTGTGAGTGACAGGTGGATTTGCTTATTTCTTATGTGATCCTTAAAATCAACACATCCCTTGAGTCTTAAAAGAAAAATAAATTAAAAATTCACAATTCACTCTGCCTTGACTTCCTTCCATTCCTTTGCTGGGAGAGAGGATACACAGTTTTCCTAGGCAAAGGAGAACCGTTTCAGAAGCTCAGAGGTAATTCTAGGGATATTTCAGAAGACTCCTTTTCACTTCATGGGAACCAGAGTCTCTGGGAAGATCATGCCCTCAGTCTGGCTAGTGCAACTGGTAGGTCTAGTTAAAAGCTGACGTAAAAAGCTGCAGCACAAAGGAATCCGTTTGTAGGGAAGCTCAACAATGAACTTTATTGGTCCTGCTACCAAACCCATTAACAGAGCTGTATGCTCTGCAGCATTGTTTTCAGCCCTGGGTTTTGTTATCCAGCAATTGACATATATATGGCCCCGGGTGCTGCTGTAACAGGTGCATTACTGTTCAGCTCAGTTACTAATTTCTAGGTACTACTCTTTCAGGAGCTTCCTGCTGTAAATAGTCAGGGTCTCAAAAGTTCATTGTACAGTGAGGTATATGCATGGCATGGAAGTTCTGCTTGGGTCACGAACCCTAGGTACTGCAGAAGAAATTTCACCACTGCCAAAAGCTCTCTAAAGCCAGACCAGGCTCCATCAGCTGGACTGCCATGCAATATTGTCTCTTTCAAAAACCAGAGTATGTGCTCATTCACATATATGGCCATATATACATCCATGGAAGCAGGCTCTATTTAATGCAAGCAATGGAGACCAGGGAGAGTGGATTACAGCTATTTGCACTACTGAATTACTGTGGGGAGCAATGTCTGTGCTTTTCTGTTACTGCACATACACCATAATCCTTACTCAAATACTGGGGTTTTCACTCTCTAACATTGGTTCTGCTAAATATGTTTGTAAGAGCTAGGCTGAATGAAGTATGTGATCTGCCTGGGTGTTATTCTTGCCAAGGCAGGTGTTCATCAAGAAGCAAAGTGCTCATCAAAATGTTTCACCTCCTCTCAACAAGAATCAGTAACCTGGCAAAGAAAGGACACCGTTGGAAAGGGACTTCTTGTCCACCCTGACAAAGAACAAAGCTGCTTCTCAATGCTCTTATTATAATTGTCTGATGTCCATGTCTTCCTCTGTTGCCCCCAGCAGCAACCCCTCTTCCCGTTGGGCATGTCATTGATCTCTTGAGTGTGATTTCTCTGGCTCCCATATTTCTAGGGGATGGGTAGCACTTAGACCCAAGTGCTGACCAAAATGTTTCACAAATATAACAAAAGAAGGACTTGGCCTTGCAGGATCATTCTTCCTGGTGCTGATAGGCAAGAAGGAAAGAACAAATTTTAGCTTGAGGTTCAGGTGAGTTGAAGGACCTACGAGCTGGAAAACAAAACCAAAGTCTGTTTGTATTGTAACCTAGAAAATGCACATAAGAAGTTTCCAAAAGTCCAGAAGTATTTTACTTCTGTATTAGAACAGTACTTTCTATTAAAATAAAAAACCTAAAACATGTGCTAAAACAAGTCCTTGCTAGTAGCTCTATTTTCTGTTTCCCCAGACATTAGTCATTATTAGCATTCTAGTGCTGAAGAGTCTCTGTGTAGCAGGACTATCTTCTAAATTACTTTGGATGATAGGCATAATGAAGTTAAAAATTTCACTCATCTTTCCCCTGTCATAAAGGAAAGCACATATTATACTCATTCAAAAAATAGCTAACCATAGAGGAAGGTTCAAGTTTCATTTTCAATGTAGAAATGTTTATGCTGAAAAAGCCTAGATACTTTCTTGGAAGTAGTTTAATGATGTAAAATAGTCCATTAATGGATTTTGACTACTGTGCAGTTTTTAAAATAATGTCCCTTGTAATTAGTTGTTTCATCATTCTTTTATGTTCCTTGCTTATTTCAAATTCCAGGGAAAGAAGGCTGCTAAGCTGATATAATGAGATAATATCCTTCACTGGCGTAAGTAAGGCTATGAGATGGACTGCTACCCACAGTGGTAATTATACATGCTCCATTTCCACAACTGGAATCAGAATGAATACTCCACAGTGTTTTTACTGTCTCTCAATAGCATAACAGAAAAATACAAGTGAGTAACTTGTTTACCTATTATTAGAGGAAGCAACATGAACTGGATGTCCTTGAGTCTGTGGAGTCAAACTCATTCGGTGAGCACTCGACACAGGACTAAGGAGGAAAATCATTTTTTCATCTACACAGTGCTTGCTGTGCCAGCTCTGCCACCCCACAGGGGTACCAGCTTCAGGTTCTGCATGCCCCATGAAGTCACTACAAGGCAGTGAAAGCATCATGCATTTGTCCAGTTGTGAGATACAAGCCCTATACATGAATAAAGTTGACATTTCCACCCTGCCTTCTACCACCCCTTCATCCCTTCTGAGTTAGGATCTCAAAGCACTCCCTGAATATTAATGGCCTTAGGCTGAGAGACAGAGGTGCTCTCTGTCAATTTCAAAATGGCAATAAGAGGTAAAAATTTGGCTTGTGGTCACATAGAAAATAGATGGTTCCAATGTCATCTGTGTTTGCCTTTCAGAAATCTGTTTTTGCTAATAAAAGGAAGTAAATCCACTTACTTCCTACCTTGCTGCACTGACCTCTGTCAGCAGAGCAGCTCGCTGCTGAGGCTGAGAGGCAGGATTTCTGGTGACCTGCACCGACAGCGCGTCTCAGTGCTGCAAGACAGCCCCCAGCGGTGCCTGTGCCAAGGGCAGAGCAGCTAAAAAAAGGTGGAAAGGAAAATCCCCAGATGACCCATCAGCTCCACAATCCCTCCTTGTGGGTGTGCAAACAGGGCTGCAGGCTGTGCCTCAGCAGCATGCACACTCCGCCGCTGCCTGCAGGCAGGGCTCCCTCCTGCCACTTTGTCTCCAACCGTGAGCAATAAGGAGAGCACTGAAATTCAGTAGGAAGGGCCTCTGGTGCTTACACTCTTTAAAGCTCACACTGCAAAACCTGTCAGAGAGTACTCGCTTTTCATTAGTGGATTTTGGTGCGTTTCCAGTGAAAAAAAGCTCAGTCCTGAATGCAGCCTGGAATCAGCAAATGGAAATACATATTACATGAAGCAGGGGTTTCCACATAGGTCTCACTTCAGCTACTGCTTGCTGCAGTAACCCTTGCTGCTGGCAGGCACAGCAGCCTGAGCTGCTGGTGTCAGCTCCTCCCATCGATGGTACCAGCCCTGTACCTCTGGCCATCCCAACCCCATCTCCTCAGTCTCTCATTCACTCTCTCCCAGGACTAGGGTGCTTGCCATAAGCTTCCTAACCATCCACACAGCCTTCCCCTCACCTCTGCTCTGTTCCTCCCATTGCACTTTCAGCAGCTGACTAGCACTGGTGATGTGCTGGCAAGAGCCAGCTTTGGTGGCAGAGGCTGTTGGGTGCACCTTGAGTACAGGTACCACCCTCCCAGCTGAGCACCTTCCCACACAACACACAGTTTGAGTGCCAGCAGCAGTACACAGACTGCAGGGTCCTCCACAGGAAATAAGTGAATTATGTTGATCAATCATTTCAGAAAAAAAACCAAAAACCAAAAGAGAAAAAGTGTCTGAATTGTTCATAGCTTTGGGAAATTCTGGCTTCTCCAGAAACTTCCCAATGAACTGCAGATACTCAGCTCTGCAGATACTTCATGGCCTGTTCTTTGCAAGGTCTGACACTTTGCTGAATGTGCAGCCTCTTGAACTTATGAGCTTCCCTAAATTTTCATTTTCTTTGTAAGTTATAGAATCATAGAACAGTTCAGGTTGGAAGGGACCTTAAAGATCATCGCGTTCCAACCCCCCTGCCATAGGCAGGGACACCCTCCCACTACATCAGGCTGTTCAGTGTGTTGTCTTTAAACACCTCCAGAGAGGGGGCATCCACAGCCTCTCTGGGCAACCTGTTCCAATGTTTCACTACCCTCACCATAAAGAATTTCTTTCTTATATCTAGCCTGAATCTACCCCCTTCCAATTTACATCCATTATTTCTAGTCCTCCTATCACATATCCTATTAAAAAGTCCTACCCCTGCCTTTCTGTAGTCCCCCTTCAGGTATTGACAAGCTACTATGAGGTCCCTCCTGAGCCTTCTCTTCACCAAGCTGAACAACCCCAACTCCTTCAGCCTGTCTTCATAAGGCAGTTTCTCCAGCCCTTTGATCATCTTCGTGGCCCTCTTCTGGACTCACTCCAACAGCTCAATGTCCTTATTGTGCTGAGGACATCTGGCACTTATTAAAGAAATGACAACAAATGCAGGACTTTGTCTTTCTCTCAAATCTACATGTCATTCCTTTACAAAGACTGAAAGTAGTTTCCCTCTGGCATTGTTTCATTTAGACGTGCTGTATAGCCAGTAGGCTGCTCTGCTGCAAATTCAGAAATGAGACCAGTTCCACCTACCTGGAAATGTGGCTCCATTTCTCTTCAGTTTCATTCCCCTCGGGGTCACTGCTGGGTGATGATAGGCAGTAATGTCCCCAGTGAGGTGCTGTTTCTATTAGCTTTCCCCTTCAGAGATGGTCAAAGGTCTGAATACTTACAGGATTTGTTTTCTTGGCTGCTTAGAAAATAAGCTTCTGTTCTCATCCTGCTTCTACATGGGTGAGAAATGATCTCTTTTCAACCATTCCTTCTTTTTCTAATGAGACAGTGGGTCTTACTTACAAGAAGCATGTTGTGGTGGATGACTTTTTTTGTTCAGCATTCAATACTAGTTATATAAAAATGGTTATAAAACAGAAAGAAATGACATGGCAGAACATAGCCCACAGATCCATACACCCATATTAAGATGACCACAGAAAATGCTCTCAGACACTTCTATGTGACATGCAGAGGGAGAGAGCAAAAAAAAAAGCTGTGGAGCACAAAGGGTTTTCTGTAGATGGATGAATGTATAGGCTCCAAACTAAAATGATACATTCAGCTCAGTAGATATAATCTTTGCTAAATCAAACACGATCCAACTCAAGACATGTTTTCAGTTCTGTTTCGGTGACTACCTTTGGGAGAGGAGAAGGGGTGATAAACCCAAGTAGAGTAGGTTCCCATTCTTCCCTCAAAGAAATGTCATTTAGAGGTTTATACTCTTTTGAGACTTGGAATGGCTTCTTTTTTCTGATTATGAAATTCTGGGGTCTCTTCAGTGCCTTGCTGCACTTTAGCTTACAAGATTGGTTATTCCCTTAAAGTTAGTATTACTCAGTAGCTTTATACTGGCTCTTCACATCACTTGAGGTCCATGGTAAGGCTTTGTGAGAGAAGCAGGTAACAAAATGGCCCTGTACTTCACCATCATGGAACTCGGAGAGAAATTAGGACCAGCATCTCAGGACAATTCGTAACCCAGAAGTTTGAAGAAGGATGTTTAGATATGCAAAGGCTGGTACTGGAAAATCAAAAGAATTATTGCTCCTATAGTCAAACATACAAAAAACCAGAAGACGTGAAGTGAATTTCAAGCATCAGTCCTATTTTTTTCATCTAGATTTGTAGATCTTTTTATGTTTTCATTGTGTATTTCCTCCACTTATCTGCATTTAGCTAAGTAAGTGTCTCCAATAGATATTACACTGTAATTAAAGCTTGCAAGTTTAAGCTGAATTAAATCTTACAATTTACAGCAGAATTTTTTTTTCTAAATTTAATTTTTTTTTCTTGACAAATGTAATTGAAATTTCTTAGGGGTTTTGCTTGTCCACATTTTTCTCTGTCCTCCAGCTCCTTAAGTGGAAGCTGTCTCTCAGCTGTATTGTTGGTTGCCATTTTACATTATCAGAAATTGAATTTTCTCTCACACAGATCTCCCTTTCTCTGTTTTGATACAGAAACAAAGAAAATACCAAACATCATGGGGTTTTCAGAGATGTAAATTTTACCAGAATTCCCAATGTTTTGATAAATGATCTGGATGCAAGAGGGGTATCAAATTCTTCTGGAGGGGAGAAATTTCACTTAGAAATAACCTGAAGTTTAAATTTAAAACAAATTGTTCTGAGTTCTTAATATTGTTTTGAGTAACAAAAAGCCCACGAGAAAGTTTAATAATTCACTTCCTTCTGAGGAGAAGAAAGCTGTAGGAAAAAACTCTCCAACTGTACATCTAAACAGTAAGTGATTGAGAGAAGCTTAGTTGTTAACACGGTCTTTTCCCTCCTCTGTGAATAAAATGTGTTTAATTTTGTATTTTATCAGATGGAGAATGTAAAATCTGTCATGTTGTCACTCCAGCAGGACTAACTGGGTCTTGTTTAGCTTGAGAAGTGTTATGATTCCTTTTCAGGCATTGAAAGATGTCTGACCTTTCTTTATGAATCAGTGTCCATATTCATTACCCATTTGAGAAGGACTTTGTTCTTAGCTTCTAGGGTTTTTGCACCCAGAGCCCAGCATGGCTTAGTTTCTTGCCCTAGAAGAGGTACAGTCCAGAACAAATGTACCTGGGAAACATCTAGAATCAAATTTTAGGCAGCAGCTATAGATACTGGATGCCAGCCATCCACCTTTAGAGACCCTTATGATATGCAGAACTCTTTTGAGCAGAGCAGGGTCTAGTCAAGCCATATTGTTTCATTGCATTAGAAAGTCTCCAGATAATCGTTAGATGGAGCTGACTACATTATCCATCACTGTTGAGGTAAGACTGAGTCATTGCCAAAGGCAAGAATCCTGCTTCTCCCAGATGGTCAGTAGCCCTTGTTTCCCAGGAGATTGTTTCTGTTTTTTGTGAGGTCATCTATGAAACAGCGTATTGTGATGACATCCCAAGGTTCAATTAGAAAACATGCATGCCTTTGCTCTAGCCGTCCCTAGAGTGTGAGTTTCGGGATTTTTCTTGCTGTATAATTCTATCTGTACTGGTTAAAAATGGTTGAATTAAAAAATGACAGTGTTTTCTTTGAAGTTATTGTTCAATCCACATGTATTTGTCTCCTTCTCTCTTCTTTATAGTATTAATGAATTGTGCGTTAAAGTCTGCTCTTTCAAAATACTTAGTCTTGAACAGGGAATTAGTATGTTGGTCTTCTATGGTAAAACAAAATCCAATCTCCATATGAGACATGCATATTATCCTTTCACTGGATGAACTAGATCATTGTGCACCATCACTTTTAAGCAGATCATGGTGGAATATTTTGGGTAAGACACCAAGTACTGTCACAAAATATCTGCCAGCTTACGTTACTACTGCCAGATAAAACTCCTTTGTTTTTTATTTTTACATCAATAGTTCTAGGAATGCATAGGTAAATTTCTCTCTTTTTTTCCACCAAATTTTATAATGGACACTATTCTTTGTACACTATGATGTCAGCCATCTAGAAGAATACTAAATAAAGCTTCTGACTTCCAAATTTTCCTGTGTTCTGTGTGCACAAAAATCTTCTACTGATCACACAGAGTTCTGCACAGATAGTGCGCAGACACCTAGGTGTTGGGAAACTATTGCAACCGACAGCATGTTCATTTTTCTTCTTTCTTTAACTTTGAATGCAATCCAACAAATCAATTATTAATTTTTTTCCCACTGTAATTGCCTCTTCCTTTATCTGTTACTTTCTGTTGCTAAGCCTCCTCCCCCTGTCATCTACATGCATGGGTGCTCTCTCTCTTGGTTTTGTGCCTCAGGGCTGAAATCAAGTCACAGTCCAGGAGAAATCAGTTTTGTGATAACAAAAGCCATGCAGTTGCAAAATATATCTCTGTTCCAAATCCAGCAGCGTGTCCACTTGTAAGAAACCCACATAACTGGTGGGAGGCCTTTTTAGAGGCACATACTTTTGTGGGCTGTGCAATAGATGCATGAGTTGCTCAAAGGACCTCTAACTGATCTTGAGAGTAGAAAGTATGGGCATCTCTCCCCATTTGGCAATGTAAGGGAAATGTGCCAAGTTAGACTGAAGAGGAGAGAGAACATTGCAAATTCCTCCCCACTTTGTAGCACATCTGATGTGTAGCTTTTGTATTGGTGCAATAGCTACTATTTGTGTCCATCCACCTTTACTCCAACTCAATCCTGCTCGGGCAGCTGGGAAAACTGGGTGAGAAATGGCTTGTTCTCCCTCTCAGCCTATAAGGCATCTGGCAAGGTGAAGAGACAGTATGGGTGACTTTCAGCCAAGAGCCTGATGAAATAAAAGTAGTGGCACTAACATGGAGGCTTTGGCAGAGATGATCCTTTTGCTTGTTGTTTGTGGAGCCAAAATGTGGGAGAAAATGTGCCTTTTCCATTGGTCTGGGACTTGATGTGACTGAAACTTCTCCTAGGATTAGAATACAATACCAGGAAAACAAATAATCTCCAGTATCCATGTGAAAAAGACCCTCTCAAAGTGGTTGCATGAAGGAATCACAGGAGCTTTGCACTTTTGAATATTCTGTATTCACAAGTTTATTTCAAAGTTAGTTGCTTTCTAGCAATCATCTCTTCATTCATGCCACATCTCATGTCTTTTCCATATCATGTGCAGCTTTTTTTTTTTTTTTCTGAAAAGGGGAGATTTCCTTAATCTCCCTCCATGTACCAGTCAAAGGTCTGGAGTCTGGAGGGGATGTGCCTGGAATGCATCTGTGTTGACTTCACTAGTTACTCCAGGAGTGCTTGAGAGGAAAGTCAGGGGCAAGTTATTTTTAAAAAAGCAAAGCCTATTGCCACCGTTGCTTAAAGCTTTGTGGTATAAGATGTGTCAGACAAAGTTAATTTTTAAAAAGTATTCTTTTATTGTTTGCATCCTCCTACTAGCTGAGACCTCTGATATTTTGCTGTATTTCTCCTTCTCATAACTTGGGTTTGCAATTGTTTTTTCCACTAGATCAGACTTTGAATCTTTCTGAATCACTGCATCTGGTAGCTCTGACAGTCTCCCATGACTGCCCAATTTCTCTACTTATAGATGAGTCACAAGTAAAAGAAAACACACTTGAACTCTGCAATTTCCACTTGCTAAAATATATAATTTTAATGAGCAGTACATTTGCTGGAAAATGCAGTACCAGTTTTTGCGATAACTTCTGTGTGTGAATTGCACAAAATAACAGGGCTAATGGGACAACCCTACTAAAAGAGTGGCCTCCTTTTACATTGGAATAGAGGACCAAGATTCCTGAGTGGATCTGAATGAGCTTACCAGCCCCAAAGGCAAGTGCCATCATCACATTGCACCTCTTAGGTAGCATCTCCCATCTTTCCTTGTCCTTTATGAGCCTGTTGCTCTGCTGAAGATGATACACTGTTTGGAGCAGGGGCAACCAGAGCCCAATGCTGTAGACCTTCCATCCATTAGACCACACAATCAGGGTCACTGAAATGTCTGACTCAGTTTCATGGTTTGCACCCAGCAGTATCACTCCAATAGTGGAAGACTAATTCTTCCCTGTCTAACGTTTTATCTTGTCTTGGATGGGTTTTTGCATTGCTTTCCCCTCCTCCTCTGTTTCTCCCATGTTAATTTTTTTTTTAATTTTTGTCACAAACTGCTGATTTTACTCACCTATCTTGTTATTTCATTGATTTTAGCCATGAATTCTCTGCCTCTTGCACATTTTAATGCTACGTAAGTTCTGTCCTGTTTTACACATCTACTTTGGAGTTGACTAACCCTGGAAATACTTGCTTCACTGTATTGCCTGTAAAAAGCAGTTTATACAGCTGTGATTGAGTAGGTATCTGCATATTGATATCTCCAATTAGATGCATTGAAACTGGTGTGTGTAGGTGGGTGTCATCAGTATCACCCTTGAAGAACGTCTTCTGAGGGTCGAAGTAGTTTCAGTATTTCCTCAGTGGAACTGCTCAGGGATCCAAATGCTAACACCTTGGTCCTTTCTCCCTGCTCATCTCTGCCTCTTTGCCTGAGATTGCAGCTCATTCCCTTTCTTTCTCACCCAGTAGCAATGTAGCCTTGGGAATCATATTCACTGGTGTAGTAAACCACTGTGAAAATTCATATCCATCCTCCTTGCCCTTCTCTCACCCATTATTTGAAATAAAAATGCAAAACTAATAAGTAAGAAAGTAAGAGTCCTTTCCTGAGTTTTTACTTCTTAATTAGTACCCTTTTGCTCTAGCTTAGATGGCCCTCCTGCTGTTCACAACATCAGGAGGACAGTTACAGAAATTCATTAGTCATACAATAAGCATTTGCCAGGCAGCAAGTTTCACTGAGTACTTTCTGTCCACTGTTAACATCATCAAGAAGGGCAATATGATTCATCATCCCTCTTGAATAGCCTACTTCTGAGCCTTCCTTTCTTTCTCCACATTCTGCACCTTTTCTTTTTCCTCCGTCAAATCTCAATGTTTACTATCTCCCCAGATTCCTTTAGTGCTTCATACTATACATCTGCATAACATGATGTCCCCATTGAAGGATGGGAATGTTTCCCAGGGAAGAATAATTTGCAAATGCTATTGGTGTGTTTCTAATCTTATTTTTTTTCCTAATCACACTGGAGATATTAAATAAAATCAGAGCTAGCTTTGGTCTATGTAAGAATCCTCTAGGCACATTCCCAGCTTGTAACACTAGCACTTATCATTTCAGTCCAGCAGCTAATTTATTACTTGTGTGTGTTAGTGCTCCTGAATGCAGCAAAATTAAAGTAACAAAACAATTTTAGGCCTTTTGGAAGCAAGGAAATCTGTCTGTAGTCTCTCATGCTCCTTCTCTCACAGATTTCACTTGTCCTGTTCTCACACCAACATATTCACATGTATGTGAACACTCACGTATGTGACTGGGAAGATAAAGAGGGTTAGTTATTGAGTCCTCACTGTATCTCTTGGGTTCCCCTCTTTTGGTGACAACCAGAAACATTTTGGACAGGCCTTTTGCACCTTTTAGGCGCAAACATATTATGACAAGATACCTTGATTTCAAACCTCACTTGCTTCTTGCATCATAAAATGAAAAGTAAACTTCATGTCTGTTAGATTTGGGTATATTTAAGGCTACAGCCCACATTCACTCTGTGGTAGTGGCAAAAGGAAAGACCCATGTCATCTATTGTGATTTATTTGCTTCACTCTCCTGGCTTTACTGGAACACAAACCTTAAAATCATTATGTAATATCATGCTCCTCAAGGTTTACCAGTTTGACTGCATTTGGCCATGTCCTCGGTTATCAGTGCAGGTAACTCAAGGATTTTTATCTTTCTGATCTGTAAATGTGGCTACTCATTGGGAATTTTCATACATGCCTCAAGTAGTCATTCAAGGGATTTCCATTTATTTTTTGCATGGTGGGCTTATTTATAGGTTTGGGTTTATGTATATTCCACTTCCTTTTATAGAGCTGATCAACAAATGCTAAATATGACGGACTCTTAAAAATCTCAGCATTAATAGCCAGCCATCTCAGAATCTAAGTTAATGTGGCACATTATCAAAGCTCTCAAATAGAGAAGGTCCCATCCTGTGCAGTTTGATTTTGGTAGAGAGACTGAAGCATACTCTAAACATGGGACAAATAAGTTCTCTATCTCAATGGTTTCAGAGCTGCAATCTGTTGAGTTGAATCAATTACAAGTGAAGGGTCATTCAAAGACAGCAAAACATTTAAACTGTAATTTCTCATTGTGCAACAATGAGTCAAATAGCACTGCACAAGCTCATCTTCTGCATGATTTTGTTCGATACCTATGGTTTTTAGCACCGGTGGTGTTAGCTATGAACATGTTACATATTTATTCTATTTCAAGGTCAAGATTTCCTGAGAGGCTAGAGATATACCAATAACTTACATTTGATATGGCTGGGTATTCAAGCAGCAGGCCTATTGTAAGTGATAACAAAAGACGAAACGTAAGTCTGATACTTAAGGCCGGAACATGTTGTTTTTCAAACCTTTTGTAATAATGTGAAAGAACAGAAATTTTCTCTCTCTTGAAAAAATAATTCTCTACATGTTTAGTTCATGATATCAGCTTTATAGAATGATTGAAGCAGCCTTTGCAATGAAAGAATGTACATTAGTGTTCCTGCAATATTGAAGACAGCTTCTTGATATACATCAGTACCCAGGGGTCATTGCTTTCTTGTCAGAGAGAAATCTGAAGCACTGTTTTTTTGATTTTAATTACAAGACCTTTATGTTTCAGTAAATAAATTCTGACCTCACTTAGGTGCTGATTTAGGGCTCTTTTTGTAAAAGCATCTCTTTGAGTGTTACCATTGCCATTTTGTTCATTCTGTGTAGATGCATCGTCATCTCTAATTTGGATTGTAAAACTCAGTCTGGTACATGCTAATGAACATTAGTGTGCATATGTCTTCTGCTAATTTTAGAATTTTATAGATAAACTAAGATCACACATACTAGAAAGACAATGTCCTATATATATATATTTGTCCTACCACATGACCATCAACTTTATGTGAAACCATGAAATTACATAAAAAATTTAAAATAATTTCTATATATTTTTCTCCATTTAGGGCTATGGTAGGCCCTAAAGTAAAGCCCTTTCTTGCAGGGGGAATCAGAACACGTTTACGGAGCTGCAGCTCTCGTGAATCTGCAGTAGATGCCATTGTACTGGCCTCATATTGTTCCCAAGTGCTCTGGGAAAAACAGTCATTGGTGGAATTTCATTCAGGTTCATGTTCAAAACCCAGCACAGTGCACTGGAAACAAAAGCTCTCAAAACCATTCAGCTCAAATCCTACCCTGTTCAGCAAGGAAGGATAAAGGAGGAGCCAATTTTTCTCCTTCTCCTTTTCCTTCACCCCTGCCTCCCGAGAAAGGCATTGGTTGAAAGTTCAAAGGCAAGTGTAGGGCCAGCCAGTCTGTGCAGTGGTGAGGGCTTGCAGGAGAGAAAAGATGAAGCAAGTCCTGTGGGAGGATACCCATGGGTCCATCAGCCTGCACAGCAGAGGGGGTTCAGATGGCCAAGGAACAGAAAAGCATGTCAAGTAAGGAAGGAAAACAGGGAGTAAGGAATAGATGGCACATGTCCTGCTCCCTATCTGCTCTCCAGCACAACAGTGGCTACTGCAGAGCCAGAGGGATTTGCCTCCTGCTCCTGCTTCCAGCACAAATTAAAGGCCTGGGATCTGTTGTTCAAACCCCTCTTCAAGCAACACAGAGATGGTTTCTGCTTTTGTGATGCTGATCTGATTCCCCAGCTGCAGTCCGATCAAATTTGGACTTTTTACTGTGAACTCCTGCCACTGGGAGAAGGAGTCATCTGTCTTGCAAGAAGAGAACTGAGGTTGCAGGTCCTTTGCTTGCAAGCAACAAACATTTGAATACAAATTTTAATGAACTGGGAGCTAAGTGACAAATGCTCTTCATATGCTCAGTGACTCTGAAGTTTTTTTATTTCAAATACCAGCATTTAGAGGTGCAGCACACCCATTCAATCAGTCTAGCAGAACTGGTATGATTTTGTTTCTTGCATTATACTACTTGTATTTCATTCCAGCCTGCTACAGGCAGCTATATGCTTGTATCAGGTTCAGCTATTATTTGCCACAGAAGAGTTAAAAACCCATGTGTATTCTCCCCCTCCCCCACCTCCCCACTTTAAAAATATTTTTTCCTACCACCTGGAATAAAGATTTCAGGCTCTGTCAGCATCATCGTAGCATGAGACCTTTGATACCTGGAGTATTGTGTAGACCTGAAGATCAGGTTGTTTCAGTTTAGTCTCGTGTCTCCTTAAGGCAAGGTTCTTCCTCTCATACCTGCAAAGGACAGGGAGCTTGACAGAACATGTAAGATTCAAAGAATAACAGGTGGAAGAAGAGCTAGGGATTTCCTCATTCTAACATGTTAATATTCTGAAGGCAGTTTAAAGATTTTGGCAATATTGATCCTAAATATTTGGACTTTGGGTATTCACAGTGCTGTAAATATCTGAGTTTCTTTTTTGAAAGGTGGCTTATTCCATGCAAGAGAAGTTAGCTTGCTATGAGTTATTTTGATGGTCTCTGACAGGATGGCAACCCAAATCTTTCTTGTCCAGGAAGATTTGACCTATCATGAAGCCTTCAAGCAGCAGACAAAGGAAGAAAATCAGGGAAAAAAGAGAAAAAACTGAATCAAATTAGTGTCCAGTCAGAATGAATAGTATCAAAAAAGAGAAAGAATTTAGAAGCAATGGGCCTAATCAAATTTATTATTTTGTTCAGGTTATTTTATGTAGCCTGGAAAATTCTATGGAAGTCCAGGTTAATCTACTGAGTGTTGAAAATCTCACTGGATCTTAAAAAAATCCACTGAAACCTTTGCACATAGTCCAGTAAAATCTTGACCACAGGTTGCCTGATTATATATTGAAGTGTATAGTTGTTGTAACAGGTACACAGATGGTAAGTAATTTCAGGAAGCTATATATTTATCCTCTGAGCTTTGCAGCAGTAGCAGAGCAGATTTTAGAAATCGCTTTTGCAGTTAGACACAGCTCTATCTATTTTGAGAATAAAATCTGTGAATCCATCCCAGCCTGGTGCCTTCAGATCCCAACAGTGATGGTTTGTCTTCTGTGGCAAATTAGAGGGTACCTGTCCTCAAGGTCATAAGTATCTTTCTTCTCTGCCCTGTACAAGAAAAATAATTCCTTCTTCCCCCTCCTTTTTTTCAGACATTCAGGAAAACTCAGCACTATACAAAATGCAGGAGAAGGAATTAGTAGGTAAGGGAAGTAAAACTTGTGAACTTTTAAGCCTGGGATTCTGGATAGAAGAATCTCCACCAGGTTAGAAGAGGTCAGATAACCTAATTTGTTGAACCAGTTACAAACAAAAATGAACTCAAGAGTCTCATATAGGAGGCAGAGATAACCCTGCTTCTCCTCAATTCTCTAGGAAGGACTGGAAATTCTATCCCAAATCTAAGCATTACTTTGAAGATTTTCAGGCCACAAAGGTGTGACTAGTTGTACTGGTTTTAGTTTGGACACAATTAAATTTCTTCTTGGTAGTTTGTATGGGACTCTGTTTTGGGTGTGCTTTAGTCATCACTTGGCAGCATTTAAATTGCACCAGGATTCTTTATGTTCCTCATGCCACCTGCCTGTGAGGAGGCTAGGGTGTATAAGGAGCTGTGAGGGGACACAGCCAGAACAGTTGACCCAAAATGGACAAGGGGTTATCCCATCCCACGTGGTATAAAGTTCAGCAATAAAATTGTGAAGGGCAGAGGCTGACTGGGGCTGCCATTGCTCATGATCTGGCAGGTCAGTTAATGGTGAGCAATTGGGTCATTAGGGTTTTTTGCACCACTTGTTTTTCTGATGTTTGTTTCTTTTCCTCCTTATTGTGTATTTTTAATTTTCTGGAGGGTTTTTTGTTTTGTTTGGGTTTTTTTTAAATTGCCTTTATCTCACTGGTTGGGGGAATCAGTGAGAGGTTGTGTGATACTTAGCTGCCTGTCAGGGTTAAACCATGACACTAGTGAGGTCAATTTGATGACTCAGAAAGCATTGTCTAGGCAAAGAAACTGAGAAGAGACATAAAGTGTAAGCATCTTGCACAGCATGATGCTTTATTTAGCATCAAAGACTCAGCACTGGGTCAGGGAAGGGGTACTGAGTTTGGTTAGTTGGTGTTCTTGCATCATTTCAGTGGTGCTTTTCTTTTTGTGTTCCTAAAAACATTTGCAAAATACAGGAATGTAAGAAGCCATGTCCTGATCTTCCAAACTGGGAAACTAAGCTAATCTTTCATTTTCCTCCCATCAACAATGAACTATAGCTCAAATAAATTAATTGGTTTTTTTAAACAAACTGCCAGTATAGAGCAAATCCAACTGACAAAGGACATTTTCTGCCTTTGCTCCATTTCAATGTGTGTCCTTGGCATTGAAGTGGTCACACTTTTCCTTCCTTCCTGTAGCGGTAGGAATCTTGCACAGAGAGCAAGAAAGGGAATTTGAAAGGGGCAGGAGAAAAACAGAAGGTAACTTAGAGAAATTTTTTCAAGGACTCTTGGAGCCTGGATCATGCATGAATAAATCCCAAATCAGAGTGGGCTCAAGGTTACCATACCTAAAAAATTGAATCATGCTTTCCAGCAGGATATTCCTGCTGCAGTTCTTGCTAAATTATATGTTCAGAGAAGGAAGATTACCAACAGCTTTTTTCAGGCAGAGAGTAGCCTCTTGTGTTTCCTTTTCCAGGGAGAAAATTCAGGATCTTTTTGAGAGTTCACTATGAAGAACCCATGCGTTATCACAGATCACACAGAATCACAGAATGACCCAGGTTGGAAGGGACCTCAAGGATCATATAACTCCAACCCCCCTGCCTAGCAGGGCCACCTAACAAACACATTTACTAGATCAGGTTGCCCAGGGCCCCATCCAACCTGGCCTTGAACACCTCCAAGGACGGGGCATCCACAACCTCCCTCGGCAGCCTGTTCCAGGATCTAACCACTCTCCTAGTAAAGAACTTCCCCCTAACATCCAACCTAAATCTTCCCTCCCTCAACTTGGATCCATTTCCCCTAGTCCTGCTATTGTTAGCCCTTTCAAAGAGTTTACTTCCTTCCTGGGTGTAGGTTCCCTTCAGGTATTGAAAGGCTGCAATGAGGTCACCCCGCAGCCTTCTCTTCTCCATGCGTTGTGGGATCCTGTCTTTTTTTCTCCTTAGGAGAGATTCAAGCAAAGCCACTCAGAAAATCCTCCACAAAATATTTCCTTTTGAAAAAGTTTGTCTATCAAGACCAGAATTTTTTACAAGAAACATTTTGTGTTCAGTCAGCTTTTAGCAGAAGTGTCCCTCTGTTCTCCTGGGGCAGATTTGAATCCAGGACAACGGTGCCTGGAACCAGATGCTTTACTGTTTCTAGCTTGCCTGAAAGGAGGTTTTAATTTGGAAGATGAAGTGTTCTCTATTCAAGAGATTGCATGGGGGAGACTGCCCCAGAGCCACCCTTCCTCTGTGGAGTGGCTGAGCAATTCTGCCATGCTATGCCCTGAGATTTCCTTGCTTTGTTCTTTCCTTGTGGTACCTTAGCACCCCTGGGAGGCTCACAGACATATTCCCGAGTGTCAGCCCTGCCACCCAGCACCACCACCACCGGCTTGTGTTGAAGCCAAATGAGCTGGCAGATTGAAAGCTTCTCTGTCCCAGACCTTGCTACTGTGATCAACCCAATGCACAGCTAACCTTGCATCTGCTCCTCAACCTGGCCTGATATTTTGGAGTCTGCCTGTGTAATTCACAAAAATGACAACGCAAGAAATAGCGTCCTTTCCCCACTGAAAGCTCAAAGCTAAAAGCCATCACAGCTGCTGCAGAAGCTTCACCAAAAGCTGTATCAGCAGTTTCTGTTTTAAAAACACTTTTTTTTTTCCCATCAGCCACACTGATGCAGCTGCAGCTTTCGGCAGAGCCTTCTCTGTGGCTGATTTGTTGTTTTCTCTCACTTTCCAGCAAAAAACATCTCAGGCTTCCAACATCTCTAGACTTAGTTTCTAAAAACCTGAAAGTGAAGGTTAAATATATCATAGCATCTAGCAAAGCTGTCAGAGCCAAGGACAAGTATTTTGCATTTTTAAATGGAGGAAATTCTTTGTTCTCCTCCTGCATTCTGAATCCCAGATGAAATTACCAAAAGTTTCCTGAAACTTGAAGCCTCAGTAATATACAGTGAGCATCTCAGTGCTAATACGTACTATGTGATGAATTTTAATTGATCTACCAAAGGAGATCCAAACTTCCTGTGACTGTGAACCAGGAGCTGATAGGTTTCATAAATAAACAGGAGAAGGTAAGTTTCACAAATGTCAGTGCCAGACAGCATACTGTGGAAGACAAAGACTTTCTGGAGTTTGTGCTGCTCTCCCAAAGTGCTTTTCTCCCTCTAGACACTCCACTCTTCCTGAGAGCCACCTAATTCAATTCCTTCCATCTGAAGTCCAGGTTCCTTCAGAAACAGAGACAACTGTGCAATAGAAGCTCAAGGTGTGGACCAACAAAAGTTTTCTCTTACGAGTATATTGGTAGGAGAATGTCCCTGGCAGATTTCAGACCTTATTTACACCTTATTGAAGAGCCTGATCTGGGCAGGAGGAGGTAGCCAGTTCAGGGCTTTCCAAGGGGGGCTCCCAGCAGAACAGGGAAAGCTGTTTCCATGCCCTGAGAAGTGTTGCAGTCTCACAGCATAGCTTTTTTTGAGAAAACCTTATGGAAGAGGGGAACAGAACACTTTTAGAACTCCCAGTGATACAACAGGAGAAAGAAAAGGAATATGCCATCAGCTTAAAGGTTTTGCTTCCTTTTTCCTTGTATTATTCTGTGCTGTTTTCTTCTTGGTTTTGTCTTCTGTGAATGCTGTTCCCACACATCTCAGAAACAAATGGCTGGGTGAAAAAGGATATTATTCTGCATCTGCTTTTGATATCAAAGCAAAAGTGAGTACTTTCTAAGGTAAAAGATACGACTGACTATCTAACACCTTTGCTTGACATCTAGATGCTTTATCCATATGTATACATACATATATATCTGAAAAGATAGAACCTCTTCTCTGTTTATTTCAGCCAGTGCTTGTGTTGGTGGATGTGGCAGGATGAAATTAATTTAGTAAGATTTGTGCAAATCAGTGCATGTAATTTAACAAAAAAAAATCTAAACAGAATTTTAACTAAAACCTTTCCAGTCATGAGAAGACATCAGTGACACTCTCTCACTCTCTTCATTATTACAGCAGGTATCTGAAACAGTAATACAAAGTGATCTGAACAGAGAAAGATGAAAATCAGTGTGTGGTGATATTTTGTAAGGTGAATTTTCTTCTCTCTGGTGACTCCACTCTATTTCTGTTAAGCTGAATGGATCTGGTATTTGTCTGAGGATATTGTATTCCTACCGTAAGGGCTTTCCCAGATCAGAATCTCCTCTGGTATAAAACTGTGAGAGCACAGGGACTTCATTGCTAAGTGAGATGGAAGCTCCACCTGGCTGATAACCTATAATAGCCAACAGCAGATACTTGGAAGAGAGCAAGAGAGTAGAGAAATATGTGCAGTGATGCTTTTCCAAAACAAATTTTCAGACTCTAGAAACTAGTGTCTCAGAGATCTTCTGAGCTGGGTCAGGTGTTTAATCTTTGATGGGACTCTGATATTTGAACTGTCACAGTCTTTGCATGAATTTATACATTATTATAGTACCCCCACACTTTTTTTTTTTTTTTTTTGATGAAGAGGTGTTTATCAGGTGGAGAACCTGATATCAGGTTGTCTATAATGTACCATCTGCCCATGTCATGGGATGACCCCTCACTCTTGTACTGGGAGAGGGACAATCATCATTTGGCCTCTCCTTGTCACTCAGGACTTTGTACACTTCTGGTCTATTTTCCCTCTGCTGTTTGTTTTCAGGCTGAAGGTATCTCCCCTTGTGGGGAAACGATTTCATACCTGTGGCAACCTTCTCTGAGCCTTTTCCAATTCTGATTTGTCCTTTTTGAGAAGGGCAACTAGAACTGTATGTAGTGTTCAGGATACAGATGTGCAATGAAATTATACAAGGGCATTATGTTTTGTCATTTGTTCTATGTTCCATTCCTTGGCATTTTTAAAATTGTAAAGCATTGAGATGGCATTTTCATATAATTTTTATAACCTTCCAATCCTGAGTAGTCATCTCTGAAATTATACTTTGAAGCTATGGTAATATGTTTTATTGGTGCATCACTTAATGTTCACCTATCTTAAATTTCATCCTTTATGTAATACCCAGGTACTCCATATTGCAAGATCCTTCTGAGCAGTTCTGTCACCTTACTACTTGTGCTTGAAGGATTCAATGTCTGCTATTTCTGGAGAACATGCAGTCAAGTTCAGTTCAATTTTAAGAACAAATTAAAATTCTATACATATAAAGAAAGTTATAATCACTTGCTCTAATTTGTATACTCAATGTCAGGCTTCCTGCCTCTTCCAGATCTGTGAGAGAGGATGAGAAGTTTTCCCTGGAAATGACTGGTGGGTGTGGGATGCATTTGGGGTGTGAGCTGGAGCAGCCTCACACACATAATCCATCCCCTTTTCTTTCTTCATGATAAATGAGGTGTTTCATAACCTGTTGCTGCAGTGGGAACAGATTGCCATCTAAAATATTGCATGTGCAGCTCAGAGGTGTCTCAGCAGATGTAGCTGACATTTGAGTCAGAAAAACATCTAGGATCAAATGTCTTCTTGTTGGGATGAAATAGTTTTAAATGTATTTTAAATGGCAGTCCATTTTTTTTCTTGAAAAATACTGGTGACTAGGAAAACAATGGAGAACAATGATCCTGCTCTCAGTCTGTGGGTTTTGACCCATTAATTTCTCTCCTCTGCCAGGCTCTAGGCTCCACATAGGGCACAAGTGGGCCACAGGGGGCCACACAGGGCATATGCAAGGAGTTCCCAGGTGCTTTCCCTGGAGGCCTGTGTTTCCAGAGTAGCATGGGTCCAAGGAAGAAAAGGGAACCATCATTTTCCTTGCTTACAGCCCTGAGAGCTGTAAACTCCCCACGTTCACTGTGGAAGTGGGCTTTTATCTACAACATTTCAGAAACAGAAGAGAAGAAAATATGGACGTTGATTAAAATTTATGAGGAGGCAACCTAGACATCACCAAAGACACCTTATAGAAGCATAAACTTTTCCCCTCTGGCTTCACAGAGACGATTGAACTGCTAAGATGCAAAGAAAACAGAAACTAATTATCAAATGAACATTGTCTTAATATGTTAATGAAGCGGTTTTGCTAATAGCGAGAGACCTGAATTTTAATACATTTTAAGAGGTTCTTGATTACGTGTTTGTTAGTTGTTATGATCATTTTAAATTATCTGTGCCTGGCTTTATAATGGGTTAAAAACTGTATTAAGCACTGTATTCTAAACAGGCCTTGATGAGGCAGGTGAACAGTGCAAACATTGTCACTAGGAAATTCACTTCAAAAGAAATGTAAACTAGTTAACCTAAAATGTGTCATCAGATTCAACAGTCACTCTTAGCCATGAAAGTAATTTTTTATCTAACTGCAGCCTACTTCATCAGAATTTTTTTTTCTCATGAAAAGACTATTCTGGGAATCTAATAGGTCCCCTGTCAGAGTGTTTCTGTATGCACTGTAACTGATCTCAAAGCATATTTTGTGTTGAATTTAGAGGAAGGAGTGAAGTAGTTCAGAATATACTGAGTTAATCCATCCTGCCCTTGGTGATTACAACCAATCCCTGCTTTTTTGATTCAATTATCCAGAGATATACATAATCAGTTCTTCTGTATAATCACCTTTAAGCGGGTCTGGGACCAATACAAATAAAAAATGCTTTCTGCAATGACACCAGTGTAAAAATGTGCACACCTAGTTGGCACTTTTCTGTCAGAAGGCCTCTTTGCCCCTTTTTCAGAGTATTTCGTTGGAAATCACTATCAAACCATTCTTTCCACCCTTCCTTCTTCAGCTTTTTTTCTGCCACCTGGAAAAGACTTCAGACTTCATGGTTCCTGATGAGCGACTATCATCCCTAGGGAGCCTGTGAACCAAACAGAATCTGCTGCCTATCCTCTGGCTACAGTTTCTGCAATTTCTTGAAGGAGTCATAAAGTAGTGTCCGGAAGACAGTCTTCAGTCATGCATATCTGTTTTCAGCCAAAACATGGACAAAAAGACAGTAGTGTCCATATGGCCAGAAAAGCTGTAGCTCCAGGAAGGATGTTGGTGTTTGCTGAGGACATGTTTATCTCCATTTGGAGTTTTTGCCCTTTGCTGTTAAATGAGATGATGGCTGAGGGGTGTAGTACCAAACATGTCCTCTGTGAGTGTGTATATGTGAATATCTCCCTACTCAGACAGTTGAGGAAGTCAGATCTCAGTTTCCCAAATCCAGAAAGCGGTTCTGGATGGGAAGGGAATAGGAACTTGTGTACAAATGGGAGCTGTATTTATATTAGACAAACAACCACTAGGTGGATTAAACCTGCCCCTCCTTACTTCCATTATCATCAAACAGAAGGCTCATGCTTGTCAAATTAAGGTGTTCTCACTTCCTATATAACATACAACTATGCAGTATGGAACAGGAGATTCCTAATTTGTTGTGGGGTCACATTCTTCCTTCATTCAAACTCAAAAAACACCTGGAGAACTGGGCCACTGTAAACTTTTGGTGAGCATCTGGGCTGCCTAAGCCCAGACAGTGCCTGACTAATGAGCCCATACTCTCTACCTCCCTCTTCCCCAGCTACTTAAATTAATTTCATTCTGTATCCAGTCCATGCAGTAGTAGTATCAGGCAAAGTCTTGAGGCAGGCCCAGGGAGCTGACACCATCTGAAAGCCCTCTTAGGAAATCAGCTGAGAGGATACTTAAATGTAACTTACTTGGCTTTGACAGTTTGCAAAATTAAATATATGCATTATGTGAGCTAAAGAAATTAATAGAATGTGATACTGCTCATTGTGTTATTTAATTTTCTCATACAATTTGGAAACTACAAGTATCTACTTGTTTCTTACATATTTGTGCCAGTTTGTCAGAGGAAGGAGGAAACAGTCTTATTTAATATAACGAACTTTTGAAAAATCCTAATTGCCTGTTTAATTTATTTTTAGGTCATACTGCCCTCTAGGGGACCGGGCAGACAGCGAGGGATCTTTGCATAATTTTTTTTTTTTTAATTCACAGAAAAATACATTGCTTGCTTTGTACTGCAGCAGAACATGGTAACACGTGTGCAGAGTTCTTAATGTGGCATTTTAAACATAATTTTGATTAATTTCTTGGGGCAGTATCTGTCGTAATTAGCACTAGGTCTCTGGTTTCTGAGAAGAGCTCTGCATATAACATGCGCAGGTTAGTTATTCATCATTTTACATAAGGAAGCTTGTAAAGGGTCCAGTTGATACAATTAAATCAGGGGAACTTTCCTGTTGATTTCAGGTGGCACTACATGAGAATGACAAGAAAATTTATCTGCTTAAATACTCTGTGTAGAAAACATATATATTTGTACATCAAACATGACCTCATATTTTGTGTTTTTTAAAAAGAAAATCTGTTCAAAATGGAGGAAATAGCAACAAACTCATTACATCAATGACTGTGAATACTTAGTGTAGGAAAACTATAAAGAAAGAAAATTAGGAGGAAAATGAAAGTTTGGAAAAGAGAAATGAAATGCAATTATTAGAAGCTTGGTCTTTGGGTGGGTTGAGAAACCTACAGACAGTTTCAGAGGTGTCAACACATCCTAAAGGAAGGAGACTAGCCTGCTGCAAATGGCTAAAAGACTAGACATGTAGTTGTCAAATGGTCTCCTAGAAACCAAAATCTTGCTCCTTCAGCATTATTTATTGATGTGATGGTCCTCCCACAGCCTTTTTCTCATTCCATTTTAATTCTGAAATAACAGCCTAATCTTGCCTTGGCCAGACTGAATTATGAAACAAGGCTGGAAACTGAAGATGTGTCATCAGGTCATTATTGTATTTTGTGCTTTGATAGCTAGATACAAATCTGCTTTGCTGCTTGGCTTTTTTTCTTTAAGCAGATGGATCATGTAGCAGAAGAATTTCCTTCTTTCGGAGTGAGATTCTTCGGTCAGCAGCTCACAAATCTTTGATGAGAGATGCTTTGGGCATGAATCCTTCTTCTAGGTTTTTACTTGGTTATGAGACCAATGCTGCTTTCATCATACTTGTTGGAATTTCAAGGTAGATACAGTGGGAAGTTATCATTTGGCCCCAATTAGTTTTGATTTTGCTGTGGAATGAGTGGTCTGAGCACCACAACACGCCTCCACTTTCTTGCTGGTATCCTCCCTGCAGTGGGGTCACTGTCGCCTGTGATCAACAGTAATTACAAACAAATCAGTCTGTTCTGGCCTCTTCCCGGCATCACACTTGGCTTTTATGAGATTTTAGAGCTGTCAGCTTTACGTGATCAGGCTTCTCTTTTCAGTCTCAATGCTCCTTCAGGCTAATGGTTCACAAAGTACTCACCTTCAATCCTCTGGCTTTACTCAACCATGCTTCTATCTCCTCATTTAAAGTGTGTATCCACTCTATAAAGTTTGTTCTTTTACCTGGAAGGGTAAACTGCAGAGCTTCCTTAAGTAAGAGCTCTTTTATATGCTTCCTTGCCTCATAGCCATCTCTGCACCATTTTTTGCTTTGATCGGGACAGCCCTACCATATGATTTGCTTTATTCAGGCTTGTACAGCCTGTATAGTAGTTCATGGCATGTCAATGGCTTTCATTTCCACTTGTAGTGATCCAGCTGCGTCATGCTCTGCTCAGCAGCTCCACAATAACTGGCTTCTCTGAGTCTCTGTGGGGTCTTACCTCTTCCTATCAAAACCTCAGAGGTATGTGTAGTCTCATATTCAATTTTCAGTTTAGAAAGAAATTTATACCTTAGCTCAGACTTCCTTGGTAGATTCTTCTCTTACAGGTACCAGTGACTATTGATACTACTAGCACTGAGAGATACTTGTCCCGAGGTGGTGCAGTGTTGCAAAGACTCGCTGATGTGCTGGAATCTTGTCTTAGTGACACAAGCTGAAGAAACATTTGACTTGGGCTGTTAGCTCAATATCTCCTGTACTAGGCAGGAAATTCACTTCAGTGCTCTGTTAAGTCTGTGATTTGTTCTGTGTTTGTGTAGATGCTCCATTTACCTGGAGGCATGTTCCTTCAAGGGTATGATGGCTTTTTCTCTGCTAACCTACCTCCACCAAAGCAAAAAGAGGTGTTATTGCCAGTTACTCATGCTCACAGGAAGAGATTTCTGGTATTGCTCTGTAGCTACAGCCATTGCTTTCAGTACCCATGCTTATTGCAGGGTACGGTTTCCATGCTCATGAGAAATGAACTCTCTGGAAATAATGTGTTCCCATTCACCTCTCAAACGATTATTGGCATTTTGCTGTTCTTGTCATGTTTGCAGACTGCCCAGGTCCGTGGTTCAGTGGGAATTGTGTTGTCTGATTGCACAGTTCAACCCTGGCAAAAATGACTGTCAATGCTTTCCAACACATTCTGGAGTGGGACTCTCTAGATCTGGAGATACCAGCACAAGTGCTTCCTGTGTCCTCCATCCTTAGCTGTTCCCAGAAGGGTGTAAAGGGCCAGAGCTTGCTTCTGCAAAGTTGTTTGTGGAAGTCTAACGTCCTTAGAGATGCCTTCAGGTTGTCCCTTTTGCATGTCAGTGAATCATGCTTTTCATCCCTGTTAGTTCCACCAGCAGAGCTGTAGAATAGCATGGTCTTTACACTGTGGGTGAAGTAAGAAAGCAGCTGTGCTGGCTCCCTCCTGAGATGCTTGCTTTTGGATATGGTACATTCTCAGCTAGCATCTGAGTCCTGGGCAATCAGACTTGGACAACACTTGTCTTCCTTCCTACAACTCTGCTTCCTCCTCAGTTTCCACACAGGCAGACTCTTCATGACAGGTGTGGGAATGTGTATTCCACCAGAAATTACAAAATTCTAACAAAGATCCTGCTCCACTTCAGAAAAAAGAGTTAAAGTATTAAAAATACTCTGGGAAAAAAAAAAGTGTGAATCCTACCACTGCAGTTTGAAAAACCAACCAATTATTCTGCACTGGTGTTTCAGAAATAATTCAGTGAGGCTGAGTGCATGTCAGAGCAGCTTTCCATACTCTGTATTGCATGGTGTGCTGCACCAGGGAGGACCAAGTCATGAAGGAAAAATACTGAACTACACCATCCACATAACCAGTTAAGAACCACATGTCTAGAAAGACTTCTTTCAATGTCATTTAAGTCACATTTTGCATAATGTATTTTCCTAGATCTTGCATGCTGCATGAAGAACTTCTTGACTCCATAAGTGATTTTCTGATGAAAACAAACAAGGGCTGATGGTGACTAAAGTGCTCCTCAACACAAGAGCAATGCTGCAGCCAGATTCTGCCACAGACATTCTTGGATTAAGTAGTGACTTAGTCTACAAGTAGGGTGTTTAGTCTCAGCCTGAGCACTGCTGGTGAAAGATGCTACTCAGCCTGAAAAAGAACTTGATTTACAACAGGAAATATAAGCCAAAATGACAGCTTCTCCAATCACAATGATTGAGTGGGAAGGTTAAGATTTAAGATGCAATGCTTGAGTTGCAATTTGCCTTGGAAAGCAGGGTTAGATCTTTTCTTCAGTTCTTGTCAGGGCCTTCCTGCCTGCCTACTGCCTTTGACTGAGGCTGCCAAGCAGGACAAACAACCATGCTGTGACCCACAGACCTGTCACTAGTATTGTCTGTGCTGATTTACACAGAAAAGAATAAAATCAGAAAGCAATGAAACATCTTGTCCAACCTCCTATGTAACAGCAGTAGTTTTATATTGTTGAGAGCTGTCTTGAGCTTTAAGTGATCTGGAGGTGATTGAAACGTGCAGATGGGTCTCCATTTTGTGTTAGAAGGTCCTTACCTTAGCTGCTTACCCTCACACTTCCAATGGTGTACTCTGCTCCAAGTTTGGATTTGTCTGGCTTTTGACCTCTATTTTTGTTATGCCTTTCTGGCCTAGATAGAAGAAAATCTTGTCTCTAGGAAGACAAGAATGCAATTGACCCTATGGATTATCCCTCTTTTGCAGAAGGTTCAGTGATAAAATCCTGTATGTCTCTTCACATAATAATCAGCTTAACAACTCCATGTATCTCTGGAAGGAGATCTTCATGCTATAATGAAATGATCATTTGATCTCATTTCTACTAAACCCAGTAAAAATAATTTCTTTTAAGATTTCTATCGTTTAGTCTTCATCTTTCTTGAAATAGTTTTTGGCTCTTGTTTGCATGCTTTCCTGCAATGTGTTTTGAAAACAGGGATACAGCCAGTAGGCATAGCGGCGTAGCATCAATCTCATCAGAGAGAAATCACTTTCTTTCTCTGACTTTCCAAATCATTCTTCAAAATATAAGAATTACACTAGCCTTTTTTACTGCATAGCTGCACAGTCAGCTTCTGTCTTACTCCTGGTTTGCTTGATCTCTTTCAGACTCTGGGCTTCCCAGCTATTTTTTCACTATTTCTTCTGCAGTCCTTGATGTATCTCTTTCCTGAGACAAACACATTATTTAAGGACCCATCTTTTAAAGGAAATTTTAATGTGCTGGTTTCTATGGCTGCCTTTTCCTCTCATGCTCTGCTCTACACATGGAGTAACAGGGATGGGAAGAGAGACTGGAGTGCCCTTTACAGCAGCAGCAAGATCAGCTCAGACATCTCGCCATCATGCTTATTGACAAGTCATGGAAAAGATCTTCTGTCATCTATGCGTGTTTTAACTTGGGAAAAACAGTGTAAAGATCGGGAAAAATGAAAAGCAAGGAGTTCCTTTTAAAGGAACCCTAGCCATACTGGATGAGGCAGAAAGCTCCCAGGAGAAACTCAGTGTGATCAGCTGATTAAAGACTGTGTCAGAGTAAATAAGCCCAAGGGACTATCTCGTTTCTGGAACGTCTTGGCTTTTGAAGGTTTGATTTTGCAAACACAACTTTTATTAAGAATATTAGAGTTAGAAAGAGATAAGTAAAGTTGTTGACCCTGGCAAGTCCTGGAGGAACTGAAGACTGTCTGAACACTTGGGTGACAGGAGAAGACTGAAAACTTTACCCCAGGCTTCACCTTCCCAGTGGCTGCTTTTTCTGCAGGTTTGGGTGAGAGATCTTGTAGGCAAGATTCCATGGGAAACAGTCCTGGAAGGAGGAGGGGCCCAAAAGAGCTGGGCAGTATTCAAGGACTATCTCCTCCAAGACCAAGAGCTGTGCATCCCAAGGAAGAGGAAGAAGATGGGCAAGAATGCCAGGAGGCCTCTGTGGATTAACAAGGAGCTTCTGGACTTGATTAGATGGAAAAAGAGAGTGTATCAGAAGTGGGAGCAAGAGAGGGTTAACTGGGAGGAGAACAAAGAGATTGTGCGAGTAGCCAGGGATCAGGTTAGGAAAGCTAAAGCAGAGGTAGAATTAATGCTGGTCAGAGACATTGAGGAGAATAAGAACTTTTACAAGTACATAAATGAGAAGAGAAAGATTAGGGAATATGAGGGCCCTTTCCAAAATGACACTGGAAAGCTGGTCATGGGGGATTTGGAGAAGGCTGAGGTACTCAGTAACTTCTTTGTCTCAGTCTTCACTGGCAAGGCCTCTGCTTGCACCACTCAGGTCTTAGAAACCAAGAGCATAAACTGGGAGAAGCAAGATCCACCCCCTGTGAGTGAAGAGCAGGTTCGAGACTACCTGAAGAACCTGNGAAGGAAGGAAGGAAGGAAAGAAAGAAAGAAAGAAAGAAGAAAGAAAGAAAAAGTAAGGAAACGAAAACATTGCCATATGTATAAAACTTAAGAGAACTCAGGGGAAGATAGACTTACTTATTTCCATTATTCTTAGGATAGCAAAAGGAATTCTCCTGAAAGTTAAGATGTGCTATTCTTCAGTCCCCAGGAAAATGATTACTATCATTTAAGAAAATTATATTCTTTCTAATTAAGCTGTTTTCAGACAATTAAATTGCTTCCTGATTTTTATAATTGTCTCATTGCTGAAATCTACCTCTTTCCTGATTAGCAAGGTGAAAACAACCCCATGTTTTTACATTCTATAATATTTAGCAGTTAAAAAGTCAGACCCAGCAAATATTCTTAGCCAGACTCTTCCTCCACCTGCCCTATACATGCTCCTCTGGCCTCATAAAGTCAGACCAAATAGCCAAACACACCCAGACAGGTGGCCAAAAAGGTAAGACAAAGCCTGTTTGGGATAGTTCTGTAAGCTGGCAAGCTCACTAGGAGGCACGGTACTCTGAAAGGCCAGGGTGAATCTCTCCATCATCTTCATTTTTCATGAGGAGAAGACTAGCATCCCAACCAGCAGCAGAGGATGGGCTGTGGGTGGGCTGTCCAGATTGCCCTTCTCTGCAGCACAAGAGGGGACTGGGTCGAGAGATCATGTCTGAAGGATGCTGATACCATGGCACTGCCTCACAGTTACAGAGCACACCAGAACAGGCAATCACCTTCCACATCTCTTATGGTACTTCAGCCAGCCCACCTGCACATTGCCTGTCTCTGCAGTGGTCACCTCTGGGACTCTGAACCTCCCCAAGAGCTGTATACAGCTGTCCTAGGACAGCTCAATCTTGCTTTGTCCCTTTCCACATGAGCATGTTCTCTTCTTTCTCACTTTTATTTCCTTCCCCCCCCCTTTTTTTTACAGTAGGTCGTTAGCTGCTAAAATACAAAATCTAACACTTATTATAATGTACAAGTGCCAGATGTTACTGGGACTGGGGAATACTCTGTCCCTTTTGACCTCTGAGAGGTCTACACTGAAAGCCCTGTGGAACTTTCCTTATTTTTGCCATGATTGCCTTCAACATCATGGAGGCTGTTCCAAAAGATTCAATCGTCTTAAATTGAATTTTGGAGGAAAATATGCGGATGACAAGTCACTATGTTCCTGGTTTGGCAGGCACATACTGTGAAAGAGCTGGTATAAGTGAGTAGGTTAGTCAAAAACTATGGTCTTGAGCTATGCAATGTGAAGGTAAGAGAACATATGATACATATATATCAATACCCAGGTGACTAAAATTAATCTGCTCAGATCTGGCTCATGATGTTTTTAAAGGTAGGGTTAGGACTGAAGGGACCTTTCCACCACAATTAACTACATGAAGGACAAGCTATTTCACAGCAGCATAATCCTGCCTTTGAAAATGTAGAATTCATTGACTCCAGTGGTTTTTCATGGTATTGCTACTGTAATTATTTCAGTGGCCCAGTTCTTGAAATCAGACTGTGGAATGACAGTGTGTACATGCCATTGTAGTTCTCCTAGCAAGCTCTTTTGAAAAGAGAAAATAGATCCAAAACTCGTTAAGATGTAACAAAATTGTTCTTCAAAGTGAAACTGGGAGTCACAAAAGGCCATCCCTTTCTTTATAAATTTAATAATTCCTTAATACTGGCCTCATGTGTTTTGACATCTGACTTGCTAATTTTAATATTTGTGTGGCATAGCCCTGAAAACATGGCATAGACTCAGAAATATAAACACATTAATATAGCCAGAAGTATCCCTTTGTTAGAGATATCAATGGGAGTGTTAGGTATCTCTTACAGTTTCCTTCCTTTGACATTCCCAACCAGAGAAAGCAGTCCTGAGAGCAAACAGTTTTACCTTCCTGATGAGGAGCTGTTTTGTTTGTAATATCAGAGGCCATTAATGTTACTGCCTCTTTTACCTTTCAAATCTATCTTTCGAACTCCATGAAAACAGATTTGATATGAACTTCATTTCTTTACTGATAATTTTGTGGGCAAAAAGATGAAAGAAACAGCATTGAAAGAAACACCAATGGCAGAACAATGGCTGAGGAGCAGCAGTCCCGAGGGACAGAGGGATATAAAAATGATAAGGAGGTGCAAATATCTTGTCTGTATGTAGGCTTGCTCTGAAAACCAAGCCTCTGCTGTCGGTCTCACTTGTGTTGTTCTCAGGAATACTGACATTCTCATATGCTTCACTTTTGCCTTTTTCACCTTGCAGATTAACAGCCTGTCTCAGAGGGCAGTGATGAAGTACAAACGTCTGTGGAAAAGGATCCCAGGTGTGGGAAGCAATCCTTCACACACCTGCATGCTCCCTCTCCACCCCCAAACTGAGGGCTGAGCTAGCTGGAGTGTGAGAGTGACACACAGATGATCAGTAAGCTCTTTACTCGGCATCCCTTTTTCATTATGCTGCCATTTTAGAGAATGTTTTTATAGCCTCTGCTTGATTTTCTGTCAGATCCCTCCCTCCCTCTGAATCCTCCCTTCCTGCTTTCTACAGAATGTGGCCAGCTGGTTACTGCTAAATTTAAACAAAGATGTGCTACTTGTAACTCTCTTTGCTTCATCCACACAATATTACTAGCCTAACTCAGCTAGCAAGAAATATTTCTATTTCGATATGCACAGGGACTGTAAGTCCTGATGAAGGTCAATGAAGGCTGTTGCATAGATAGATAGTGCTGACAGGGAGCCCAGGAAAATGCGGATTTGGTGAAACTGGGATGTTTGAGGGGTAGCTGTGAATTCTGCTCAATGTGTGGGAACACAACGTGAGCTTAAAATTGGGCGCCTGTTGGAGGTCTGCAGAGCAGCTCCATGAGCAGCAGCAAAGACCAGTCTGGGTCTCAATTAGTGCCATAATCCTTCCAAGGTGAGACACACCAAAACACCCAGTGTCTCCTGTGAAATGGAAATCCTTTCTAGTCCACTGTAATTACAAACAGTGCATCACGTTTAAATCACCAATAAAACAGGGCATCAACATAGAAGCTGCTGTCTGCATCTCCGAGATTCATACAGCTTCCTGGAGCTCAAATATCAAGGAGAAAACAGCAGGTAGCTTAACTCCCAAGATCTCTCCCCTGCTGTTGTTATCATTGACAAAGAAGGCAGTGTTGCAAGTGCAGAGTGCAATGGACAATTCATGCACTTACCACATCTTGCACTCAAGCTACAGGCGCGTGATTTTCTGAAGAAATGATGACAGGATCAAACATATTCTGGCAGACACTCACAAAATCAGAGCCCCTTTCATTCAGTAAATGACCATAAAAATGCTTTGAAGATGACAATAAAAAGTTATTTAATCATGTTCAAAACAGAAGCACCTGACAAGTCAATATACCATTTTTCACTTGATTGGCTGGTACAGTGACAATAGAGAAAAATGCAAAGTGAAGCTGTTAGGTCTGATTCTATAGCAGACATGGCCTGATGGCAGAGAGGAAGCAAGAGAAGGTGGAAGAAAGAGCAACAGAGTCGTACACACATTTCTTCAGCCTCCAGATTTTTCAGCTCTTTCAGCTCTTTTCCCCAGCTGTTACAAGGTGTCCTTGGAGACACCTTGGAGTCTGAAGATGTCCCTAGTAGGCTCCATTTTCTGTTGACTCAGTGGCAGAGGGAGACAGGACAGTGACTAAAAGGACACCTAAGAAACAACCTTGGTGATCTTCATGCTGCTGTAGCAGAGGGGAAGGCATGTTGGGGACAGGGATCAACATCTGGCCTTTTGGCAGCATCACTGCTCTAGGATGGATGCAAACTAGTTGGGGGGTGCTGCTAAAACCAGAGACCAAGAAAGTGTCCAGTGTGGCTGGGCACAGATTTCACAAAGATCCCAGCAGAGATGGTGTCTGCCATCACCTGTGTGGGCTGTGAGGTTCTGCCACACAACAGGAAAGGGACAGTGCTGTTGTTCAGCTCCACCACTACCCTTGCAACTGCATCTACCCCAAATTCAGCAACTCTTCTTGACAAGCCAGTTGTCTGTGAGCTAGCATATGCAATTATAGCACTGACAAGTTTTCCAGCTATACCTGCGGCAGCTCAAAACCACCTTGTGATACTGATTGATTGAGCTGTTTCATGAGAAGTAGAAATTAAAGTAGCCCAAGGGTGGTGATAATTTGCATAGATGGATGAAAGAGGATGTTCTGGCACCAGAAGTTCATGAGGTCTGATTCCACCCAAGCACTATAATCTCTAGCACAGTATGAGCCATGAGAATCCCTGGGATTAATTCCAGGGATTTTTGTTTAAATGTCCCATTAAAAATATTCAGAGTCAAGGAATTTGCCACCAGGTTATGGCAAAAGTGACTACTTATTCTCACAGACTAGGAGTAAGGCCAGATTTCGTATTAGATTTTATTTAACTATTTAATGGATCCCATTAAACTTTGCCAGACAAACTGAAGACCCTGTTATGATGAGTTTTATGTTTACTTTGTGTGTGCTTTACCTTAGGTTGCTCCTTTGGTAAGCTAGAGTTGACAGGACACCTACCCCAATATTCACTCCACAGGATGATTGCCAAGCCTTCATCTTTCTCTCTATTCTTGATCTTGAGTACTTCAACATCTTTCTTACAAAGTCAATAGCAGAACAGTGTTCCTATAGAGGCTTGAAATGTCAATGTGCCCAAAATTCAAATTTCTGTTGTTCAAGAACACTTGGAACTAAACCACTTGAAGCCAAACCCAGTAAACTCTAGGTTACTTTGTACCATAGATAAAGTTAGTTTTTCAGAAGCCAAATTTGAATAGACAAGTGGTAAAGTACTCGCAAATGTACACATTGTTACAGTGAAAAACTGTTTCAGTAACTGGGTTTCAAGGTTACTCAGAGGCACAACTAGTTCCTGATTGTTGTATTACAGGAGTGAAGAAAATTGAGTGGTAAATTACTGGGTTAGAAATAAAGGATGAGGAAGGGAAGAAGATTAACATCTCCTCAACCCTCAGTAGAATGCAGCACAGAGGAAATACTTGTGGTGATAAAGGTGCTGAAAACAAAAATAATGGCGTTGATGTGGCATCCTGGAGCCAGTGCAAGGAAAGCGCAGAGAAGAGCCAAGCAGAAGCAACTACGTCCATCTTCTATCTTCAGGCAGAAATAGCACATAATAATACAGTGCTCTCTCAGAGCAACTTGGAAAAGGAAGAGATCAGGAGGATTCTCCAATTGATGCCCAGCTAGCAGCATCAGCTGCATTTTCTGCACTGTGATACTGTGATACTTTGCAGGGAGCAGATGCATCCAATTAGGAACTCCATGAGAATGCCCACAAATCAGTAGCTTCCAGAAAAGCACTGCGGTAGCTACTGAGCACCTTTCCATACTGGGATGAAGAATTTTCAGGGAAGTTTACTTTGTCTGGCAATGTTGGGAAATCATGAGTGTATGGGATTGATATAGAAGATGTACATGACAGAATAAACCCCTACAGAAAGTCAATAATAGTAGAAGGCTTTATATAGTTTTAATGAAAACAGCAGGTTACACAAATAGTCACATGAGCAAAAATACAACAGGTGGTGGTGATCTTCATTTTCCATGGTATGCAGATATGGAGAAGCACTAGTAGTGTATTTTTTTCTCAACTGCCCTTTCATCACATGCACAGGATAAAACACACAAATACCCACTGATATACTAAAATGTAACTATATAGTTAATACTTAATTGCATAAATCTATTGATTTTACTAAAATAAGGGGATTTTTATCTCCAAATTGATTTTCTACATTTTTAAGCAGCTATAATATGATCTAGTAAATTCATGATCAGTGTTGAATACCACAAAGTCATGAATTTGTATCAAATCTCTCACCCACCTGCAACAAGAAAGTAAGCAGGTAAGAGGAAAACTGCATTCCCAGCTGACAAAGTCTGATGTTTAGTGGCAGGGAATCTTGCAGAGCAAAATACCGTGGTTGTTTGATGTGTCAGGATATAATTTCATTCCTCAGGAATGGTATGAGCTATTCCTCTGAGAAATTTGTCTGCTCAAAAGTAGTANATTCCTCAGGAATGGTATGAGCTAGTGTGCAGGACTGTCCTGCATGTCAGATTCCTCTGAGGAATTTGTCTGCTCAAAAGTAGTGGGGATATCCCATGGAAATACACTCTTTATGTTCCAGAACTGGTGAAAAGGTTTCTTCTTGTCTTTGTTACTCCTGGTTTCTCTACAGCTTTTTCGCATTCTTCTCCATTTCTTTTTTTATGTTAAAGTCCTCCTTACCCAGAGCTAAACTCTGTCACATTTGAAGACATCTAACTCTCAGGTTTAAGCATGAAATGAAGCAAATGCTCATGAAGAAGTTATTAACATGACATAATCTCTGTATTATTTGATCTCCTTTTGTTCAGGAAGGCAGTCTTGGACCTGTAGATGTTTGCAGTGTCCTAATTTTCCATATTGATCCTGAATATAAAGAAAGGTATAGTTCAGCTCTGGGAAAGGTGTTCAAATTTTTCCTTGAGAGATTTACTTTCAGAGCGTGCATTTCCAACAAACTTCGTGACCCCCTTTAAAAATAGAAGAAGACTGGAGAAAAGTGGATGAAAATGGGTGCACAAGTCCAACATCCTCAGTCTAGAGAGCTGATTGCCATCACTGTTCCGAATGTAATTATAAGCCTGAGCACAATGCAAAATAATCCTGATCTCATAGCTCAGTAATCTCTGCTTAGTGGCAGGCAGCAATCTCTTTGCCTATTAAATCTTGTTAGATGTGCAAGTGATTTTTAACAAATCATATTAATAACGCTACTTACTGCTATTCTATTAGCTACTCTATTCCTGCATGATACTTGAGCAGAGTATTGTGCTTGAGGAGTGTAAAACAACTTCTCTCATACAGGCAACTCTGTATCCTCCACCTCCTTTCTCACAAAAAATTCCCTTTTCACTAAGATGAGTTAGAAGTTACCCAAGTTATTGATTGTCCTTTTGTCATTGCTGATGCCAATGGCACTTGACTCTGTCTGATTCTTTTTCTTTTTATGTCATACAGATGGATTGGTGTCTTTGCTATGCAATGCCTTGGTCATGGCAGGAATTCCGGAGAGAGTGCCCTACCAGGTGGCCAATACGTATGAAACTGGAGCAGGGCTCAAGAGTTGTAAAGACTGGGAGAGGGAAAAGAAAATGTGCAACCCACACAAGCAAGGAAGAAGTTGATATCAGTCACTTGTGTTCAGTAAGACACTGTCTTCATTAATGAGCTATGGCTTATGAAGGGCACTGAGTACAGGAAGATCCAGGTCCATGTTCTTCCATGGATTGCACTGGGAAACTTTGGTTTCAGAAAACAAAGTGAGGTCACTGTTCCCTCCAGCATCAGCTGAGCACTGACCACAGCTGAAGGCTTACTCCTATAAAGTACTGTGAGTAACAGGGGGCTAAAATGTCCAAAGAGTGTTTTAGTCATGATTTGCATGTCATCAACATCATAATGCAGATGAGTTATTAACAAAGATGTACATTCTGCAAGGTTGCCAGGAGCCTTTCCTGCCAGCATAAGAAAATTTATTTTGGTGCATGGCAGAGTTCTCTTTGGATTTGGAAAATGTATAGTGTGTACATCCAATGACTAATGATGTAGGCCACACTCAACTTGTTCAGAAATTATTGCAAAAAATCTTTATGATAAGTTTTTTTGTTTGTTTGTTTGTTTGTTTTCTGAACTATTGCCCATTTTCTTTTGGACTGCAATCTGCAGTCTTGTGACTGCCTTTAATGCCTAGGTTCTAGCAAATATGTGCCCAGGGACTCACACTGAAACTTTGCCTTTGCAAAGTCAACAGTTTATTTACTGACTACAAATAAAGCACCCAGGAAGATGTTTGAAGATGCTAGCAATGCTTTTCATTAGCTGAAGATGGCATTTAAGTCTTCACTATGACATGTTTATTCATTAGGCTCAGTGAAAGCACAGGGCTGTTTGCAGGGTGAAAGTAACAGTGAGACCTGGGGAGGGGAAGAAAGGGAGAAAAGCCAGTGAATGTGTGTGTCCACCCTTTTGAGGAAAGAAAAAAAACAAATCAGCAACAGAAACGACTTTGTGCCCTATTAAAAATCAAGTCAAAGAAACAGAAATTACACTGAAGGCAGTTTCTCTTGCCTCAAAGGCATTGTCAATGACATTTGTTAAGCTGTATCTCCTAGGTACGACTTAGACACTTAGTAAGGTTAACAAATCAATTTTCCTTGCTAAATGCACTTGTTTATCTCAGGAAAAGTAGTATTGTCAGTCCCACTCTATCTTCTTCATGAGGCTTTTTATCAGAAATCTCCTTAATCTGTTGAATTGACTCATCATTTAATACATGATTCTCTCTACTTGGATGTATCAAATTAAGGGAATTGTTTTTCCCCTTACATGAACCTGACTCTAATATTCTCTGCATTCCTGCTGTAGTGACTTTCCCTCAGCCTGAAAAAACATGACTTTAGTGTCCAAAGGCCAGGAATTGCACCTTTACCGTTCCCTGGTTTTGGAAAAAAAAGGAAGCACTTTACTAACAGCACATTTTCCGTAAATAAATCCACAGCAATGGATATTGCAGCCTGTCCCTGGAGGAAATCACTTCAGCCTGGGACTGTGAAGAGACACCATAGCACCCTCTGCCATCATCTTTACAATCAATAACTAATAAAAATACAAATAAAATGAAGACCTTCCTATTATATAGACACTTGCTATGTCCATGAATCGACTCTGGACAGGAGAGTAGTTGAGATAACCAAGGAGCTGGAGAGAGACCCTTCAATATAGGATGGCACTAAACCTTTAGCAAACTGAGGGAGGGCAGATTTGTGTTGAGGAAGAGAGCTCCTCTTCATTTGTCTTTGTTTATGTTTCTAATGATGATGTCACACAATTTCCACAGCTTATGCTGCTGCATAGATGGGTCACAAAGAGTTAAGATGGAGAGCAGCATTTCAAACCTACATACAACAAAGTCCAATGCTTGAAGTCCAGATCCCTTCTCCCCCAGCTTACAGCAATCATTTATTATAAAGGGGTTTTATGATACAAATTTGATAATCTCCCATACACATTGGCACTGTTCTAATTGGAGTTGTAAGCCCATAAAATTCAAGTCCTTTGTTTTCATGAAGGCCACAAGGTTTTAAAAGATACTATTGTACCTCCTAAAACCCATAAAATTGTCACTAGGGACTGATTAAACAGTCCTGAATTGAAACAGTGCAGATTTTGTCTAGGTCCTTTTCATGCACAACAATGCTCTTTTCAAACACCAAGACAAAAAGAGGTTTAAGAAGCGATTTTCTGTGAGATTCTTCTAAGATAACCCCATCCATATGGGACACAAGGTGGCCAGCAGCTGAGACGAAAAAAAACAGGGGAGGGAGGTGGGGGTAGAGGAAGATTTTGGATGGCAGGAGGAACAAATAAAGGGAAGGGGGGAAAGAAAACAACAACAAAAAGAACCCAGGTGACGAAGAGGCTGGATTCCACCTGCTCCTTCCCGCACATCCCAGAAGACTGGTTCACTCTCTATCTCCTTCTTGGCACAAGGAGCCCGGTCCAAGCAGGGAAGGGGATGCAGGTGGGAGAAGCAGCTTCGTTCCATCCTCCCGCGGTGCTGCTGCCGCCGCCAAGGCTCCCCGGGACGTCCAGGTTGCACAGCACATACCCATGGGCTCATCTGGTCCGAAGAAACACCCTTCCAGGAAACAATAAAAATAATACCAAACGAAACCAAGCTAAAGAAGCTTCCGCTGGTCCTTTTCCCTCGACAGCCTTTCCTCGGCAGGCAGGTTGTCTACATCAGACCCCGTAGAATCTCCGCCTCCAAATATTGGAGGCAGTCAGTCTAGTCGATATTTCAAAGAAACCTGAATATGGGAGGGAGGTTGAGGGTTGTTTCCCCATTGGGCGTTGCCACCATGATTTTATGATCTGTCCCCCCCTTCCAATTAATAAAATCAGTAGTTATGTAAAGATTTTCAAAACATATTTCTCTGGGCATTAAAAGGCATCACCGTTTCTTTTTGGCTGTCTTGCCCAGTCGATCTCCAGAATAGATTTGGGCGAACAGGAAGACGGTCCCACTCTGTACCCACCGGCCGCGCTAGGAGGAGGAAAATCCCCACCGGAGCCTCCGGACTCTCTGCCGGCAACGGGCAAAACGAAAAGTCGAGAATCTGAGGGTCTCCGAGCTCACCCTTCCGTAGGAAATACCAGCAGGTTTACAGTGAGATGCTTTATTCACCTTTTATGGGGCACGAGGGTAAAATTAACGAATTCGAGAAGTGAAATTCCGCTGTCACGATCCGCTGTCGTGGCACGGGAGGAAATCCTACGAATAAGCCCCAGCAGTCAAAAAAACACTTCGCGTCTAGCAAAAAGTTATTTGTCAAAAATCGTTTTATTAGTCACTGGAAGAATCAGCTGCTTTAAAATAAACTAGCTCGCTAGGGTTATAACAATAATTATTATTTTTAACAAGGAACCTCTCGGAAAGGAGCAGGGGTAGAGGAGGTTTGACACAAACGGAAGCCGCAGGCGATACTCGTGCTCTGGGATGAGCCCGGCGGAGGGTGGTCCAGGGGAGCTCTGTCCGGAAGCCCTGCCCGGACGCTGTTCTCCACCGCCCGGCCTGTCCGAGCCCTTCCGAGCCCGGCGCCTTCCCCGCGGCAGCAGCCCGGGGCTGTCGGTTGGTTGGGGGCCACCCTGCGCCCGTGGGATGAGTCCAGCCCTGGAGGGCGAGCGGCCGCTGTCACCATCCCCAGGAGACGACGGCGGGATGCGCTAAGTGCTGGTAAGCGGGGAAGACGCCGAGGGGGGTGGCGGCGGAGGCGGGAGGGCAGGCCCGGTAGCCCTGAAGGGCGAGGGAAGCCTGGGCGCTGCAGCCGGCCAAGAGGCAACCCAGCTTGGGGCGGGCAGCGGGCGGCGGGGGGCTGGCGGGGCAGCCGCGGCAGGGCTCCCCGTCCCTCACCAGCACCGGCACCACCACACGGCGCAGCAGAGCCGGGGGACGCGGCGAGGGACTGCCGGCACCCTCGCTCTGCGCCCGCTTCATCTTGTAACGGTGGTTTTGGAACCAGATCTTCACCTGGGTGGGGGTGAGGCTGAGGAGCTGGGCCAGCTGCTCCCGCTCCGGTGCCGAGAGGTAGCGCTGCTGCCGGAATCGCCTCTCCAGCTCCAGCGTCTGCGCCTTGGAGAAGAGCACCCGCCGCTTCTTCTTCTTCTCCTCGCACTCCGAGCCGTGAGGAGGGAGCGACCTCTGAGTAGAGTCGGGCAGGCTCAGCTCCGGGCCGCTCTCGTCGGAAGCTGGGGACAGCGAGGGAATTAGGCGCCCGGAAAGCCACCGAGGAGGCGGCGGGCCGCAGAGAGCCGAGCCGCCTCCCAGAGGCTGTTTACCAGCGCATTTGAACAGTCAACAAGAGATAAGAGCTAACACACACACACCCAGGAATACACTAATCCTAACCCAAGGGTCGGTGTGGGCTTTCCCCCCCGCAGAGAGGGGTTCAATCCCCGCACAGCCTCAGCCTCCATTGCCCAAAGCCAGCGCTGCTCTCGCTCGGTGCTAAGACGTAATACTGATCTGACCAATCCTTTCACCACTGCTTTTCTCCAGCCGCTCGGTTACTTTAATATACAGCTATTTCAGTGCGGTTCCTTCCCGCAGCCACCCAAAGTGCGTTTTCCTCCTCCTGGAACGCCGCTATGGACCGAATGCCGAGTGTCTGCGGCACGGTTCAGGTGTGGGAGGTGAGAGCAATGTGCTTGGGAGCCGGAGCCCTCTCGTCCCCATGTCGAGTGCGTGGGTATGGGCGGTGGCACCCAGGGCTGGCACGGTGGCAGCGGGTGGGAGGCGAGGCGAGGCAGGGGGTGTGTGCTCAGCTTTCCCCTGCCGCGCGTGGGGTGGCTTGCAGTACAAAAAGGCAGGATTTCTTGCTGCAGTGATATGGAGGAAAAATAAAACAAACAATCCCCCCCCCTAAATCAAACACAAAAAACCCCAAAACCCACAAAACACCGGGATGCAAACTTAAACAAGAGCAGAAGGCAGAAGATGAGTGGAAGAAGCTGAGGTTTTGCTTTCTGCCATAGCTTGGAACATGCACAGATACACGGGAGGAGCGGGGTGGGTAGAATTTTCTCTCTTAAGCTCGTGGCCAGGTTGCTCTTGTTTCATTGTTGCAATTCAGTAGTATTTTATAAAATTTCCAGCCTGGATTTCCCCGATCCTACAGACTATACGCTTTTTCCCCAAATGAAGAAGGGGGGAACAAATAAACGTTAGCTGTGTGGAAATGGTAAAATCTTGTTCGTTTCATACTCACAGGGATAGAGATTTCTCTCTGTTTCCGTCCACCTTCGGTACGGCGAGCCCATGTAGTTCTCTGTTGAGTGGTGATGGTTAGGTGCTTGCTTTATGCTACTGGAGTCCTGCTCTGGTAAATCCAAAATGCTCCTCACTGTAAAACTTATCCTGGTAGATGCGGCCATGGTAGATGGTGTACACACTCTTAAAATTTTATATCGTCACAAATCCCCTTAAAAGCTGCTAGGAAAGGACTGCGGTCAGTTACTAGAGAATCTTCTGGCTCAAGACGACCTTCCTTTCCATCGCCATCTAACCCCAAATATTAGTGTCGTTTACAGAGGTGTCCTGTTTATATAAACAGTCCTCCCCACTGCAAACACTGCCTGCTTTCAAACCGTCCCTGTCTATAGGATGCTAAGTACCTGAATTAGTCAAGTGCTAAAGCCCTAATGGGAGTAGGTGTAACCCCCCCTAAGCCCCCCCGCCACCCCCATGAGAGAATAACCCGTTACCTCCCAAAGACAGCAGGAAACAGGCTTCATTATTACATATTCTGTCTGATTAGCCAAAAGTGGGGCAGATAATGGTAATTGTTAGCAGTGAATAACATCTTGGGTGGCATGTGGATGACCAACAACCACCCCCCTCCATTCGCCACCAAAGCCACCATCCCTTCTATCCGCAGACAAAGTGAATCCTCCCAGGACATCCGCAGAGCTTGTCGAGAGCCCCTTCCTCGCTTCTCCCTCTTTATCCTCCCCCTCGCCCTCCCTCTCTTTAAACCTGGAAGGAATTTAAGTTGTTATTTGTTTTATTTCCCCCGGCTGTTTATCGTGCTACCTCCAATTCTCCCATTTGTCATTGGCAGCTTTCCTACCCTCCCCAGGTTTTTTTCACACCCCGGCCGAGCTGGCGGGTGTGTGCGCTGAGGGGATGGGATCTCCAGGACGGTTTTCTCGGGGTTGGTTTGTGTCTGGGTATTTTTTGTCTCTCCTGGGCATGGTGGATGGCAGGTGCATCTTTTTCTCGGGAAGGCTGGTGGGGAAACGTGGGGAGAACAAACACAATCGGGATAAGGGACAAAATTTTTTAGCACCGTTTTGCATTGTGCTTACTCAAGGAATATCCCTTCTGGCGATTCTAGCAGAGAGAGGGAGAAAAGATCAAACACGGCGCGTTTATTTATCCGCCGTCTCCTGTCCCAGACGAGTGGCGCTTCATTTGCCGACAGAGACCGCCAGCAGAGCCGGAGCACTGGATCCCCCCGCCAGGAGGACACTGGTTTGGCACAGGAGGATACTTGGCCTGGCGACAGCTCAGCGGGACAAACGCCTCCTCTTAGCCTTTTAACGGGAAATCCGCTCGAGCTCCGGTCGAGATTTGCCTAGCATCGATGGCTATCGAGAACTTTTGGAAAAAAAAATAAAACAAACAAGCAAACAAACAGACAAAAAAGAAAACAAAAAACCCAACCAAACAACAGAAAGACCCCAAATAAAACAAAACAATATATTAAAAAGAAACAACAAAAAATGCCCAAGCCAGAACAAGACATAAAAACCCCCAAAACCACAACCCAACAACAACAACAAAAACCCCCCCAAGCAAACAGAAGAAAAACCGCCAAATCCAGCATAGAAACTTTCGGAAGCAGAAATTAAGCGTCGGGACTTAGTCCTCAAGCCGCAGGAGCGACCGATGGGCACGATTAGCCTGTTTCACAGGGGCCTCGCGTGGTGGGTCGAGCCGTGGGGAATGTAGAGTGAAGTATGGGTGGGGGGCAAGGAAGGGGAGAGGAGGGAGACGCATACATACACACTCCCCACTCGCGTACTGCAGTGCAGTCCCCATCTCTTCCCCCCGGGATGGCAGGAGGGACTCAGCGCCCGCATAGGAAAAAAAAAAGAGTGGGAGGTGAATCCGGCTGGATGGAGGAACGCCTGCAGGGAAGCAGACACCCGGCCTCCCCCGAGCAGATCCACTTTCCCTTGAACGCCTGCCAAGGCACACACATCACGGCCCCCTGGGGCAAACGGCGTTAAAGAGTGTGAGGATGCGCTGAGCGCCTGGAAATAGACACCCAAAAACATGCGGGGACACTCTTCTGGCCGGACACTTTACTGGTTCAAATTTCCCTGTCCAAACAGACATCTATGAGCCATTGTGCGTAGCTGATATTTATCCTGCCTCTCTCTCGCCCCTGTTCCCCCCTCCTAGCCCTGATCGGGGCTGCAGCTTCTGCAAACAGTTCCACTTCGAGAGGTAAGTGTCAACAGAGTCATACGACGAAGTGGGGGTCGAGATATAGACGAGATTTGTGGCACCAGGCTCCATTTGACCAACTTCCTGCATGTTTCCTGGGGACTGGACAGGCTCCATGTAACCCATTCCCAGGCCGTGATTACTGCAGCCACCTATCAAGCGTGGCTAGTGACAGTAGTTATCTTTCCCCGCACCAAGCACAGCCTCCCAGCCGTCCTGGGTGGTCGGAGCGAGGGGGGCACAAATACATGCCAACTGCTAGGCTGTGAACAAAAGGGAAATGTAGCTCTATGTTCCGGACCTGTTGGAAGCATTTGTTCCAGTCAAGATTTTGCATTTGTTCAGATCTGGAATAATAGGTGATTGACGCCTTCCCACAATGTGCTTTAACTCTCCAGGATAAATCGGAGCTTGTTCCTTGTTGTCATGGTTTTCAATAGGGTTCAATGGGATTGAACCACTATCGACTCTGCTTTACGTCTCCGGCAGCCCCGTCCATACAAATTTATTAGTTATGTCTTTTTAAATGAGATTAAATTGAAACGACCTGGCCGTCCTCGGCGGAGGGTTCCCTTCCCCACCCCCGCTACAGGCTGCCCGGGGCACCGCCGGGGCATCCCGCTGCCGGAGGGATCTGTGTGCCGGACCGGACACCTCTCCCCCCTCCTCCCCGCTCCGCCAGGTACGGCCGGGCTCAAACGCCCGCCCGTCGGGCATCGGGCATCGCCGCCGCTGACCCCCGCTCCCGGACGGCTCCAGTGGAAAAGGAGACCGAGAAGTGCTTATTAATATCTTGACCCCACGGGCAAACATTTGCTGAATGCCTGTGCTGGAAAGGAGTTTCGGGGGGAGGGAGGGAAGGCGACCAGGGAAGAGGAGGGGGCCGCCGCAAACTCATATAGTATCCGAGGTGGCTCTTACGTGGAGTTTGCCAAGGACCCTCTAAAGAAAGTGCAAAAAAACTTTGCAAGGGAAAAAAAGTCAGGATGAGAGAAAGAGAGTCTACTTCAGTGACCTCTCTTAGCCTTTTAATCTATTTAACATCCTAAGCACACACTGATGTGTAGAAATAAGTAAATGGTACTCTTCAAGCCTTAAGAGCTCTTCAGCAACAAATATTTGCACTTACTCTTAAAGTTTTTTCTCAAATAGCGCAAGATACATTCTCTTTGGACGAACCGAGCTCTCTAAACATATCTACTCATTGTTATCTGCGGAAAATAGTTGGCTTCAAAGGGAGAACGTAATAACCTGAAATGTTTCATCTCTTGTTTCGGTCGGGACCGACTTGGGTACTATTCAGCTCTGGCTGCCCGGCCCCACCTCGGCCTTCGCCCGTTCAACTTCTCCCTTTGCACTTGGGCGGTGGGGCCGGTGGAAGAGCTCTCCCCCTACGGGATCACGGACCCTCTACGGAGGATCTAGGGGTGGATTTGCCACTTGTCCCTCCACACAGGCCACCCTGTCGCCCCTGGACGACTGGTAGCCCCGACGACCGAGAGCCACTTCTTCCGGGATCCATGGGGATGAGACAAGGCAAGAGGCATTTCCCTGGGGATGGTATACGTACGCGGCAGTGCCCACGCGTGTGCTGCACTCTCAGAGGCGGTGAGGGCCGCAGGACTGTCCTATGGCAAGCAGGTGACATCCCGCCCAGCAGCTACCCTGCCTTCATGTGTCCACGCACTGAGATTACGTCCGTTTCCGTGCCCCTCCAGGGGACAGCTGAGTGTGCCCGGCCGCCCCACCCCTCCTTAAATGAAACCCACAGAAGTACTTCGGGGTGCTCGCCCATTTCAATGAATTTTCACGCTTCCGAGAGAAAAAAAAAACAAACCCACCACAAAAACCCGCATTTGTTTTTCACGTTTTTCGCAGTCCTCTTTTCAGCCTGTCCGTGGTTGGTCACGGCTCGTGTGGAGCAGGGCAGAAGAGCGAGGAGCTTAGGAGACCACCTCTGTCCAGTGTCAGCTGACAAGTGCCAGGCGAGGTGGTCATCTGGCTGCAGTTAACCTGGCAGTGTATCCCCAGGTTTCTCGCACCCCGACAAAACCCCCGGGACTTCCAGCCTAGGGTCTCAGCCCTTTTGGAATAGTCTTTGCCCAGCTCCCGCCCTCCCTGAAACCGAGCTGTTAAGAACATCTCCGACCGCCTGAGAAAACAGCAGCTTTTTCTTCCAATCTAACACTTTTTCCTTTTTTCCTACTTTAAAAAAAAAATATAGCATGGGCTCGTTTATTGTGCACCGTTTATTGTGCTCGGTGGAGGACTCCAAAGCAGATTGACCATATCGATATATGCAGGATGGAGAAATGGAGCATTTCTCTGAAACAGTTGGCTGTATCTACACCTTGAGAGAGAATAAAGTGAGAAAAAAGAAAAGAAAGAAAGAAAGAAAGAAAGAAAGAAAGAAAGAAAGAAAGAAAGAAAGAAAGAAAGAAAGAAAGAAAGAAAGAAAGAAAGAAAGAAAGAAAGAAAGAAAGAAAGAACCACAAGGAAAAAGAAAAAAAGAGGGAAAAAAAGGAAAAAAAGAAAAAGAAAAAATATTTACAACAATGCAAGCATCTATCTGGGTCTGCTTGACATAAGGAACAACTCTCCATAGCGCTCAGCCAGATGAGTGTGGGGCAGAACTAATTGGCCAGGAGTCCTTTTGCTGGGAGGCTCCCAGGCTGTGGTTCAAGCTAGATATATTTGTGGTGTTGGGAGAAATCCCTGGGAGAAAAGCTACCGAGACAACCACAACACCGGGCTTACAGCCGCGGGGTGGTCACTAACGGAGCTGAGGACTTGGCAAACATGGCAGAAAAGCCTTTACCAGAGCCCACAAATGGACACCCGACTCTATACACTTACATTCTCTGTACCACTGGATTTTAATAATTTAATCTGAAGGCGAGGTATCTGGCAGGGGGTAAAACTTTGACTTTGACTTTACTGAAAAGAAAACCTGACCTCACAGAATATTACTATAGGAATTTTACAATTTATTTGAAAGCAGACAGGATGCCACCTTTATTTTTCCAGTAATAAATATTTCCATAACTTTACGCCATTTTCCTTCATGATATCCTGAAAATAACATCTTTTCCTCCGAACAAATTTTGAACTATAAATTTTTCTATAAGCTCTTCTTTATCTTCTCGGTTTGCAGCTGACATTCATTACGGGACAGTTTCTAATTAGGATGATATTGTGGAAAGAGTACAACATTTCCAGTAGGGAAGATTGGTTTCCATGTATTTATTTCTGTCTGTTGTATTTTACTCTCTTTCCCGGTAGTATAATGTAATATTTTTTTTTTTGTCCACAGCTTTTCACACTTCCTAATATTTCTGAACAACCTACAGCTTCTTTTATAGCTCCTTTATTTCACCTTTTCATTACTGCCCCAGTCTAATTCCATACACAGATCAACTTTACCCACTAAAAACCTCAGCAAACTTAAACTAAACTTCCTTTCTTCATGGCCAATTTTGAAAAATATTTTTCTCCTATCCCACCCAAATCATGACTTATTCAGCCATCAGACTACTTTTTGTTTTAAAGAGCTCATTAATTAAAAATCAATAATAAAGATGAAATGTGATACGTGCGAAGCATGCTATCCAAGCCTTACACTTCCTCTGAAACCCTCAGTTTTCTATTCTGCATTTAAACAAGAGACTTTGCTCCTTGAAACAGGGATTACCCACAGCAGTGGAGGATTCAGGATTGAGCTTTTCATTTGCTCTCTGTGATCATCCCAGAGGAATTATTTTGCAAATGGACTGCAAGCAGAAGCAGAAAAGGACAAGCCCTCCCTGCTTTCTGAGTTCGTTTGAGATGAGCCTGTGCAGAGCTGAAGCGATGCAGACATGAGCGGAGCTGCCCAGCTGTCTGGGCTTTCCTTCCCTTGGGCTCCTGGGAGCTCAGCTTTCAGGAGGAGACAGGGTTTTCATTTTCCTGTCAGCCCACTCCCCTTGGGCAAGAGGGGAATGGCTACTGGAGATACCTGGATGGTGAAACTGCTGCAGTCACTCTGTTACAAAGAGTTGAATGAAGGATGGACTTTATATCTACCAGAGCTGCAATGCTATTTCCCTCATTGCCCTGTATTCAGCTATTTTTCAGCCTGCATGGGACCTACAGGGAGACACCATCAAGCTCCATCCAAAAGATAAAGCTTTCCCAGGACAGGGTGTGCTCCCCTTGAACCCAGATTCAGCTGCTGAAGCTGGAGTGTGGAGCTCATTCCCTTCCCTGTTATAACACACCCGTGCAAGAACTGCAGGTTTAACAGTGCTGGTGGTATGTTTGGAGTCCAGAGGACAACAGGTAGCATTGATGACCTTCAAAGCTGCTGCTCTGGAGCAGTAGTGACCTTGCTTCAGTTGCACTAGGTTTCCCCCCCCTTTATTTCCATGGGATTTAGTTTCCTAAAACCACTTGAGAGTCTGGCCCAGTACTAGAGTGGGTGGTGTAAGGAAAACTGAAGGAAATACTAAGACAAAAATAAAGTGTTTATGCAGTTGTTGAGATACTGTGGTAGGGATCAGGAGTGTCCCTAAGGGATGCTGTCTTATCACCAACACCATCATCTGCATTTATTTTTTGCTTTGGACAGCGTACAAGGGTATATTTGAGTTCAATGTATAATTTTTTGTCCTGTGCTTTAATACATCAATGACATTTCGAAGTAGTCTTATAACTATGATAATTTTCTCTGTTGGTAAAATTCTATTAAAATCTGACGCATAAACTCTACTAGAATAAAACTGGCATCCAAAATTATGAACTCAAAAAAGATCCTTTTGTTATTTTCATAAGGAATTACTTTCTTCCTCTGTGATTAATGTCAAGTCCCCAGGAGGTAGCTGTGCTTGGGCTGAGTACACATCAACCGACTGGCCATCACTTATGCTGACTGATGAGAGGGGACTGCTGCCAAGCCAAATATTTGTTTCCTGTTAGTGAGCCAATATTTTGGGCTTTTTCTCAAGCCATTAGGCCTTAGAAACCTCCAATAATCAGAACTGGTTCAGAGACTTCCAACCATCTATCAGATTTGATTAAGGTGTATTTTTGGCAGACGGCAAAAAATAAGGTTGTGTGAGTCTTGCATTTTGGAAAATTAAGCTAAAATGGCACTTGTATCTCCCAACAAAAATGTTAAGGAAAAGGTGCCTCATGACTTTTTCAATAACTGAAAGATTTGACCCTGACACTGCAGATTTAAAAAGTAGAAGCGCAGGAAGTTGATTTTACACTTGCTCTTCATAGCTTCTTTCCACTCTCAGGCTGAATTCTCCTTTCATTTGCACATTCTTGGCTACAAGTTGGCTCGAAAATGTTGAACAAAGTAACTCTGCTGACTTCAAGAGCATTCAGCTGGGTGAAGCAATGCTGGCTCTGACCGCGTAAGTGACAGAGGCTGCACAAGAAGTTACCACAAGTTACTACAGAGTAACTTCCAGTCTGTAGCAACACAAAACTGCTTTTATGTTTGACTGTAAATGAGCCAAAGTCCAGAGTCAAATGTCCCCTTTTCTAAATGTAATTAAAATTTGCATCTGAGTTTTTTCAGCTTTCCTCTGATATTGAATTGCTTTTCCCCCCCTACATATGAATACTACAAATTTTCAGGGTTGTGCAGCAAGAAGCTAATAGGTTTCTTTCACATACAACAAATATCTAAACTAAAAATCAGCAAGTATACAACCCTATGCATTGAAAGTGCACACAGACACTCTTGATGCTAATTATATAACATAATAATGGTCTTTAAACCTCAGAGTAAATGACTCATCTTTTCCTCCTTGGTGTCTGTCTCCACAGCTCTCATGGTTTTTTTCTCTTCTCTCGATGCATGATTTGACTCTTCTTTGCCTCATTTTTTCTCATTTTTCCACAGGATTTCCACTGCATATTTGCAGTCATTTTCTGACAGTAACACACTGTACTATCAGATGTTGCACTAAGAAGCTTGAGAATATGTGAGAATTTCTCAATCCTGACACAGTTTCCTAAATGTCATTAATAATCAAAATGGAACAGTAAAGCTCTGAAAGACCCCCCAACAACTTCAACTGGAACACTGATTATGAGACAGTATCTGAAAGCATATTTCATACATTTTAAACTTGTGATGAGAAAATCTGATTAAGTCACTAGGACTGATTTTGCTGTCATTATACATTCTCAGTCCCAAAGGACAATGAGGACTCCAGTGAGACAAATATAGTTTGGGACAGAATTTCAGTTGTTTGTTTCAAACAGGTGAGAATCAGTTTATGCAGCTACCTTTTTGCATAGGGAGAGTATGAATATTTCCCAAGCTGTTTTCTTGAAGGGTCTTTTGTGAAGTAGTCATCAAATTCCATCTTTAGTGAGGTGGTGATGTGGTCTGAGGGAGGATGTATCAGATGACAATTAGATCTGAAAACAAATTTTGGATGTGCCAGTGGCTTCTCTCCTCTTATTTATTTCCTTGCCAGTAAAATATGGTCAGACCATATGAAATCAGCCATCTCATACAACTTCTGTGATTGCATACAACATGACTAGTGTGTATCCATAAGTTACAATAACAATATAAAATACTGTCACATATTCTACATAAGGAAGGCTGTGGGAATGGGTATCTGATAATGGACTTGTGCTGAACCACTCTATTGAAAGCATCCAGGCTCTACTCTGGATTATTGTGTGTGTGTGTGTTTTTGTTCACTGAATCTTTTTAAATGACCACAGTTCTTAAGGTAGTGAAATCACAAATCATATGTGGGAATGGCTGCCAAAAGAACATTTCAAAAGTGATTTTCAGGTTTTACTCACCTGCAGGCTCAGTGACATCAGATTAAGGAGCAGCTTCCAAAATGTAGCTGTTGAAGCTCTCATAAAAGATGCAGGAGTGATTTCTCATGAAGTTTGCACCCAGGCTGCAACACAAGTAGAAAAGGAGACAGCAACATTTACTGACAGGCAGCAACTAACAGCAGAGGAAAATCCCATTTGCTTTCACACCACTTCAGTCCCACTTGTTGACCTGCTCCTTTCCCAGCTGCTGAGCACTGAATCCCTCTGTCATACATAAATGCTTAAGGATATTCTTTTTTTCTTCTACTTTTTTTTTTTTTTTAAATTTTGAGTGTACTTGTGAGATGATTTAGAGCTGTGTACTCCCTTGGAGACTAGCAAGGGTAGCAAGCATTGCAGTTAGAAAGCCTGTGGATGCAGAAGCAAGGCAGAGTTTGTGTCTGCCTCTCTTCCTACTTCTGAGTACACAGGCTATTTGAAAAAGGGAGGACTGAAAGCCAAGGGGCCAAAGAATACACAAAAACTAATAGTGAATAAATGACTACTGACCCTCCCAAACTCTGCCCTCTTTTTTTTTAAAGATGACTCCAGAATAAGGCTGTACATCAGCTGTTTTCCTTAGAAATCTTCAGTTACACACACCGAGTTTTAAACCCAGCTGAATCATCTTGTAATTACTTTGGTGATTAATTATGTGCTGGCATTTTTCCTAAATTAAAAAATACTAGGTATTAATATCTTGGGAGACCTTGTCTGTGATAAACTTTCAGCTTCTTGCAGAAAAAATACTGAACACCTAACAGTTCTTCTGATAAAGTTAGATTGGGTTAGTGATTAGTTAGAATCAGCTAGATTCTGATAAAGTTAGTCTTTGGGTACCACCCAGTGAGAGCCCTCACTGAAATGCTCAAAGTTATTCCTAAAATCAGGTTTATGAACAGCTCCAAGATTTTTTCCCCCCACACTGCAGTGCTTAAGCCTGCTAACAGGAAGAAAGAACAGTGAATGATTAATTTCAAAAGAAAACATTCCTGCAGCTAAGCAGAAGTTGCGGTGACTGAGGCATTTATGGGGAATATTTCAAAGTGAGATATATTTATCCATGACAACAATCCATTACCATAACATTTTGTGGTGTATCTTTAATACTTATAATAACTTTGTATAACATTATAATTCTGTATACTATTATATCTTCATATAATATTGTTCATACGATGGAATTTGTTACATCAGTAAAACAAAGCTGTTTTACAGTTTCTGTAGCAGACACATTTTAATTTTCTTTTTCTTTTTCTTTCTTTTATTTTTATAATATACTTTTCATTATGCTATAATGTGCTTTCTAAACAATACACCCATTGATTAACAATACAGTTAAAATTCCATCTCATCGAACATATTTACAGAAACTTTAAGATAATAACAATGAATTTAGGAGGTTGACTCCTTCTGGGAATTCTGACCTGTTGCATTGATTTAGTAGGTATTTAAGATTAAACAGTCAGCATAAGACTGCACAATATATACTTAATTTGATAAATATTTTGAGTCTTTAAAGCAGCAGCTGGTTTGTTTTGTGTGTTTAATCAAAGAACAGCTTTGTAAAGCTCTTCTGTGCTCTGGACCATAATAAATGTTTTCTTTAGAGTAGGAACAAGTTTGTCTGTGCTCACATAGTTAACCATCACCCTGCTGTACTATGAGGGGAATTGCATCTGCAAACAGAAAATAGCAACAGAAAGGCTGAGGGGAGGAAGACACTCTTTTTAGTGCCTAGTTTCAAAATGCTGAAGAAAAATGATTGAAAATCCAGCATTTGTGATGATTTTTCAGAAATCACAATGATTTGCATCCAACTAAGAGGCAGTGTTTCTGGCGTCTGGACCTTAACCACAGGGAAGGTAGAGCCATGCTGCCAGGAGGCAGCAGGGCCACGTGCACAAAGGCTGAAAGAGCGACCACCCAAAGTGACATGTTTCAGCATTGAAGATGCACAGGGACCTGTATCAGTTGACCTCAGGCCGTGACCAGAGGAGTAAAGTCGGCAGCTCAGAAAGGTAACTTGGGCCCTGCTTTTCAGTGACTTTGTAAATCAGCATAAGCACCTCATAATGAATACAAAACTTCCTCAGTAGCTGAGTGCAACTGAGACAGGATTGGGAAGCTGAGGAGGGGGGAGGGGGCTCCCTTGAGCAGCACGCAGAGCTCTGGCTGCTCTTTTTGTACAGTACTGTCTGAAATGCCACACAGCAAAGGAACAGGGGTGCTGGGGAATGTTGCAGCACTTGGCTGAAAGTTGTATGTGTGCACCTTCTGATTGCTTGGGTTGCCAGAACCTGCCATCAGTGGTTTTGAAACGGAGATGGGGAAGCAGGGCAGATGTCTCATTTGTACAGTGGCAGCAAGACAGTAAGGACATGTGTTTTACCTCCCACAAAACCAGATTTCAAGCTTTGCTGAACCTAGGAAAAAGTATTTTGTACTGCTGGGTGCTCAGAGGCTACTTTTTCACACTCGAAATGAAGTATCTGGCTTCAGACACAGAGAAAATAGGCGGCTTCACTCAATGTTACAATTTAGTATGTTTTTCAGTCCTCAGAGGGTTTTAATTTGTTTGGATGTGACAGCTGTATTGCAGCTGCAGGCAGAATATTCTCTGTCTTTCTTTAGTGTCAACAGCGACATTTTTAGAAATTTCCTGCTCTGCCTTGTTTGGTGCTTTTATTTTATGATATTAATCTTCGTATGCGGAGTGTTTAAGTCTGTGTTCTTTCTGCCTCGTTTTTTGATTCTCATATGCTCCCTTTGGTGTTTCACATGTGCAGTAACTGCTCTAGCAACATTTCCCCTCTTCCTTTTCCTGATCCAGAAACTCAGGGTGCAGATTAGCCTATGTCCAGCATCTGGAATGCACAGCACACTTTAGGTAGCGCACACAGCAAATGGGAGCCTGGCTTAGTTCCATCTTCAGATTATTCTTCTCCATCTCCAGCCCAGTCACTTGAATTACACTAGCAGTGTGATACAAAATCAGAATCTGCAGTCTGAGCCCTTTGTGAAGAAGGAAAATTCACTGGCCAGCATGATCTCTAATAGCTTTTATCAGCATAAAGAATTGCATTAATTTATGTGAGGTTTTTAAAACAACTCAGAATCAATACTGACTGATAAGCTGCTAATATTCTTATAACTAAACTTAGTTTTCTCTTTAACAGAAAGTAGCCTTCCCCTAGCAGAAACAAAAAGAGAGAATGAAAGTATAGACATCTATGATATCTGGTGAGTACTGAGGTTTGTTTTGTTTTTTTTTTACATGAAGCAATACTCAGAGTGCAGGCATGTTTCTGTAGTCCCATTGATTTTGTGGAGCTGCACTGATTTAAACCACTTAGGTTGCAGGCTCTAGCTATTTTATTCCTTCCTTTATTGCCTTACCATGCCAGGCCAACAGAACAGACAAAGCTGAAGGTTTACAACACTTGAAAATGAGATGAAATTTTGCTGTGTTGGTTAAGTGTTCTCTACTCATCAAGGTTAACAATGTGTTTACTGTGCATACATGAGGGCTATCTTAAACAAGTGGATTTGCAGAAATAAGCCTTTGCTGGATTGAGAGTATAAAGTTCCATCATTACAAGTTAGAAGATAATTGTTTGAAAATATTGCTATAAAAATAAACCACAGACCTCCAGATCTACCTCCAGGTACTGTCACGGGACCAGGCTGTGTGCTAAGAAGCAGCAGAGAAGGTAAGAGCTAAGGCTCACTCCTCTGCATCCAGCAGTACTCCAGTACAGACTGTCCACTCTCAGACCAGCTGGATGCCCCAGTCAGGCTCATCTGGATGGAAAAATGCCTCATATAAATGGGAATAACGGCAAAGAGAACTAGGCACTACGGCATCTAGGTTCTACAGAATCTTAGCAGGACTGTGCTAAACAGAGTTTCCATCATCAGTTCAGGAAAAGCCCTTGCTCCCTTAATTTTTTTTTCCTTGTTTTTCTTCTTCTCTTTGTTCTCATATGTAACCTTCCCACACAGGGCCAGGTTACAGCTCCCTTAGATCTGCAGTAATAGAGGACAATAAACAAATATATTGAAAAATCTGCCACATTAGTCTGTTTCTAAAGAGCTGTTTAAAATATACACTTGCCATTAAAAAGGTGTAAAAGTGCTTCAGCTGGAAAAGGCAGCATTTGTTTTGGCATTTTGGACACCAAACTAGGAGTAACAACATCCTAAAGGCTGCAGCCTGGGCACATTCTGGAAGAATTTATCTGAGATAGGTTATGTCCCTTCAATCAGTGGAAGGGAGAGTGCCAGGGATCCTGCCTTTTTCCTACCATCTTCTTGTTTTTTTCCAAATTACCTAGCATTCCTTTTCTCTGAGAAAACAGTAAACAACCAGTAATCAGCATGGCTTCTGTCTCTGTAGGTTTGAACTTTTCTTTCTCTCCATCTCTTTCACTGGGATGTAGTCGGATATGTATTTTAGCTTATTCAAAATGAATTACTATAATTAGCTTTCAGCATAAATATTTTAGAGGGATTTACATCAGAAACAACATATTGCCTCCAATTATATTCAGGTTTTTTTTCCCAGATATAATACAAAGAAACATGGTATAACATTGCCCCTAATAATGAACTAATTATAATCATATTGTAATAAATAACATGGCTTCCAAAGTCCTTTTGTGAAATGATAGCCTGAGAACACAAAAGCTAGAAATGCGCCTTATTTTGAACACTGAGTTTTTCTCTCATGTTCAAATGATGTCAGGACGTAGGGCTTTAAAGGAAAAAAAAATCAAATTACTATAAATATATGAGACTCAGTGACCATACAAAGGCCTCATCCCTTTGCTCTGACAGTATAAAATGCTTTTCCAGGGCATCTGCATCGTGTTTGTATTCAGTTTAACTTACTTTGATGTTCTATGGCAAAGCAAAGCCCTTCATTTAAATACCAATCTGCATTTCTATCTTTTACAGTAATCCAGTATCACATTCTGGCCTTGTAAAATAAACATTCTTCAGGGGGCTCAAATTAAAAGGCAGTGGAGAATCAGAAACATTGGCTGAGCCCTAAATGCCATGAAAGAGTAATTTTTAATGGGTTTAAGAAAGGAAAATGTCTGAGGTTTTCATGAAACTTGATCCTGTTCAGAAAGAAAAAGAAACAGCTGATGGGTGATTTTAAGGCCTCAAAAGCCATGTGTTGACAAAAATATCAGCCTTTCCTTGTTCTGCTGCCTTGAGCTTACAGCAACACCACTAAATGCTTCAGGCACTGAAGCTCAGTGCTAGTCCTCTGATACTCAGTTCCATGACAAGTGAGATGAGGGAGATCAGTCTAGGGTGACAGTGATTCAAAACTAAGCACTATGGTTTTGAGATCTTCAGTAAAGTGAGTTGATGGAAACAGTTGGTGAGTAGAGGAATGGAGCCAGTAGCATGTATGCCACTGACTAGTCTGTAAGGAGCTTAGAGTATGAGCCCCAGTGCATCTAGACTTTTATTGTACATCTTCTGTAAATAGATATTGTGTCATCTTCTCTGGGGCAGATGAATAACAGAAAGAATGAAAAATCACCTACATCTTAGGGGCTCATATGTGGGACAAAATGGCTGCTGGGACCTGAGCATGTGAAGAGGTCAGCCTGTCTTCACCCTTCCTGCATGTCTGTCTTTGTAACAACCTGAAATATTTCAGGGCAGTATAGAGACAAAAATAGGAAGGGAATTCAAGCAATTCTTATTTTCAAAATGTTTTTCCTTCCCACACGAATTCCTTTAAGACTGGCAGGTAAAAAGCTCTCCTCAATCTTCCGTTCCAGTTATTTTCTGGCTCCAGTGTGCTTGCTGTCTGCAGCCCACTGCCAGCTTTCTGCAGCCCACTGCCAGCTTTATTTACTGGAGATTCACTAGGATTCAACTATTTTGCCTAAATCGTTCTGTGGGAAAATATCAGAATACTTCATTTCAGCAGCTTGAAGTACTTTGCCTCTCTGCTGCTGAAGCACTTCAATTCAGCTAAAATATTTTGCATTTAGCAAAATGACAAAATACCCTAAACTGTAAGCCATTGAAGTCAATGCAAAAAGATTAAAGCTTGTTGTGGGTGTCTTTCTGTGGTGTTTCAAGCTATGAGCAATTTTAAATTTTTATTATGATTTCAAGTAAGAGGAAAATTACTTTTTCTAGGGGAAAAGTTTTTCCAAAAGTTTGAAAAAGAAATTTTGAAATTGTTTCTGTTCTAATAAAAAGCCATCATTCTCAAACCACTGATTGCTCTTACAAAAAAACCCAAATGACTGATTTCTATGGAATTCAATCATGGAATCATCAAATAGTTTGGGTTGGAAGGGTCCTTAAAGATCATCGAGTTCCAACTCCCCTGACACAGGCAGGGACACCTCCCACTACATCAAGCTGCTCACTGCGTTGTCCAGCCTGGCCTTAAACACCTTCAGAGAGGGGACATATACAACCCGTTCCAGTGTTTCACTACCCACACTATAAAGAATTTCTTTCTTATATCTACCATGAACCTACCCCCTTTCAATTTACATCCATTATTTCTAGTCCNCTCCAGCCCTTTGGTCATCTTCTTGGTCCTCCTCTGAACCCGCTCCAACAGCTCAATGTCCTCCTTATGTTGAGGTCATTGACAGTATCACAGTATATACAAAAAGACCTGCTCTCCACAGTCAATTTACCTTCGCTTTAAAACACTGTAGAAATTTGCATTTGTCTTCTCTTGATCACATTCCTCTTGGGCTCAAAATAATGCTTAAAAGTAAACTCAGTTCAGCAAAATGAACTCTAATATGGTTTGGACTCCTTATGTCAGCATGAGATACAAACACACAGCCCTGTGATCTGGTCCCTGCACACATCAAGGTGCTACTCTCCCATCCCAGGTGGTCACAGGATCCACAAATCACAGTGAACCACCCAGGGCAAAGAGAATAGCCTTTGCCTTTTGTTTAAGCCTTGTCCTCATCATGTTGCCCAGCTCCCCATCACCCACCTCTCTGCCATAGTGCCAGTGTAGGCTGCCAAGCAGCCTCACCTCCCAAGCCCCTTATGGGGCCGTACGAAGAAAGGTTGGGTACATCTGGAGTAAGGTATAAAGTCCATGCCTGGTACCTAAAATTAATGTGCAATTAACATGATGAATATAGAGCCAGAGAGGATCTACAGGATTTAAAACCAGTTTCATTCAGTGATGAAACCTTTATCCTAAAAGGATCTAGAAGTTGCAGCTGAGTCATGAGAAAGTACTCTCTTGCTAGATAACAAGATAACTCATGTCATCACAGTATTCCATGAACTACTTCAAAACCAGAGCAGAGGTTTAGTTTGTTTTTTGTCCTTTAATCACCAGGCTACCAGCATTGTCTCACAGTCCAGAAAAAGCTGAACTTATACTCCCATTATTTTCTAGATTTTTCTCTCCAGAATAAACAATAGATATGCTCCAATAAACAAGTAACAGCTGAAGAGTGCTGGGCTGCAATTTGTTAGGCTTCAATGGGGTAAAAAGCCCTTTTGCAGGTGATTGGAAAAAGGTATTATGTTTCTCCTCAGCTGGTTCACCCTATTCTAATTCCACCCAAAGAACACTATATAAAATAAAATATTTTAAAACTTTAACTGCAGCTACAGTTGCTATGGAATCAGCACAGATAAAGTTGATCCCATTTACCTTTGTTTGATTTATCTCAAGTCACTTTACACATCAGTTAAAAAAAAAGCATGTATTTGATCAAAACACAAGCAATTTGGAAGTGAATCAATCTAGAAACAGTTAGAAATGCTGTGACTGCTTTTCTTCTTAGGAAGAGTTTTAGTAAGGCTAAGAACTCTTGCTGCTGTGAATTGTGTCTTCTTGGCCTCTCAAAGTCACAAATGTAAATAATGAAGGGATACTGTGAATTTCTACAACTCAACAGCTATTTCATTCTCTGTAACCAAGATTTTTAACCTAGCAGATTGGGATCAAGGGAGTCAATGCAGTCAAACATCTGCCCTGATTTCTCTAGGATTACTTTTGAAAGAGAAACCAGTGGAAACACCAGGTAAAGAGAAAAGAAGGGAAATCTTGTGTTGTGGACATGGATCACTGGTCCAAAATACTCCTATGTCCAAATTCTGTGGCATCTACTGCACAGGAGAGAGAACTACTAAATGTTAAAGCCTCAGCACAAAAGTAAGAGAGACCTCTTTGGTCCTACTTATGTCTTAATAAAATCAGCTTAAAGTCATAAATATCCCTTCCTTATTGATGGTGGATCAAATTCTTTAAGCCAGGGTGGGAAGGCTGGACCTGCAGGGTGAACTGAGTGAATAAAGGCTCAAAGATATCTTGAAGAAGGATTTTTGAAATATCAGCTCTAGCTGACATTATTATGTTTTTGTGTTAGCTTCACTTTCTTATGTGGGCAGAAAGGCCACATTGCCAGTGAGATGAGCCTGCTCTGAATGTGTAAAGGAAATAGAGTTTGTTGGAAAGAAGAGGAGGGATTGAATTCTGGGTGTCCAGGAGGTAAAGTAGCACGGAATACAGGCTGCAACTGTGTGAACAGACATGCTATTTGTAGGAAAAGAAAGAACGGAGCCCTATGAGGAAACCTTGGTAAGTTTCTTTTATTTTCTTCCTTTTAGCTGACAAGAAACATTGGAAATTCTGAAAAATATAAAGAAAGTGGAAAGGACATTTCATAGGGCTTTTTTCTTTTAATAAAGACATTGATGATTTTATATTTTAAAATCAAATCGATGCTATTCCCGCTCCATTTCAATGCTAAAAAATGGTATTTCAGATACCTTGTTTCCTATACTCACAAGGCTTAGAGACTGAGATTAAATTTTCTGATTTTTAATTTAAGGTTTTTCTTACAGCTACATCAGGAGAAAAAGAATTTGTTCATGAATGTTCACACACAGACTTCTCCCATGGTTCCAAGATAGTTTACATTGTACAATAATTGTTTATTCAAAAAATATTCTATTCTCCTCCTGCCCTGGTCAGAAATAAAGATTGTGGTTTTTCTGTTGGTATCTCTAGTTTGGTTACATTGGCTGGTATCAACTTGTGGTTCAACTTAGCTTCCCAAGCAAATACAATCTGTAAACATCACCCGTGGGACAGGACCCCAGAAGATCTGCTACTTCCACTGCTCACAAATGGAAGAACTCTCTTTCTGCTGGGGGAATCCAGGTCCAAAATCTGAGTGCCAGGTGCTCCAGAGCCCAGCACTTCCAGCAGCTCCACCAAGCAGCTGGTGCACAGAGTACCAGCCTGTGCGTGGTCCATACAGCCCACAGCAAACACACCACACGTAGGGAAACCAAGAGTCCAGCAGATGTGCACATCCTCTCCTGACACTGCCTTTGCACTGTCTGAATTAAGGAGGGAGCACAGGAGCAATTATAACTGAGCAGATTATGGGGACAAGTCATTGTACCCCGTGTCAGCTCTGCGCAGTTTCAAAGCCAGCAGTTGCTCTCTAAGCTCAAAATCAAACGATGCCAAAGAGTCTCCACGGGCACTAGCACCAGCCTTCAGTTCCTGCTAAAACTATCCCGTATTTTCTTGGTGATTCGATAACATCCACTTGGAATTTGGTAGAAGATCCTGACATCATCAAGGGCTGGGCTGTCCCTGCATCAGGCTGGAAGCGGTACATAGGTATCTACCCCCCTCTAGAGGTAAAACTCTGAAGCATCTTCATGTGCGAAAGCACTTGGCTGACATGAAACAAGTCCAGGCTCTCCTGTCTGTCACAGCACCGGTACAGCTGGATCTGGGGTTGGATTTCTTGCTAAGGAGAACGAATTATCACATCTGCAGAGTTTCCAACCTACAGGCACTCTGTATACCAGTGTAAACTGGGTACAGGTGCACCCCAATTCAGTGGGACTGGAAATCACAGACCTCTACTGAGGTGTAGGAAGTGGCACAAAAGTAAAAGACAGTGGAGGAACCAGGTTTCTGACTTAGTGCTCGTTGCACAGAGAAAAAAAAAAATTCCTCCCCAAATAGTTGGCTATTCAAATATTGAGCTATTGG
>VZTY01024085.1:0-66108 GCA_013400935.1 Turnix velox | reverse complement strand
CTTCTTGTCACAAAGGCAGTTGTGTGTGACAGTGGTGCCACTGGGATAGCCTCAGTGACTTTCCTTAAATTTCCACCCTGTTGGCAACCCCTGGAAGTAGCTGAGCAGCATCTAACTGGTGCCCACTGGAACCTGCCCCTACCCCTGGGTGGGACGAGCTTCCCGGTGTGTCCTCCTCCAGCAAAATTCCTGGAGTGAGAGCATGATGCCAACACGGGTTTGCTAATGTACTGGCAAACATAATAAAGTGCTGAGAAATTACTTGCACTAATCGGACATCCATAAATAGACTCAAATAGTGTGTTTGACTCTCAATCCCAGTGAATAATTTATCAGCTGATTAAATCTGATCATTTTGTACAAGTGCCAGTAGTTCCCCAGCTCATGTTTTTACTGTCCATATATCTCCATTAGATTGATGGATCTGGGTGGTTCAGAATGGTAATAGGCAGGGAAATGCCACCAATGAGTAAATAAAGCTGGATTTACAGCTTTTTGGGGCACCACTTGCAGCTAACACCAAAATGGGTTGTTTTTACCTGCTTAAATAGCAGCTGCTCTGCATCTTGGGGGTGATTAATTATGACCAAGACAGAAAGAAGAAAGGAAGGTAAAGGAATTAAAACAAAAAGCAGGAAGGGGCTGAAACACTTGGGCTGTGTATGTCAAACAGTGGTAGGAACTGTGGCCTTTCCCCTTCAGATTTGTGGCAGAAATGTCCATTACCCCAATGTCCATCTGTTCTGTTCATGACTGAGGAAGGAGATATGAGAGCAGGAGAAGGGATTTTTTCAGAGAAGGGTCAATAATTTGTGTAGATACAGGTGTGAGTATAGAATAAGTATTAAAAAAAAACCCCACTATCTGTCAGCTACAAGGACTGGTTCTTCACAAGCACCAGATGTCATCAGCACTGGAGCTGAGGTTCTCTGTATGACTACATTTCAGCCTTGATGGCACCTTGGCTTTGGTGCAGCATTGCCACCTTCTAATGCTGCTTGCAGGTTTGTTGAAGGCATGGAGCAGGGATGGAGTGGCACTTTAAGGAAAGCCTGGTTTCCTAAAAACTGGATATCATTGGAAAAATCTGGAGTAAGCTAAGGCTGTGCTTTCTGAGTGTTCCCAGGGGCTGGGTGTGCCGTCAGGGGTTTGTGTCCCCTAAAGAGAGAACAAACCAACCATCAGAGCCAAAGGAGGATAAATAAAGCTTTAAAATCCAGACAGATACTCACATTCATTCCTACCAAAGTGGGGAAGACTAAATGTGCAATATTCCATTTGAAAGGAAAAGAAAAAAAAAAAACCCAGCCCTTCATTTTTGCAGTTTATTCTAATGAAGCTGAAAGCAGCCCCATTGTCCCAGAAATGGGGAGCGTGACACAGACACTGCTACATTCTCTCTCTGGATGTGAGAAAATGACCTTCATTGCTCACTCGAGGCTTTGTCTCCTCAGAGCTGTGGCCATTCCCATGTTAGTGGTGATAAACCACATTAGCTCCCACTTCACATTGATGGGGTTTTTCCACATAACGCCAAGGAACTTAAAGAAAAAAATAAAAAGGAAGGTCAGTGAGGTTCAAAGTGTGCTTTTTAAAAACGATATAAAAGGGAAAGAGCTTGTCTCACCCCTCAAATGATACGTGTCACATTAATAAGCCACAATGCTTTAAGCATTGTTGGGAAGGGCTGAGCAGGTGTAGTCGGGAATGTTGTGACACCAGGCAGGAGTGGGCCAGATGTCCAGCTGTGTGAAAGACCTCAGGAGGAGAGGATGGCCCCTTGTTGTCTCAGACAGCAGTAGTCCCAGCACCTCACAAGCCCTCCCAAATTCTTGTCTCATTTTCTAAGTAACCCCGCTTGAATAATGGATTGTGAGTGCAAGCCCTGCTGGTGTTTTTGCTGTGCCTTTAACTAAGGCTCAGCATCTCCCTTACTTCCCCCTCTGCTCTTTTGGCCTCACAACAGGCCTGTAATTAGCAGAGATTTTTCACATTCGTGGCTAGATTGGAAATTTGGAAGCACTTAATGAGTAAGGTCAGTCACCTTGACCAGGCTGAGATTGCAGTTAGAGGACGGCAGCTGCTCCCGGGGCAAACACACACGTGGAGATTAATGTCCCACGTGCACAGAGCCCTCTGTGCAGGGGCAGGGACATGGCTTTGCCTTCAAAGGGCTCTGTCCCATGTCTGGTTTATCTTTTGGGGGAGTTTATACCCAGATTCACTGCTCAGAGCTGTATCTACAGATACTCACGTTAGCATGAGCTGGGCTGTAGGTCTGGATTAACTGGCAACTCAGGGTAATCACCCTCTCACATAATTTGAGCCAGAAACAGGGTGAGATTTGTAATTCTTTCATGTTAGAACCAGCACCTCACCCACCACCATCAGTGGTGTCCAAATCTGTGCTTCCAATAGCTTTTACATTGAAAAGATTGTTTTGCTGGGCAGCTGGGTGGTGTTCTGCTTTGGGCTCAAGATCAGACCTCAAAAATCACTCCTTGTTCTGGCTTTCTGTTCCTGAAATGAAGCAGGGCCTGGCTAGAGCAGGAGACAGCCCTCTGGCAATGTGATGGGCTTTGGGGAGCTAAAAACACCCAACATAAATAAAATAACAGCTGCTGGATGCAGGTAAAGTTTGTGTGTCCCCCAGGGAGAGGTTTTGTTCCTGTGGCACCTGCCTTGTGGTGTGAAATGAGGGATTGGTGCTGGATTGTACCTGCAGGGCTGATGGAGAAATTGTACATCTCCCCCTTTCTCAGCTCCATCTCCTCAAAGACAGGATGCAGAGAGTGATCCATTTGTTCTCAGCGTCACACTGACCCCCTTCCTCCCTCCTCCCCTCCCCCCCCCCGAGCCCTCAAATTAATTAAATGATGTCATGCTTGATTTTATCTGATTTGGAAGCAATTCATCACCCTTTTTGCTGCTTCTATTAGTGGGGGTGATCAACACATTAATTCATTTGTGAGCCGAAGCTCAAGGGTAATTACAGCGAGGGAGCTCAATGGGGGAATGTGCTCAGATGTGCTCAGGACTATTTTCTCCACGCAGAACAAGTGGCAGTTACACTGGGCTGTGCTCACCCTGCACCCCTGGCCACACAGCGGGGGAGGCACCAGCACCTTCCACTCTTCCCACTCTCTCCTTTTGGGTTCTGCAAAACTCACCCTTTCCTCAGCTTTTGTGTTACTAATTAAGCTGAGAAACCGTTTCTTGTGTTACTAATTAAGCACAGAAGTTGTCTCTCACCCTTTCCCAGGCAGGGTGGTGTGTGGTGCAGAGGAAAATAAACCCTTTGGCTTTTTTCTGCCACAAATATCCCAGGTTGTGCCCTGGTTTGTGCCCATGGAGAGCAGCCATGACTGTAATGGGTGCACCTTTGCCATCCAATGATGAAGTAAAGTTTAGGACCAAGATTCTCCCTCTTTTACCCATCTGAAGGTCCCTCTGCTGACCTCCTGGTGGGAAATGTCCTGCCAGGGGATCCTGGGCTTTAAAGAAAAGGTTTCTTGATAGAAGGATCTGTATGGGCATGGTGGGACCAAGCAGCAGCAGCAGGAGATGCAGCTCCTCCATGGTGTTACAGCTGTTATTCCTCAGATTTAGTCCTGAATTACTGCAGATTGCATTTAAAAGTGGTATTTGAACAATAGCTTCAAAAATACTCGCCCACTCCTCCTCATTTTGTCATTATTAAAAGCAATGGAATATTTCCAGTGTGACAGGAAACACGCTCCTTTGTTTCTCCACCTCTCAATCCTTCCCTCTGCTCCCCCTCTCAAACTCCCCACATCACTCATGTAACTGAGCAAGTCTCAGGGAGCTCTGGTTCTCCTGCTGCAGTTTCAGGGGGTCTTTCTCCCAAATTACAGCCCCAGAAGGATACCCAGCTGCTGATGAAATAGGGAACTTTTCTGAGTGAGGAGCAGAGGGCTTTAAATGAGCTTGGTTTCACTGGAAAAATAGCTGTTTGATTAATGCTTGGGTGGGGTTTTTTTTGGCTAGGTGAGTGAAGCCCATCTGGGGAAAGAGTAAGGAGAAAGAGAGGTCTTTGGTAACACTTGTCTTTTGTGTCTCTGGATTTTCTATCCTCTGCAGCACTGCTGAAGTTCTGCTGCGATGTCCTCTCTGTTTTTTATGGCAAATCCTTGCTTTGCCTTCAGACACCATGTCCTTGCTCCGTCTTGCAGCAGCTGCAGCCTTTCATGGGGTGCATGTCCCCAAGTGCAGGTCTGGCCCCATGGTGGGGAGGTGATGAAGCTCCACTTACAATCCCCCATGGGAGAACAGAGATTGTAATCGCTGGAGATGTACAGTGGGGATGTTTGGTGAGGTAAAAACTCATCCCTGCTCCAGCAGCTTGTGCTTGAGGTGCTTTGGCAAACCCAGCCCTGACCCTAGGCAGCATCAAGCTCACTTGAGGATCAGACACAGGCCCTGGGGGATCCCAGAGTTGTAAAATGCATCTCAAAAAGCCAAAGGAGCTCTGCTGCTCCTCACTCAACTTGGTGGCCCCTTAACAGGTTTTGCTGCTGGCAGCCAGAGCCCCTGGACAGTGGGGACATGTCACACCCCATGGGATTCACCATGGCTCCTGGAGTCCATCCTGCCCTGGCTCTAGGGGAGCTGTGGGGACAAACGGACTACATGTTGTATCAGTGTGATGTTATGGGAAGGGAAATTATGCTAAAATATGTATCTAATATTAACCCGGGTCAGTATTTTAACAGTGCATCATCCTCAACAGCTCAAGTATGAGAAAGGAAAGGTTAAAGGAACATTACGCCACACGCAACTGGCAAACCCTACAGTGCAAGCAAGTGCGGAGGCTGAACACACCACAAGCTGGGGAGGGGGTAAATAGGGTCAGTATGTCCCCCTCTTGGCCCAGCTGAGGTGCCCCAAGCTCTGCAGGGACACAGGGAGCAGCTGGAAGAGCTCAGTCCCTGTCAAGAAATCTCACACACCCGCAGAGACTTCGTTTCATATTTTATTGAATTTCATTTATATTAAATTAAAAATATATTTCTGACAGATTCATGTAACAAAAAGGCAGAACAACTTTCAAAGAGTTCAGTGGGGCTGAGCAGGGGGGGTAGGGGTGAAGGGGTCACGCTCTACATGTGCCCAACAAACAGGTAAAGCCCTGGGGCTGGGATGGGGAACTGGGGCTGCACCCGGGGCAGAAAGGAACCACAGGCAGAGAAGAGCCACAGGGTCCTCCCCAGACTTCAAACATGACAAAAGGAGAAAAAAAAACACAAACAAGGAAAAAAATATGACAGGAAGGGAAATTATGCTAAAATATGTATCTAATATTAACCCGGGTCAGTATTTTAACAGTGCATCATCCTCAACAGCTCAAGTATGAGAAAGGAAAGGTTAAAGGAACATTACGCCACACGCAACTGGCAAACCCTACGGTGTAAGCAAGTGCAGAGGCTGAACACACCACAATAGTGCTAAACACGGAGTCACACTGAGCCCAAAATGGGGCTGGAACCAAAACCAGGGGGAGGGAAGGAGAAAAAGAAAAGGGAGGAGCAGCTGAAATCACGAGCAAATTACCTATATACAAATCAACCCTAAGGACAATTATGTTCCAAAGAATGGTGTCCACGAGGAAAATAAAAGCAACATTATCCTTATTTACAAATGCAACTAGCTGTGTCTTTAACAAGCTATAAAAATACTATTCACATTTTCAAAGTAACATACAGTAGTTTTTGTATTTAATTTTTTTCTTTTTTTTTTTTTTTTTTTTCAGAAAGGCAGCTAACTCTGAATGCAAGACGTGAGGCTCTTCCCCAATGTGCTGACATCTCTTCTTCTGAAGGTACTTCCTAAGGCAGGAGAACTGGTGTCTTGTCTCTTTCCATCTTGAGAACAGGGAGAACTGGCTAAAACCCAGACCCTCCCCAGCTCTGCCAGGTCATGAAATAGTCTGAACCTCTCTCTCTTTCTTTTTCTCTCTCCAGGAGGAGACTACTTTTTCCCTCTACAAATAGAGGCTGCTGCCTCTTCAGAAATTCTGGCTCATGATGTTGGGGAAATTGCAAAAACTGGGCCAAAGAAAGGATTAAAACCATAGTCGGTAATGTATTGAGCTTGTATCAATTTCCAACATCAAAAAGCTATAAAGAATGTGTTTTCACAGACCTGCATTTTGCTCTTAGTACAGCCCACCATGAAGAAGAGCCATTGCCTGCCCCGGGCAGGCATTCAGAGTTAGCTGCCCCTTACACAGCTGCTCAGTTAATTATCGACCCATTTAACAGCAGTACCAGTTTATGCTACATATGTCAGAGTACCTCGGCCCAGAGGAAGGGCATTCATATCTACACTTACTTAGAAAATACCATTCACAGCTTATTACTGTGGTTATCCCAAAAGGGCTTAGTCTTCGGAGTACTACGGACAGCAGGGGGTGTTGACCCCAGTGGGCTGGGCAGGACGAGGGACCCTGGAGACCCAGGGCTCCCCTACCCAGTGTCCTGCTCACAGCTGAGCTCAGGGGACACGCTCTGCCCCACTGCTCTCATTCACCTCACACAGGGAGCACAAGTTCATGGCTTTTTTATTGGGGGACAAGGGGCAGGGAGAAAGACTGGGACATAATTACACTGCCTGATGCCTTACAGATCTCCCCAAAAACCTGTCTCTGCCAAGGCCCACAAGGCTCTCTCTCAAAATGAAATAATATAAAAGGTAAAAAACCACCAGCTCCTGGTTTCCTCATCAGGTTTCCCTACACAGCTAAGATACCCCAGGTGGAAGCACCTCTTCAGGAGGCTTTGCCTAGGAGATGCTGCAGCTCCAGCCCATCCCAGTGAGTTCCTTCCCCACTGATCACACATGAACACCCACAAGTGTCCCCAAAAGCTGCTCTGCATCCTCCAAACCCACCCATGGGTGCAGCAGCACTATGTACTCCCTAGCAGCAAGGAGCCCAGCAGTGGGACAGCAGCACCTCCTTCTGCTCAGAAGAAAGCTGGAGACAGGTGAATTTGGGACATTTTTAGAGTGGTGCTTCTAACCACAGAACTTTGTTCCTATTATTTATTCTGGATTTGCAAATGGTGACCTTCTGTACCTGTGTGACACTGAGCAAGAGACAGAGAATACAAATGAGAGGAATCCTGCAGACACAGCAAGGCTCAGGGACAGCCCTGGGGACAATCACAGCGCCTGGAACGTGAGGGTTTCAGGCAGCCACCCCCTCCCTGCACTGCCTTGGCTTGCTGAGAACTACCTGACCCTGGATCCAAGGGTCTGTAACAACAGAGGAGCTGTTGTGTCAGCAGCACAGCTCTGAGATCCAGAGCAATGAGAATATTGCAAGTGACAGGGCTAGAAATTGAGTCTCTGTGTAACTACAAGTAATGCCACCTTTTTTAAGGTGTTTGCCCAAGAGTCAGGAGGTGATGCTGCCACCTTCCAAGTGAAGGTTGGCTCTGGGTCACTATGAAGTCTCTGTTCCACAGCCACACACCTTCAGAGCAGGTAAATCTGCAAGACATCTACACACACCCCCCATCACCAAAAAAAGAGACATTTCTATGATTCTATGATTTCTTTCTTTAATACCTGATCTTCCCATACAGGGCCATCTCCAACCCCCCCCCCCCCCGCTGTGTTTCTGGCTCAGCTCCCCACTCAGTAGGGCTCTTTTTCTGTGCTGCTCAGATGTCTGCAGATGCAGCAAGAACTGAGTCATGGGGTCAGAGACAAACTCTCTCAGGGTTCCCATTAATCACAGAATCATGGAATGCTTTGGGCTGGGAGGAACCTTAAAGATCTTCGAGTTCCAGCCCCCAGAAAGAAATTAAGCGAGATCATTGCATACAATTCCTGCAGCCACAAAACCCATTTCCTACCAAGTAAGTGCTGCCAACCAGGTTATGGCAACCTTCTGCTGGGCAAGGGAAGGATTTCTGAGCTCACACTCCACCACCATCCTCACCTGGACTCACCCCCACTGCTGCCTGTCCTGTGTGAAAGCATCCTGCAAACAACATGGTGCTACACCTCAGCCTGGGGCCAGCTGAGGGTCCCTGCTGCCTGCTCTGTAGGGAAAGAAGAACCGAAACTTACAAGTTCTTGCTTTCACTCGATTCTGCTACAGCAAGTCAAGAAGATCCCATGTCCATCTCTGTTTGAAATAACCCTGGGGTAGGCAGAAACATCTAAGACAAGCATCACCGAAAGAAACTGGGAAAAAATAAGCATCTGTTCTCTTTTGTTCTGAGTGTTGCTTTGTGCTTGAACAATGGCTGGTGTGGGGCTGCTCCTGAGGAGTCACTCACTGCTCTGTGCCGTGCTGGCTGCAGTAAGGGAAGACAGAGCAGTTACAAATAGGAGACCATGTTATAAAATCCATAAAACCCTACAGTGCTGTGCAGAGACACCAGGGTAGAGCTAGAGAATTAATTACACCCAGACAAAATGCTGCTGATGGTCTCACTTACTGCTTTGTGCTGACAAAATGCATTTTGAGTGGAAATACCTGCGTTTCCCCCAAACCTGGGACTGTTTATTTTTAAAGTGCGACCTTCACACGTTTTCCCAACAGAATCAGTGGAATATTTGCCATGATTTTGCCATGTCCATTCGCCCACTTTCTCCTCCCCAGCAGCAACAGCCCCAGCAGTGGCCAGCTGGGCTCAAATGGGGCTTTTCTGACAATGAAAGCAGACAAACAGCCCTCTGCCTGGCTTTGTTTGCTTTGCTTTAACTGTGGTTAAACTTTGGCAAAGAGACAAAACCCTGCTGCAGTAGCTGAGAGGCACTACACTAACAGAGGAGACGGGCACATTTTGGAGCTGCTCAGAATACTGCTATTCTTATGGGGGAAAAGGAAGTGTTGAAACCAAATGCCCCACAGGCAGACCCAGGCGCTGCAACAAAAGTCAACTACTGACACAGCAGGAAACATAAAGGCCATTTTTGGCAGTTGCAACTCAACCCAAAAGCTCAGGGGACCAAAAAAACCCAAAAAGCCCATTACTGTGTTCATTAATCCTTAGTTTGCTCTCTGGCCCTGAGGGCACAGCCCAGCCTCATGTTCCTGTTCCAAGGAACCTCTGTGTTTCCACACTACTTAATATATTATACCACACCCACAGTCCACAATTAATAAATAATTCAAGTTTTGTAAGAAATCAAACATTAAATTGTTAAAAACCCACAGTTATTTACACTTTGATTATTGGCCAGGCTTGTTCCCAGTGCCTGCAGGTCAGCTTTAGAGCCACCTCTTTGAATTCAAACTCCAAAGCTGCACCAGGAGTTATTTTGTTTGTTCTTTCTCCATTAGGAGTTACTCTTGCTACAAGACTTGTTCAGGGACAAATCAACCCCTTTTCCTCCACCTACCAACGTAGGCACAAATCAATCCCTTTTCCTCCATCTACCAACATAACCTGGGCTGCTGCTGCACTGAACCAGGACATTTACCATCCTCTGCTGGAGGACTGGAGGACAGTCTCCAGGACCTTAGCCCACCCCAGGAGGGCACCAGGACAAGTTGAAGCCTCTCAGATTCACTACTTTTTGTAACCATCTACCCCACTGCAGTGGCCTACTGGTCCTTAGGCAGCCTTCACAGACCACCTTGGTAGCACCTGACCCACCTTCAGAGATCTGAACTTGTTCTTGCTGTTTTCAGACTCTTCAGCTACTTGCCCAATGTACAGGTTTAACATCAGCCCTGCAGCTGGCTCAAGCCTGAAGAGACCTGATGCAGAAGCAGGCTGTTGGTTGAACCAGCCCTGACCTGGTTACCACACACAATTTGTTCTCCATCTAAAACCACCCCAGGTTTGAAATCTCTTCATACCTTTGCCAAGCTGACCCTCAGCCACCAAGATGTGGGTAACTACTGGTCATTTCTTACTCCTTCCTCTGCTAAAAGGTGGCAAGCTGTGCGATGGCAGGACTCTGGAGGAGCTTGGTGCCATCTCCAGTGCAGAGGGCACTGCTGGGTTCCTTGCCAGGTGAGGTCTCCCCGCAGATCCAGCACTGAAGCGCATAAACTGAAACGCTGTTGCATCACCCAAGGTTGTCATCCATTGGGAATTGTCTCTTCCCCTTTTAAAAAGCCTCGATGGCTAGAGACATGGGCAGATCTTCAAAGGTTCCTTAAGATTTTTGGTGGAAACTAGAAATGCAAATGCGCTTACACTTATGGGACTTGAAGATCTGCCTCAGGTTGCTAAAAACGTCCAGAACTCTGGCTGAAAGGTATTTCCAAAGAGGAGCAGGACAGGGGATGGGCAAGTCTACCTAACAGTTGAGGTTGATGAAAGCAGAACTAAGTGCAAGTAGATGGAATTATTTACATTTTTGACTGAAAGCTCTGCGAGTCATGCACGTGTGAACTTCTCAAACCTCATCTGCACTGTCTTCTGTGCCAGAGTAACCCTCCTGTTAGAAAAAAGTATTCCATTCTGTGCTGCCAGCCAGAGCAAGACACTTGTCTCCTCTGCCCCCCCCTAAAGCTTGCTCTGCTGTCCACTCCTCCCCTGGCAGCAGCACCAGCCACTTTGCTCTGTCCCTGTATTCTCTGAAGCAGCCACTGTGATGACTTGTCACAACCAGGAGACTTGTTCCAAAGACTTGAATTGCTTCATTTTGGCATTTCCACAGTTGTCCTTTAAATATAACCGTCATTTTCTTTTAAATTTAAAATTATTATTTTGCATTTTGCTGGTCGCTTCCATATTGCTTCATTCAAAAATCCATAAAACAGTTCAAATAAAATCAGAGCTTAAGTGCAAATGAACTTTCCAGTGAACAGCTTTGTGCGTCGTCTCCAGTCCAGTGTCTTCCAGTTCCAAGGACCCTTCCCATCACCTTCCCACAGACCACCAGCAGATTCACCACTCTCCAGTTCTCTGCCTTGTCCTCGGTGTTGCCTGACTGCATCCCCAGCTCCCTCCACCATGGTGAAGAAGAAAAAGAGGGAAGAATTCATTTGGGTGTTTTTGTGTCCATATCAGCAGGTAGAAAACAGGAAAGCAAAGTTTCTGCATATAAACCTCAGTTTCTTGGCCTGGCTTTTTGCTTGAAAAAGAAGGTGCTGGCTCTGGGGGGTCATTACTCTCTTGTGAAAGGAATTCTGTGTTTAAAGTGTTTGTTCGTGTTGGCACGTGTACAAAAATGGTGGCTGGGAATTGGCACAAAACCCACGGTGTGGCTCAGGACAAGGGTTCAGCCGTACATCAGAGTCACATCCTCACTTCTTGGAAAGCCACGAGGAGGATCTCAACAGATGTGAGAAGCCAGGTTAACCATTTGCAGTTGCTGGGATAGAAAGTGTTAAGAGAAGGGAACTGGGTTCTCCATCTCTATTACTGGCTATTACACAGGATAGAAAAGCTGTCCCAAGGGAAAGGGCATCCTGCACAGATTTCCACGTGTGCCCTACAGGCTCTCCTCAGACTTCCCTGCAGTGGCTGGGCTGGAGAGCAGGACAACCACTGGCCTTCTCTGGTAGGATCTGGCAGAACTCTCTGACTGTCCCACCCTCTGCAACTGTGGGGAGTGAGGAACAGCAGCTCTATGTGCCTTCCATCAGTCTCTTTCCTTCCTTCTTTCCTCCCAGGCTCCCAACCCCAAAGGGTTCCAAGACAACATCTTTCCACTTGGAAACAGCAGAAATGAGTGAAATGGCAACAAGAGGAAGCTCATGGGGGAAAGAAAGAGGGGGGGGAGGGAGAAAGGAGAGGGACTGAGGAGGAGTGAGGCAGCTGGAAGGGAGTGCCTTCCCACCTCCCCAGAGGGGGTCGGTGACTACACCACGGTGTTGCGGTGTCTGTAGGGTGGCGGGGGCAGCACAGTGCCGGGCTTCAGGGAGAACTCAGAGAGGTATTCGGGGTTCTCTGCCACAACGGGGCGGATGCGCCCGTTCTGTTTGTAAAAGTACTTAGTGCTGTAGTCCTGCAGGTAGTCAGGAGGCTGCAGGCTGCTGCGGGGGGGGGGCAGGCTGTGGTTCCAGTAATCGGGGTTGTCGAAGGCTTTCTTGGCTTTCTCTGCCAGGTTGCTCTTCAGGTACTCGCCACTTTCCAAGGTGTTGGCAAAGGTGTTGAGGTACAAGGGCTCGTTGACGTACTCGTCCTCAGCTTTGGCCTGCCCGCTGGGAGGGTTGTGATACTCTGGGTTGTCCACAGCCTGCACATCACCATTCTTTCGCCTGGAGACAAAAGGGTTCTCTTCCACCGGGTTTAGGTAATCTAAGGAAAGATTAAACACCAGTCAGCCAAGACAGGAAGTAATCTCTATGCAGCAAGCCCTGTGTCTGTGTGGCTGTACCAGAAGCAGCACTGGGATGTGTCTGTCCTTCCACCCCAGCCAGTCCCAGAGCTCCAGGTGAGATCAGAGCCATAGTCTGAGCCTTGCTGGATCCCAGACCTCCCCCCTGTATACAATCTACAGCCCCTAGATACCCAGAGACTTCTGCTGCAGACTGTGTGCAACCTTGGAGGGATCAGTCCTACCGTCTGCTCTGCAGCCTTTTCTTCATAAAGTTCTATAGAAGTCACAGTTAAGCCTCCCTGTACAGAAATCACCCCCAAGGGCTAACTTCTAAGACAGCTTCATTTCTAACAGAACAATTTGCCTGATGAAAAACCTTCCATCCCTGAAGGACAAAGGGCCTGGAAGCACTATGAAAAAGATGATTCAAATGAGCCCTGGAAAGAGTACAAGAGAGCCTTACATCAGCTCCCAACAGGAACTGCAGCAGGTCCCAATTACCTGCTGTGGATTAACACCACTAAAGTTGGAGCCAAAGCCGCAGAGAGATTTTAAGTCTCCATCCCTCCATTTCCACCATGGAACACAAAGGGCAAGTGGCTTCCAAATAATTTGGTGGTTACTTGGCATTTACATTTGCATTAATTAATTTCTTTAAAGCTACTGCAAAGGTTTGAAAACAACTTACTAATGACACATCCCCTCACACCTCAGTGACTGCTGTCACTATTTAAACAGGAGGAAAGGGATGTGGGCAGTGTGGGGAGCACAGCATTGAGCTGGCAAACTTCTCCATCCAGGGACGGTCTCTCCAGAGCACATCTTGTTCTTTCAATCCCAAACTTCTTTTGGGTGTAAAATGCCAACTCTGTGTGCCACTCTGTGACATGATCAACATGACATTTACTGAGCATGGTGCCATGAAGGTAAAGATCAATAAAGGCAGCAAAGTGGAGACTATGGCTGGCAACAGACAGACACATCCTTTTCTTGGAAATAACTGATGATTTCTCTTTGGATGAGAAGGATGGTTGGCTTTTTTTACCATTCCTTTCTCTTAATATTTTCCAGAAAGAAAAGTTGACAAGGAATTGCCAAGTGATGCTTTGGCACATTTGATCTTTTACAACAAGCAAATTAAGAAAAGAAAAATTAATTCCCATGCAAAACCAGAGGAAGTCAGGATGTTTCAGCCCTGATGCATGACTGCTGAGTGCTTTTGGTGAGAAGCTGCTGCAGCAGGACCTTCCCCAGAAAGGCAGTTTCTTACCTGTTTTGGCTTTGTCCCTCATAGGTGTCATGTACCCATCCTCATCCAGCTCTCCCCGCATGCCTCGCTCAGGGATGAAGAGTGTGGGGTCAGCGCTGTACCTCTGGGTGCTGCTGTCCTCCTTGGCCAGGGTGGCCACTTGCTTGCGCAGTGTCCCGTTACAACAGCCGTCCTCAAACAGTTCCGCTGCTGCCCCCTGAGACACTCCTGCCTCGGGTAGGATGCAGCCAGGGGCTCTGCAGGGCATGGGCACCTCTGTGGTGTAGCCACCATCTCTATACACAAACTGGTTCTGTGGGGAGAGAAAAGGCAGAGTGAGAGAGGAGGCTGAGAGGGGAGAGGAGAGGGCTCTGTGTCTCCGCAGCCTCTGCTGCCACACCTGCCCAGCCATCTGTGAAGCCTCAGCCCCCACAGACACTACTGCCAGCACTGCAGGACATCATGTGCCTGGCATTGCTGAGCCCCTGACCCTCCCACAGCAGTGGGATGGCTGATCAGGGATGGCAGTGGGGCTGACCATGGGGCAGGAGAACTTATCTCCTTCCCAAACGCGTGGAGGTGGAGGTGCAGGAGGCAAATGCACTCTCTCCTCCTACCCTGGCTTTCTCCCCTCATGTCTGAGCAAACCCCTTAAACCTCACACTAACGGAATCTCCTTCTGTAAAGGGCACCAGGGATGGAGACATCAGCATCTCTCAGCTCTTCTTTATTCCTGTGGGGCCTAGATGTAGGGTGTCCTGCAATCACAACCACCCACACACTGTGTAGCTCCACTGGCTGCTGCCCTGTGCTCCTGCTGGCACCTCCACTACCATTCTGCCCAACCTACCATTCTGCTTGCCTGTGAGGGTGTGTAAGGGAATTTCAACATCATGACCTATGAATAGGAAGGAAAAAAAAAGTAGGGATCCATCCAAGCCTGGTTCCTAAAATGCTTTTTCAAGAAGAGTTGACAGAGTTTTGGCTGCACACACATCCAGGCTGAGTGTTGAAATCCTATCACTCACATACATACATATTCCATTCACTGCTAGTTCTTGGGACATTCATGTAGGAAAAAGGAGTGTGAAACAGCAAGCAGGTAGTGAAGGAAGAAGAAAACACCTAAAGGATGAAGGTTGAATGTGAAATACTTACTCCTGACATAGGGGTGTAGGCAGGAGGAGGGCTGTGTCCAATTTCACTCTAATAGGAGAGAAAAATGGAATGATGGATACGTAGTGAGAGGTCACACCAATGAAACAAGTCACATGAACTGAATGAGCTACAGGACAGACATGCAGGTAGATCTCCTAACTGAATCCAACATTCAAAGAGTTCACTCATGGCAGATGTCCCACCAACACCAACAAGCCATGTGTGCCTGAAGGTGGGCTACCAAGTTCCTCCTGCTGGCTATGGCAAGTGCCCTCTTGTTACACCTCCTGATGGCTGCACATCCTACAAGCTTCTCATGTGTGATTTAAGGAAAGGCAGATGGCACAGGAAGAGTGACAGATAGTGCACTCATTTCAGTGGAAATGGAGGGCAGAAGGAGCCTCTCCATCTGCCCTAGAGCCACCCTAACCAGACAGGCCTGAGATTTCATTCTTTCCGCCACAAGATTGACTTTTAGGCACAAACATGACATCAGGGAAAAGGGGTAAAAACCAAGCAAATGTCTCCTAAAGCCTTTTCAGAAGCTCTTTGGTATTAAACACTGGTGACAAATCAGCTATTGCAGCCGCTAACGTTTGTGTAGAACGAGCCCTGATAAAGGAGCAGTAAATAACAACTCTGAATATTGCCTTGTGTTATTGCTTCCTATTCATTAGTTCCATTTTCCCAAGCCTTGCTTCTAAAACCTCCCAGAGGTGAACATCTCCTTTATGGCAGGAACAGAACATTTTCTGGCTGCGTGTTAAACTGTGATGAAATCAAAGCCCTGTCAGAAGCAATGCTGAAGGTGCTCAGGGATGTGATGCTGTGCTGGTACAGGACTAGCACCAGTGAGAAAAAAACCCCTTTATTTTACAGCATGATCCAGTACACCCCTGCTCCCAACAGCCCCCTGGCTGCTGCAGAGCTGTTTCCCTTGTCACCCAGTTGTCACCCACCGAGATGTGCCCACACATTCTACAGAGTCGCATAGATTTTTAACTTTTCGTGTTCTTCAGCAGCCTGCTCTGCTCAGGCTCCCCCTCCATAAGCTCATCTCACACTCCTGAGCTGGGAATAAAGGTATTCTGCTGCTGTGGGCTCTGGAAACACCCTGTCCTACACAGCCTGGAAACCTTCACCCTTCTGACTTCAGAAGAGCTGGCAAACAGTGTGGAAGGTACAAGCTGTGCTCTCATCCCAGCCTCACAAAGCAAGGAAGATGCAAGAGCTCTGTCTCACCCTGTGGCTGTCAGAGAGGAGAGTGGGGTAACGGGCAGCTCCATCTCTCTCCCTCCCCTGTCACTCCAGCCATGCATGAATGGCTCTGTCACTCCTTTTTTAATGCACTCTCCGAAGTGTTTCACAACACTCATTCCCAGGAGCTCATTCTCCTGGGTTTGGAAGAGACAAGGCCCCATCTCTTGGCTCTGCCATCCCCAGGGATGCTGCTGCTCTAACATCTGCCCCTCCTCCCCTCTGCCAACCTCCAGGTCAGACCCCAAACCAGGAGGAAGATGAGGAATGGGATCAGGACCACAACAAGGCCATGATTTGCAATTTTGGCAACAGAGTGGCCAAAACCCCCAGCAGAGAAGGGAGCTGATGAACAGGAGCAGCAGCCCCCTCCCAGGCTGTGCTGCATCCCCCCCCTCTGTTTTATTCTGTAATCAAAGGATATTCTGATCCTCTCAAAATGCCATCAGCCCTCATTGAGAACGAAATTGAGCACATCTCCAGCAAAGCCTGTGCAGCAGTAATCATTACAGCATGCTGGCCTGAACAGGGAGCTCTTACAGACAAAGATGGGTTTTAAAAATAAAATAAAAAAAGCCTTCCTAAAATCTGAATAGAAACTTGATGATAATCTAGCCGTTTTATTATGCAAGGGGGAAAAGAAACCCATAATTGTGCACTCTTGGTCTCTTATAGCAAAGAATAGGCTTCTTGATGAAATGCTGAGTTGATTTAGAGCAGGGCTGAGGCTAAAAGAAATAACCATCCAGCTGATTTGGATAAAATAATCATTTTTAAGCAATCTAAATCTAAGTTTCATCTGTGCCTCCTCCCACTTCTCCCACCACATCTTTTGGACTGTCTTTTTATAGCTTTGAGAATTTTTTCCCATTCCCCCCTGTGGCAAGAGCCATACTGTGTATGTCCTGGCTGACACAGGGTGTTTGGGGTATGCTGGGGTTTCTCCCCATCCCGTGGATTTTTAGAGAGCTCAGCATTTGGCACGGGATGCTCTGGCATCCTCCTGCCCCCTTGCCCTTGGAGCATCCCCACGAGTCCCCCTAGGGACAGTGCCCAGTGGTGACATCTCCTCTGAGCCCTGGCAGGAGCCCCCTCAAATCTCAGCTCCTGACGTTTTCAGGTGCTTTTCTTGGAGAAAATACAATTCCTCAGAAAGGGACACTTTTGACTAACCATTTCTGTTTCAGATGCAGCTTCACATTTTCTCCCAGCTCCCATAATTATTTCCTGACTCCTGGTCCACTTTTCATCTCCTGAATTATGCAGAGTTGTTTAGCTTGCTGTTTCCCAAGAATGCCTCATCAGTGCAGTGTAGAAATATTTATCACTTACTCCCTTTATATCTATTGACTTTTTTTCTTTTCAGGAGAGAAAAGAAAATGGATCAGCTGGGAGCTCTTTTGACTGCTCACACAGCCAGCAGCTATTCATGGATCACACAGATGCTGCCTGATTTTAAACCAGTTTATATTAAAGCTCAGTAAATTTACATGTCACGCATCAAGGTTTGGAGCAAAACAGCTACAGGCTCCTCCACCGACACCCCTGGCTGTTGGTCTCACCAGGAACTCCTGTGAGCTGCTGATTTATAACTATATATATGAGATTTGTAGAAACCAAAATGGCATCCAAGCCTTTGGGCAACTCTGCCTCTTGAGTCCCTGTGCCTGAATGTGACAGAAAACAGCTAATGCATTAAAAAATTCCTGGCTTAAGGTGCTTGACCTGCAAAACCACGGGGCAATGTGACAGGTTGCTCCTGATGACCTGCTCATGCTGAGAAGGGCACAGTGCTGGAGAAACAACCCTGATTTCAGCTGCTCTGAAAGTGCAAAGTGAGGGGACTCACTGCCAGAAAGCACTTCTTTGTGATGAACCAGGAGAGAACTAGAGAACAGCAGAGCTCTCAGCCTGACCATGTCTGTGTTTCACAGTGCAGGGGAGGTCACATCAGACCTCAGATCTGTGCACTGGAAGTGTCCTATGACTTCAAGATTTTATAAAAATGACTCAATTCTGGTATGGGTCCTATTGGGGGAGTAATCTCTGTTGTCCAGGAAAAACTGTGGAAGGAGATACGTCATAGGCATGTAAGAAGAGCCATCCCTCCCCAGGCACAAGGACCAGACATCCCTGAAAAAATATCTGGCTATTTAATTGGAGGGTTGGCAGGTGTTTCCATGATATATGGGGTATGGGATAAAGCTACAGGCACAGTATTGGTGAGTAATAAACAGTATTGATGGTTTTCTGCAGGAATTAGCCAAGGATTTAGAGCAAAACCCATCCTGGGGTGCAGAGAGTGATTCCTGTGTTAGCATTATCTCTGCACACACAGGACAGGACTCATTACCGATACCCAAATGAATCATCTAATGGCTGTGGATGGAGGACACTCAAGCTCTAGCTGGGCCCTGTGCTCATGGAAACGCTGCCGAGGATCCTGCTTATCTCCCCAAAGCACAGAGCTCCCGAAGCTCCATATTTCTAGAGTATCTCCAGACAAACGGGAAATACAAGCTGGGGAAAAGCTGAAGAGCTGAAATTGCAGCTGAAGAGTCTTGGATGCAATGAAAGGATTCAATTTAGCTCAGGACGCCAATTCTCATTTAAAAAAAACACCATCAGGGTGGGCTTGATAATGAGGCTGCATTCCGGGCTGGAGAGGGGCTGGCAGCAAAGCCCCACAGTCCTGGGCTGTGAGGGCCCTGGGGGTTTGATGGGAATGCAAACACCGAGCCTTCCAGCTCCATAAACTCAGTAATCCCTGGAGTGAGAAGAATTGGAAACTCCCCTGAAGGCTGGGCTGCAGCTCTCTGCTGCAACACCCCCCCCAAAACAGCTTCTCCTGGAAGGGAGGATGCTGCTTCACACACCTCCACAACAAGGGCTGAGATTGTCCTGGGGAAACCCCAGAGCTTTCCTTAGAAAGTAAATGCTCTTCCTCTCACCTAATTCCCCAAATTCAAAGCTGAGGATCTCCCTGCCTTCCCCCCCTGCAGGACTGAGTCTCAGAGGAGCTGTGTGGTTGGATGCCACACTGAGGTGTCCCTACAACACACCCAGAGAAGGAGCAAAATTCAATTTGCCAGGACACAGGATCACAAATGACCTGAGCTGTATCTACAGCCACAGCAGCACCATGAGGAGTTTGTGTAACAATATTCACTCCAGCAAAGAAGCAGAAATCAGGGTCTGTCCAAAAGAAACAGGGAGAGAAGCAGAGAGTAGTGAGTGTGACAGCACCTGACACCGCAGCCAATGCGCCAGCAGCAAGCTGTGCCACTGCCTTACACCACCCAGCCTGGCTTTTGCCTTAAATCAACACAGAAGAATAATTAATGTACTCGGAACCTGATGCTTTGGAAAAACAAGAGAGAAATGTGAAGCTTTCTGCATAAATAAACAAACCACCACTCACTCAATTAATCTGATGCTTGTGCCTGTGTCTCATACCTTCCACTACTTCCCCATCTGGGTCCCTGTGAGACTGACACCCACACAGGCAGCTGGGGACAGGGAGCCCAGGACACACTAAATTCCCCCAGATGCTGGTGAAGGAAAGGCCATGGAAGCATCACACACAAGACAGGACAAAGATCTGAGCCTAAAATCTATCTGAAGACATGCAATCCCGGCCAGGTTGTTATGAAACTGTGAGATATCTCTACCTGACTTCTCAAATTCCAGCTGTACATTGAGGACAAGCCGCTTCAGTCCAGCTTTTGTCCTCTCCAAGCTGAGCTGTTAACTGAGAATTCCCTGAGGGCAAAGGAGCAGGGAACCCAGTGACACAGCCTGTGCCCCAGAGTGCACTCAAGTCTCTAACAACCTTTCTGTAAGAGTTTGCTCTTACCCTGTTGGAGTCCATCCTTGTTCTGGAGGTGTAAATGGGAGGAGGGATGTTGAAGGCTTGAGGAACGAGATACTCTTCAGCATCCATCATATCTTCCAGGTCCTCTTCATCAAGCAGGTTTTGGAAGAACTTGCTGTCATTGGGGCTTGGGAGCTTCATACGATCATCTCCCTAAATAGATGGGATTAAGAGAGGAAAAGGGTCAAAAGATGGAATAATTTCTCAAAAGGGAGCTCCAGGCTCCAGTAGCCAGGCTGTGGGGACCACACACTGCTTTGGCTGCTTGAAAGCCCCACACCCACATCATTTGTCTGGTTGGGTTTTTCACTGAGACTATGATGACAGAAAGGGAATAACTGAATAAATCAAGCAGAGCAATTTCTTGGCATTCCTGTGATAGAGCTTTTATTCTTTCTTCTCTTGCAAACTCAGCTTCTGACCCCAGTTCCACCAAGGCCTAACCTATTTTGTGAAACATCCCAGCTATTTAGGCTGACACAGAGGGGAAAGCAACATGGAAAGTGTTGTTTGCTTCATTTTCATTTGTGTTTTTAGGGACTTGGAGGTTAAATTTCCATCTCATCTGTACAGACAGTTCACCTTGAACTGAAGAGACTGAAAGGCAACCCTCAACAGCCAGAATTCTCTTTCCCCCTTTGCTGCAGAGATCCTCACCTGGATGACGAGGTATCTCTGGGGGTCCCGAGCCATCCTAGAGAACTCAGCAGCCAGCTCCTTGAACTTAGGCCGACTGTCAGCATCGATCATCCAGCCTGGGGACAGAGGGAAGGTGAAAAACAGTTAATTGTCAAGGGAAGAAATCGGTTTCTTAAAAATGTACAAGTTTGAAGTGCAAAGTCTGCAAGCCTTCCCCCCCATCACCAGAAACCCACAGAGCAGGAGATCTCCATAGGATCCCATAGGAACCCCCACACTCTGCCACATCTCCCAAGCCTGCCCATCACAGCTGTCTGCAGCAAACCCCTTGTTTACCTCTGCTGCATTTATTCTTCCTCTTGCCATGTTCGTGTGTACAAAGCAAAAGGGAAAGGACTGTGCATCATGGCTGAGGTGTCAGTATGCTAATCTCACCTAAATTAAGCCAGAAATACCTGAGAGATATTACTAATTCTTTTAAAATTAGAAGCACAGCCTTGGAGGATGTTGTCAGTGTGCTGTGTGCATCCTGCCGATAAAAGCTGGGGACACACTACTTGCCTTATTTCCTAGAGTAAAAATCTTCATAAAGTACTGGACTGGACTGAGAATGATAAAAAAATGATCCTCCCTGTAGCATTTTTGGTATTAATTTAATTTTACATTTTTATTATTACTATTGCAATCATCTCATCCTTGTGACTGCTAACAATAAAATGTCCTTCCTCAGTGTTTGGAACCAGCCTTTCTTCTTGTACCCTTTCCCTGCCTGGGTATCCATGTACATAATTATGTTTAACACTATCTTTTTTTAACATCACAATCAATTGTCATGGAAATGACAAGGACTTGCAATAACAATCACAGCCAGAACAGAAGGTACCATCTGACAGCAGGAAGGAACTGAGTGAGCTCCACTTGTTGGCTCAATTCAGACACTCAGCAATCACACAAGATGAGCACATGGAACTGGGGAAGCTTTAGCTCTGGAGAAGCCAGTCCCCAGTCCCTAGCACTGCCTTGGCAATGATCTACAGCACAGCAAGGAGACTCACACTTCACCATCACCATGTAGACATCGATGGTGCAGATGGGGGGCTGTGGCAGCCGCTCGCCCTTCTCCAGCAGGTCAGGGATCTCACGTGTAGGGATCCCATCGTAGGGCTTCCCACCAAAGGTCATCAACTCCCAGATAGTGACTCCTGGACAGAGAATAAGAGTGTTAATATTTGATTCTTTCCAAGTCTCCTCGATTCTGGCCCGGTTCTGGACACAATTCCCTGTAAAACCACTGGAATCTGCTGCCTCAAAAGCTCCAGCAAATGGTGAACTACCACTTTGTGGGGATCTACAAAAGCAACTTCCCTTGATTTTACTGGTACAAGTAGCAGCAAGGAAGACTGGAGACAGAAGAGAAAGGTCTTGAGTCAGATAAATGTGGCAAAGTAAATGGATGCACTAACAAAGGACATACTGTGCTCTTTCATCCTATCAAAATGGAAAACAAATGGCTGGTGTACTCTATTATTTTAAAGGGAAAAACTGCAGATGGTGCCTGACTCAGAGCATCAATTTCCCTCAGAGGTGAAGCTCTGAGTCACTGTGTCGCTGTCTTTGCCTTGGAAGCCACTTGCAGCCACTTGTATTGCTTTTCTCTTTAAATAACCTCCTGGGTGTGAGTTATGAGAGTGGCACACTTCACACCCAACCTTCTCTTTGCCAACAGCCACAGGGCTTGCTTTGGTACCGGGTAAATAAAGGCCACCCATCAGAACTAACAGAATTTATCCTCAAATAGAATCTTAAATATGGAAAATGCTGCTCTCAGACCAGTTTATTTTTATTGCAAAGGTCATTTTAAAGACACCCCCAGCTCACTAAGCACTTTGCCTGCTGTCATGCTGGTGTGCAAGATGATGGGAGAGGTGATTACCATGGGATAAGTCACACAATTGTTCCACCTTCATTCAACATTCTGGCCATGTTCAATAATTGTAACTTGCCCATTGGTTTTGGTCTTGTCCATTTTGATTCCAGACAGCCCAGGCTTCCTGCATTTAATGTGAATTTCATAAATGGAGTCATATTTTTCCCTAAGTGATCCAGGGGTGTGCAGAATTTGAGGAGAAAGAGCAGCTTTCCATGACCAGTCTAACTTCTCTCTGTTTTTCTCAGCAGAAGAGCCAAGGGCAGGCACCAGCCACCACAAATTGTGTCTTTTGCTGCTACCCACAGGTAAAAGTGAGTAATGAATGGAATTGCACACCTTTGGGTTTCAAAATGATCCAGCAACAGCAAATGGGAGTCCCTGGCCCCAGGTACTGCTCAAAAATCCCACTCACACGTGGATTTTTTAAGCAATAGCCAGGCCAGAAAAAGAGGCAAAGAGCTCAGCAGAAATGGCACAGGAGCTGAGCTGGATAATAAATTAACAACAGTAAAAATTAACACCTCATTTCCCACACATGAAATATTTTTGGTGCATGTGGAATCCTGGACTGTCTCTACCCAATTCCCAGGTCACCAGGGAAATTAAACTGCGCTCATTTCTGTTTGCTCAGAGAGCTCCTCTTTCTCCCCTCCCTCTCCTGCTGTATTTGCTCTGCATTAGGACAAATTCCCTTTTATCTGATGAAGGTACAGACAGCCCCCCAAAGCCTGGAAATGGTTTTTGACATTCATGGCTTTCAGAGTTAAGATTTTCAAAGGACTGATGGAAATTATGACCTGCAGCTGTATTTTTATGAATCTGTGTGTGAGCTGAAAGAGTTCTTCTCTCATAATCATCAACCCAACAGGTAGCAACCTGGGCCTTGCGGTCACCATGTATTTGGTTAGCAGGCCAGTATTTGGTGACCAGGAATAATTGCTGCTGGAGCTATGCATCAAAAAAACCAAAACCCAAATGAAAAAAAAAAAAAAGAGCAAAACCCACTGGAATTAACTCTTCTAGGGAAAGAGAGTGTCTTTAACACGAAACACAACTGAGGCTGATGCTTTCCAAGAGACAAGCATTTAAACTAATGAGACAAAGGTTTACCATAGCTCCAAACATCACTCTGATGGGTGAATTTCCTGTAGTGGATACACTCCAGAGCCATCCACTTGATTGGCATCTAGGGAAAAGCAAGAGAAACATGACCTTAAGAATATCATATTAAACCACCACAGAGAGATGCTGCATGTAGCCATTAAAACACCCCCTGTTCCCTTTTCAACTACCCACAGTACACCCAGGAATGGTGACCTTCTTGACCCATGGAATGGGGCTTTGCCTCATAAAACATACAGAGGTGATAAATTGTGTTACCTGCAGAATTTTTCCCACCACCCATATTTAATCGATTCAGACAGAGTGACAAACACACATCTCACAGCTGTGGACAGGTATTAAAACCAGGTTTAAACCTGGCAGGGACTTGTATGGATCTCCTCAAATTGTGTTACCTGCAGAACTTCTCCCACCATCCAGATTTAACTGATTCAGACAAAGCAGAGCAACAAACACACACCCCACAGCTGTGGACAGGTATTAAACCCAGGTTTTAACTGTCAGGGACCTGTATGGATCTCCTCAAATTAGGAATAGGACAAACTAAATCAAGACAAACTAAATAAAGCCAGAGAGACAGGTAACTACAGCAGATCTGAACAGCCAGAGGGGGGTAAAAGCAGAGGATGCATCTTCTCTCAAACCCTTCCGAAAATACCCTCCCTGAAGCTGACTAATGAACATTTCCTACACTGCTGTGTCAAACAGGGCTCTGGAATAAAGGCTGGCTTAGCACTGCCAGGACAGTTCATCCTCCTCCACTAAACCCTTCATCCCCACAAAATGGGACTAAGGTGTTCCAACCTTAAACAACTGCCGCAGTAGCAAAGCCACTTTGATCACTATGGGATGGCTCAGGTTGTAAGGGACCTCAGGAGGTCTGCAGTCCAACCCCAGGCTTGCAGCAGATTCAGCTGTGAGATCAGACCAAGACATTCCCAGTTTGGACCTAGAAGTCTCCAAAGATGGCACCTGCACCTCCCTGGGGCAACACAATCAACACCTTGATTATCTTCATGCTCAAAAAGCTTTTTCTTTCCTCCAGGAATCCAGGAAGACAGATGAAACTCCAGTTCCCCTGCCAGGAGGTCTCTTCAGTGGGGCAACAGGGAAGCACTGGTGACTCCTCACCTCGCAGCCTGAAATCCTGATGGAAGCCAGAGCTGCCCAGACTGGAGAGAAGCACTCTCAGCAACAGCTTATCCCAGACAAGGGCATGAGCAATCCCAGAGCAGAGACAGCAACCAGACAGAAAGCAAACTGAGTGTTCAGAGAAAGAGTGACAGGAGAGGCAGAATCCCCTGGGACTCAGTGACAGGTGGAATGGGAAGCTGCTGGGGGAGCAGTTGGCAGCAGAAGGCAGTGACAGCCTCCACTCACAGCCCTCTGAGCTCTGCAAAGCGCTAACCTGAAGGCATTAGGAAGGATGTGAAGCACCACATGGCTGTAAAGGGAAAATGGCTGGGTTTAAATTCTTCTCATTCCCTTATTCGGTGGCCTGCCATTCAGCATGGTACTCGAGGCCCGAGTCCAAGAAATGGCACATGCAGGCTCTTGTGATGGGACAGAGGAGGTGGCTCTTTACTGAGCGTTTGCAAATCCTCATGTGCTACAAACAAACACATTCTGTGGCCTTCTGCTGTGTTTTCTGGACAATCACATCTCTGAGAAAGCGTGACTGTGAATTAGCTCTCCAGGTTTGTAGTGACCAGAGCAAAGGGCTTATGTCATTTGTCACTCATTGAACTGGCTTCACAAGTCCTCAAATCAAGACACCAGCCAGAGCATAGGAATAAAGCCTAATTCTAAGTGTGAGAACTGTTCAGACAATTATATTCTAGTACCCAGAGAAGCTCCCTGAGCAAAACATTAGCAGCTTTTATATGTGCTGTGACAACAGAATTTGCCAAGTCACTGACAGACTCTTTCCATGGCTAACAGCCCCGCAGGGACACACTGCCCTGAAAAGTGACTTCAGGAGGTTTGTCACCATGATGCATTCACTGCCAGACATGAAGAGCACTCACCTTCCCTCCATCAGCATTGTACTCCTTCTCGTCCCCTTCCAGCAGCCTGGCCAGCCCAAAGTCAGTGATCTTCACGTGATTTGGGGACTTAACCAACACATTTCGGGCTGCCAAGTCCCTGTGGACAAGTCTCCTCTCTTCCAGGTACATCATTCCCTGAAGGACAAAGAGCAGTTGAATACTTTTAGTGAGACTTCTGTGAATTTTAGAACCACTTTTCCCTGGTGACATGTGAAATTTTTGGTTCTTTTTAGCATTGATAATAAGGACACAGCCCAGAGGGCAGGAGTTCAGTGCTGCCCTTGCACTGGGCAGTGGGGGATTAGATAACCTGAGGTTCCTTCCAGACTGTAAGAGTCTGTGGTATTATTATAATAAGACTCTAGATCAATGGCCTTTTTTAAATTTTATTACAAGCATCTCTTGCTGTGTTAGAAGCAGTTGTTAACAAACCCATCCAGCTGCTCATAAAGATAAGGTAACACACACCCAAGCCTGGCCTTAACCCTGCAGTTACTCTGATGAGAGACCAACCACCCACCATCCCTGTGGAAGCTTTACACCACGTGCTGAGACACTGAGAGGAAACCACAGCTCAGTCTCATTAATTACCCGGCACAAAAAGGGATAGCCAGGCAGGGTTACAGGCCTATAATTTCATTAAAAGGCATTTATGACATTAACAATCATTATAAGAACCTACAGATGAAATTACACACTTGATAATTACCCTTAAGGTATCTCTTAATATATTAGCTCTGTATAATATAGATGGTAATTTTAAAAAGTCATTGTTGAGTACCAAAGAGACTGTGTTATCCTGTAACACAGATAATTCAGAGAGTCACAGGCAGTGATTAAAACAACAAGATTGCTCCCTGCCAAGGACCAGATTTTATTCCCTTCCACAGACTTTCCATTGGGGACATCTCTGGAGTCATGTCAAACGTGGCAGTGTTCATCTGGGGAATGTCCAGCTCTGAACTGCTGGAGCTGGGGCTGAGAGCTCCTCCCATGAGACGCTGAAGCACCTTGCTCAGGGCAGAGTCATTATACACGAAGTCCCTCTGGGATAATTAGCAGAGATGAGATGAAGCGTACTGAACCACCACCTACAGTTCAACTATATATGTATATGCCTTTACATGATACAAGATAACATTTTGTAAGACAAAACAAAAAATTAGTGTAAAGTTAAAACTCCCAGAGACCCCCAGCACCACCATCAGACAGAAGATTTGCTATGGAGACTTCATTTTCAGTGTGAGTTTTTGCTGGTTTCTGTAACAAACATTATCATCTCCTGCCATAGAGGGAATGTGGATCTCATCCCACCCAGAAATTCAGCACAGCCTGCCTTTCCTCGATAATAACTTCCACCCCCTGAAGGCAGCACACAGGGGCAGAGTCACACACAGGTACATGAAGGAAGAAGATTTCAAGCCCGATTCAAATCTCATGGACGTTAATCCCCAGCCTAGGAAGTCACCCTCTTTTCATCCTAATAACTTGAGGCCGGCTTAATAACAGGAATCACTCCAGAAAGCTTGAAATGACCATCTTTTCCCTTGCTTACTCCGTGGAAAAAGTGTAATTTCACCTGGGGCTAAATAAGCTTTCAAGGAACACGCAGTGCCCTTTGTTGTCAGGAGCAACCAGCAGCTTCTCCCTGGCTGTTAGTGCAGAGGAGCCGTGGGAGGGGAGAAATGACACCTTGGAGCTGCTGTGACTCACTGCAGGGGTGGCATCCCTCAGGCAGGGCTGCAGCTGGGACCAATGGGGAAAGCTGAGGAAGACGCTGAGTACAGTCCAAGGTGATACAAGTGTGATCCAAGGATGACACTGAGGTCCAATGCTGCCAGGAAGACCTGGGGACAAGCCCCTTGTGCTGTGCATACCTCCCATTCATCATAGAATCACAGAATAGTTTGGGTTGGAAGGGACCTTAAAGATCATCAAGTTCCAACTTTCCTGCCATAGGCAGTGACACCTCCCACTTGATCAAGCTGCTCAGTGCCTTGTCAAGCCTGGCCTTAAACACCTCCAGAGAGGGGGCATCCACAACCTCTCTGGGCAACCTCTTCCAGTGTTTCACTACCCTCACCGTAAAGAACTTATTTCTTATATCTAGCCTGAATCTCCCCTCTTCCAATTTACATCCAATTTTTCTAGTCCCTCCATCACACACCTTATTAAAAAGTCCTACCCTTACCTTTCTATAGCCCCCTTCAGGTACTGAGAAGCTACTATGAGATCCCCCCTGGACCCTCCTCTTCACCAAGCTGAACAACCCCAACTCCTTCAGCCTGTGGATGCCCCCTCTCTGGAGGTGTTTAAGGCCAGGCTTGACAAGGCACTGAGCAGCTTGATCAAGTGGGAGGTGTCACTGCCTATGGCAGGAAAGTTGGAACTTGATGATCTTTAAGGTCCCTTCCAACCCAAACTATTCTATGATTCTATAAGGCAGTTGCTTCAGCTCTTCGCTCATCTTCGTCCCCGCCTTCTGGACCTGCTCCATCAGCTGCCAGGGATCTCTGGAAGTGTCCAGAGTTCTGCCAACTCTGGGAAAGATGCAAGCGGGGGGCATTCCTGCACCCTGGGTTGTGTCCCAAGTACTCAGGAGTCAATTATTTCCAATTAACCGGGGCTAAACTGGGACCAGTACTGTTCAATATATTCATCAATGACTTGGATGAGGGACTAGAGTACACTGTCAGCAAGTTTGCTGATGATGCAAGCTGGAAGGAGTGGCTGACACGAGAGAAGGTTGTCACTGTCCAGCACTCACTGGAGGCAGCTGGAAAGGGTGAGTGTCAGGAAGGATGGAACCAGGCTCTTCTCAGTGACCTCCAATGACAGGACAAGGAGCAATGGGTGCAAGCTGGAACACAGGAGGTTCCACAGGAATATAAGAAAAAACTTTTTCACAGTGAGGGTGAGAGAAGAGTGGCACAGGCTGCCCAGAGAGTGTGGGGTCTCCCTCTCTGGAGACATTCAAACTCCACCTGGATGCTTTCCTGTGTGACCTGATCTGGGTGTTCTTGATCCAGCAGAGGGATGGGACTAGATGATCTCTTGAGGTCCCTTCCAATCCCTGATATTCTGTGATTGTTTGAAACTAATGCTACTGGGGTAAACTAATTCCTCTCTCTCTCTCTTTGGTAAAGGACAGACAAAGAAAGTGACAGCAATGTATTTCTTCCAACTGCTGTTCCCCTGACTGAGCTCACTCTGTTTCAAAGTTTCCTCTTCCCCCACAGCTTACTGAAGTTCCCTCCTTTTTTTCCTCAAAAGGAACCTTTACATAAGAACCCACAAACTCGTGGCTGCAAAATTCTCCTTGCTGGGCAATAAAAACCCAGTGGAAAGAAATGCAGCAAAGAGATGGCAGGAGCACAGTACTTGCCACAGAGACTGAGAATTACTTTGCTTCAGAAGCAAATCCCAGTAACCTGTGCCGCAGAGAGCAGCGAGAGGAACCTGCCTCTCCTCTGATCTGGGGAGTGCTCAGTGACTCCGAGTCTCTGCTCCTGCTGGATAACATACTCCTCCAAAGTGTTTGAAGCTTTTCAGAGCAGCGGCCAGAGAGAGAGAGCTCTCGGCACATTACAGATTTGAAAAAGAGCTTTCTGGCTCTCTCTCTCACATTAATTGCTGCCGGGAAAGCGGCTCCAGTTCCCTCTCCACAAAGCCTGGCAGGAGAAGTGCGTCCCATAAAGGTGCTCCCAGCGAGGAACTGCCTTCTCAATGTTTTAAACTGCCCCTGGGGGGACAGCCTGGCCTTGCTAAAGCACAGCCTGCAGGGACATCTGGGCTCACAGGGCCAGCAGCTCAACAGGAACCTTCCCCTACAGCCACCCACCTGGTGCCAAGGCAGTTAGAGCCCCACTAGTACATGGTGGCTGTGTCCCCTCAGCCAGGAGAAGCATTTGAAATGGATTTCTTCTGCTCCTGGGGGAGGCAATGGATGGAGGCGTCGGCTGTAAAGAGTCCCAGATGCCTGTGGGCTGCAGCACTTACCCTCCCTGGCTCTTCAGAAATTAATTAAAAATCAATGAAGTGTGAAGCCTATTAATAAGGAACCTCCAGATGAGCAGATACAAGTGCAGCCTCCCCCTGGTTTCAGATGGAGCGAGGGCATGGACAAACACATGAGAAATTCTCCAGTGCTCCCAACAGAGACCCAAGAACAGTGACCCATCCCTCAGGGCTCTGTGTGACAACTTTGAAAACCAGCACTTCTCCAGGATCCCACCAATTAGACCAGTCCCTCCTGCTTCTCCTCCACAGAACAGCCCCCTCCCACGCTGCTTCTCTCCTCACCTGAGCACCGAGGCCATACAACAGCTTCTGCTGAGGGCCACAATAATGTTCTACAAAAGAAAACGCCCTCAATTTATTCTAAATGCTTTCTTTTGGTACTCTGATTCAAGAGAGTTCTTGAATAAATTAAAGCTTTGAACTTCCAAACTCTGTCACCACTAGGTTTCTGAGCACTCTTAAAAACCCACATCACAGGTAACCATAGTTACCTATTTCAGGCTATTTTTTTTCCCCCTCCCCTTTTCTAATTGAGGAGCTCACTCATGACAGCTGACAGGAGAGGGGAGGCCGGCCATAAACATTGTGCATGCTGATAATGGCTGGAGAAACCTGCTAAATAATCCATTAACCTTATTCAATAAATCCAGAGAGGTGGGTGAGAGAGAGAGAAATGCGGTTTCAAGTGAAACACATATTCCCCATGAGCTGGAAGGCTGGGAGCAGGGAGCTGGGAGCAGTGTGTGCTGGCTGCCCACCCAGCCTGACCAAAACTACCCTGTGCAGAGGTCTCTGGGTGGCCAAAATCAGCCAACACTTCATGGTCCTGAGCGGGATGTTTATAATGTAGGTAATGTATAGAATCATAGAATAATTTGCGTTTAAAGGGACCTTAAATATCTAGTTCCAACCCCCCTGCCATCAGCAGGGACAATTCCCACTACACCAGGTTGCTCAGTGCCTCATCCAGCCTGGCCTTAAAAACCTCCAGGGATTGAAGGGGCATCCACAACCTCTCTGGGAAACCTCTTCCAGTGTCTCACCACCCTCACCATAAAGAATTTCTTTCTTCTTTCAGTGTAAATCTCCCCTCTTCTAATGTCCATGCATTATTCCTAGTCTGCCATCCTTGACCCTATTAAAAATTCCTATCCCAGCCTTTCTGTAGCCCCCTTCAGGTAATGAGAAGCTACTCTGAGGTCCCCCCTGAGCCTAGTTGGAACTAGATGATTTTTAAGGTCCCTTCCAACCCAAACTATTCTATGATTCTATGAAACTGCTTCTGAAGCTGTAAAGGCCTAAAAAGAAAAACCTTCACCACATCCTCAAAGGCAAAGTGAGGGCAGTGGGCAAGGAGAGGAGGGGGGCTCTGAGAGTTCTCCTGCTTTGTGATGGCTGCCTTTCTTGGGCACGAGAGACCCCACACAAGAGACAGACATTATTGAGGACACTTTAACTAGCACTAGGAACATATTAAATTCCTGATAACCTAATCACGGGACATAAATCATAAGCAAGCAGCTCTCGGCAGCTCTGCTGCTCATAAACCTGCTTCTCTAAAGAGCTCCAGGGGGCCTCATTGATCACAAATTGCAAGAAGCTCCAGCACAGGAGTCAGCGCAGCCCCAGAGAGACTGGTGGTGTGGCTGGTCCTGCTCAGACTCCACTCTGCTCTGACAGACTCACTCCATCCCAGACACAGCCAGCCACAGGACATGGTCTCCAGGGCACATAGCTCAGAGGGCTTTGCACCCACAGCATTGCTGCAGTGGGAAGATGCAGAGTGAGAGGGAACGCTCAGAGGTGACAGGAACTCCAGACAAACCTTCTCAGCTTTGCAACCACCAGCATGGCCCATGCTGTCTCTATTACTCTCCCACTGTGTCGAAGAGTCATCCTGCTCCTCACTTGCCCCAGAAAAGGACAAAGAATCATAGAATGGTTTGGGTTGGAAGGGTTAAAGATCATCTAGTTCCAAACCCCCTGCCATGGGCAGGGACACCTCCCACTACACCAGGTTGCTCAGTGCCTCGTCCAGCCTGGCCTTAAATACCTCCAGAGATGGATTCAGACTAAAAGAGGGATGATTTAGACAGACATGGAGCTGCTTTAGACCAAAACAGGGCTGATTTAGGCAGGGACCAAAGGGGACAGTGTCTGGTAGGTGCAGGAGCAGAGCTACGTATCCATCACCACCAACAGCCACCTGCAGGTGCCCCCTGTCACACCCCACAAGGGTCAGCACATGGCCCCAGATCCTTCAATCACTGATTTGGCAACAAAGGGGTGAACAGACCTGCAGAGCCTCCATACCTGGAGGGGGAACACACAACAAATCCCCCTGATGGCTGGGGGAAGGAACAGGGAGACAAGTCGAGGGGAGGGCTGGTGCCACCTCCACTGTCTCCCCATCTTCCCAGTATGTCTGAGCTGGATTCTCAGCACAAACCTTGCATGTTTGCAGCCCATTGCTCCTGCCAACACAGACCTGAGATTGTTCTCAGAGCACGCACCTGCTGATTTAATTTTAGGTCTTTAGATTTTGTGAGGTGCATATCTAAGCCTTGCCTTAAGCTCTCAGACCTCTCTGTTTTCACCTCTTGCATTTGGAGGAGCTGTGGTGGAGCCCAAGGACGGGGAAGCAAGGGAAGATATTGCTTTCACTGCACTCCAGCCCTTTCCCAGGTGCAGGCAGTAACTTTGGCTGCCATTTGTGAGTGAGGCAGAAATATGCAGCATCAAACACGTCCCGCTAAAGCACTGCCTGGGATATGAGCTGAGGGAGCCTGAGCCTTCACTTGTGTCAACAGCATCTCTCACACTCACAGGCACGGGGAGATGAAGGTCACAGAGGAAGAGCACTTGAATCAACACAAACCCAACAGACAGCATCAAGCTTGAAAGCAAAAAAATTGCTACAAGTTTATTTTTCTCATTTCTGACCAAAAAATAGCAAAATACCTATTTATAAGTCCGGGGCTGCTAACAGCACCCACCACCCCAAACAACTTGCACCCTAAAGATCACAGTCACGTGTTTTCCCAGACGGGAATGCTCCAGACTGGGAATTCCCAGCTTCATGCAGAACTCAGATCTGGGACTTGAACTTGCCCTTCCCTCTCTCTAAAGCCACCCCACCAGCCAGCTCTTCCCACTGGGAAATGTCCCTGTGCAAAACACCAAGTGGATGGACAGCAAGCAACAGAAGGAGAGAGAAATGAACATTCCGAGTCTGATCCCTGCACCCTTCAAACATCGAGGGACCATGGCAGTGACTGAGAATCAAAGGTTAGGCATTTTTTACCTCCTGTGTGTTCTGTTTTAAGATGAGGCTCTAAATACCCCATGTTTTAAAATACCCAGCAGGTGACTGCATTTAGCAGAAATCCCATACTCTTATGTTGCCTTCCACAAATGAGTCTGGAGAACATGGAAAAGCCCACCTAATAAATCACTTTTGTTACACTTTTCTGTATGAAGTAGGTAAGAACAATGAGTTATTGCAAAAGCATAGGGGGTTCTTCCCATCTTTCCATGAATAAAAAGACCTGACTTTTCAGTAAGCCAGGCTCAGCTTGAGGTGGATTTTATCCAGCCTTCACAGAGAATTGCCTCCTTCTTACAAGCTGCTATTGTTGTCCGGGAACAATGGCCTGCACTTAGCAGGAGGGCAGGGTGGGAGGTCTTCTGTGACAGGTAAAAGCAGTGCCTGGCAGCAGTACAAGGAGTTAAGTAGATAACACCTTCCAGTTGAAAGAGAAAATCCCTGCCCTCAATGACAAGGGAGTGGTTTAAGCCCTGCACTCCCCCCACGCAGCCACAACGTGGCTCGGAGGTCCCCTGAACTAATTTAGAACTTCACATTGAAACTGGGTTCTGCATCTTCCTCAGTTTGAGAAGCTCATCCCAGCTGGAGGGGATGGAGGTCATGGAGCCAGGGCATGGAAACTGGGAGGGAAGCCAGCTCTGCCTTCTGCCTGCTCCACCCCGGGCAGTTACACTTTGCGGGGTGTGACTGCTCCTCCCATGGGCGGTGAAAGCAGACCCAAAAAGGGCTTGATTTCACCTAAAGTTTTAGAGCCATTTCAGTTGTGTTCTGCTTCCTCAATACACAGAATCAGTAGAGGAGAGGCAGAGGCAGCCAGGTCATCACAGGTAGGCTTTGGGGAAAGGACAGCTTTTCTACCCTATACCTCTCTATGTAAACTTTCTTTTTCATCTCTCTCTTCATTATTCTACCCCACACACCTGAGCTTTGCAAGTAGCCAGCAGGAACCTGCAAACCCCACAAACCCCCACTTCAGCCCCAGTAACTTCCCGAGAGTAACCAAAACTGTTCATTCCATTTAGCTGCACGTACAGAACACACAGCAAATAACAAACAGCTTGGAAAGGGAGAGAGCCCTCCCAGAGGACAATGTTTAGAAGGAAAAACCAGGAATGACAGCAGAAAATCAGCATTGCTGAAAAGCATTAAGCTTCAGAAGTAAAGATCTAATGTTGGCCTGCGAGACTAGGAAAAAAAATCCTACACCAGGATTAGAGAGTGCCCCGTTGTGTGTGGGATTCCTGCCATCTCACCCAGCTGGGAAAAGAGCTTCAAATGATAGGGTTATTTCGACAACAAGGGATATGTTGCTAGTAGGTGTTGGACATGAAAAGCAGGAAGTATTTCCCAAATTATCATAACAATAACGATTTTGGGTGCTTGGTTGCATTTCCCTATGTGTGAAAGAGCATATGGATGTCTGCTGGACAGAAGGGGGATCTATGATGCTCATCAATAAAAAGAGTCTCCTGTAAGGAGTTATGATACACAGCAAATGGCTGGGCAGGTCAATGCTATTGACTGACTGATTAAAAATGAGATTTACAAAAAAAGAATCAGCTGAATAGCAGGTACACACAACACTGCAAATAACAGATAACGCACCAGGGGATTTATTACTAAAGCAATTTGATTTTCTAAGCCTCAGGTAATGTAGAACCTGCAAGTGAATAAGGAAAAGGCTGTTCTCTGGAAAGTATTTCTCTGAGTGAAAAAATAGAAAACAGGAAAGAAAAAAAAAAAAAGGAAAAATGCTAAATATTCTCCCTCCTCTAAACCAAAACAGAAAAGGAAATGGGAAAAAAACCCCTTAGCCCTTGAGGTATTTATGCTTCACTCCTACACCTTGGGCTGAGCACTGGGAAACCTCAGTGACTGGTGACAGTGGTGGCTCAGGGACCTGTGCACCACCCCAACTGAGAATACTGGGCCTTGTTAAATTTAAAAAAAAACCTGAAGATAAGGAAAAAAAGGAGTAAATATGTCTACCTGTGATATTCCACTAGATTTATCTAATTCCACTTTAATTGGTATCCATGCCTCTGATACCATGCCTTCCTTCAACCCTCCTGGAACATCCCAGATGCAGGGACCTCACATAGTCCTCCTGCTCCTGCTGCTGTCAGGCCATGAAGTCTCCTGAGGAACACAGGGCTTTTTCACTCCAAAACATGGCTGTGGTGGCAACTGGGAAAGGGCAAACCCAGTGTGAAGCACCAGAGAAAGGGTGGCCTGTAGGGAGCTAATAACTTACTGTGGTCATCAATGTGCTACACCATTCACTGCCCATCCACCAGCCCCTGCCAATGCTGTGACTTCTCTCACTGAAAACACACCGCAACCAGGGGGAGGTCAGCTCTCACCAGTTTCAGGGTCTCATGATATGCATGCAGAACAAGTCAAACCCAGAGCAAACCCATGGCAGAGGCTGGATGTAGGACCCACAGCAAGCCCAAAGCTGACAGAGTTGTATGTTCATATCTTCCTCTATCATCATGTCACTTAGGATTTAAGAGGGTGAAGGCTCAACAAAAGCAACTGGAGAGGACAAACACTACTCAAACACACCATCTCAGCTTCTACATAGCACTCCATATGACCAGAGGAAGCTTAAGTCAGCATGGAAGGAACACTGCTGGCTGGTGGGTTTTCAGAGTTATCTTTCCTTTATGTCTGGTGCACCTCAATCCAAATCAGTCGCCATGCAACAGTGAAGAAAAGATGGAAATACCAACAGAAAGAAGGATTTTATACCCTCCTACCTGTGGGGAGCAGGATATGTTTGAGGATTATGATAATCCTGACAAGATAACAGGCACCATCATGCTGGAATTTGGGGAAGGAAAGACAAGGTTGTACCCAGGCACATTTGGCCCTTTCCCTGCTGCCCTGGCGCACACTGAGTGCTCCCAAGGCTTCACTGCTGCGCTTGAGGCTGATGGGAAGAGGAGCTGTATGGAAAAAACCCTTCTGGGACCAACTGTACATTCTGCAAAACTGCCTCTCCAGCAATAAAATAAATAACAGGATCCTTGTTTTTGATTTAGATGGTAATTTCCTTTTTAATAACTATCTGCTTTCGCAGCACACTCACCCACTCAACAGTATTTAACGGCAGGCTTACACTATTTTCAGGGGACTTCAATTATGAATTAGACTGCAAACTACTTCCTCTTTTTGTTTTTTCATTTCCTCTAACACTTTGCTAAGTGGCAGCATATTCAAATTCCTCCTCAAACAGTTACATTGCTTCCAGATTTAACATCAAGGAGTAGGGCAGTTCTCCTGCCTGGCCATCAGAGTAAAACCCAAAGCAAAGGGAACAAACCAGTGTCTGGCAAAGCCTGGGCACCAAATAACCTCAGTGTGAGATGAATCCCATACATGAATCATTCACTGTTCCTTCATCTCCTTACACAGGGCACATTTGGCTGAAATAAATAGAAACATTTAAATCCCACCAACATTCGATTTGAAATGTCAAAACCTATTTGACTTTGTAATGAAGCGCTGTTTATACAACCTCCATGTCTTAGAATTAAGCAACAGACCCCATGAAACCCCTCATTACACCCAAGTTTGCAATTAGAGCCTCAGGCAGCGTAGGGGCAATTAACTCTTCCTCCCCACCACTGCCAGGTCCATTTTCCCAGGGTCATCTTCTGTCACATCTGCTGCTGCCACAGAGCGGATCTTTGGCCAAGTGCCTCACAGTGACATCCCCCACAGCCCACTGGCCTGGGAAGCAGTGGGGGAGAGATCAAAGAGAGCTGCCTCCATGGGAAAGCAAACCTTTGCCCCATAGGTATAGGGTTGCCTTCAGACAGGGCTCCAAGGCTGCTCCAGGGAGGTTCTGAGCAGTGGATACACCCAACACACAACTGCTCATTTCATGTTCAGTTTTTAAGTGTGCATCTATAATTACATCCTGTCCTGTAAATATTTACATGTTCATATACAATGTATCTTTTACTTATGAATGTGTGTGGGAAGAAAATAAAAAAGAAAGGAAAAAAAAAAGCTGGCTTGAATTTGTTTAAACCAAGAAGGAAAACTTGCTTTTTCACACATTCAGAGTCATTCTTTCTACCAATACAGACCCTGGTGAGATGCTACAGCCCAAGCCCTTGCTCTGTCTGCAAATACCCACTGCTGATGGAAGCCAGTTTTTCTCAGTTTTCTGTTCTATGCCCAGAATCAACCATATTTCATGCACTCCTGGTACTGGAGCTCAGACTTCTTATCAACAGGGAGCTTAATATCACATGATAACATCGCCCTGTGCTGTCAAGGGAGTCAAAATATGGACATAGCACCAGACAGTGCCTGGATTTATTTTCATCCTCACTGAACACTGATCTGTGGAGCTGTGCTACAGGGACAGAGCCAGGAAGGGAGTTTCAAACCTACAAAGAGGAATTAGTCACCCAGAACCTTTCCATTATGCCATCAGTTTGTATTTATCATAGATATGGTAAAAAATACACCTGCGTGCTTACCTGCTTTAGGGAGAAAATACACACATATTGCAAAAAAAAAAAAAATAATTATCTGTACCATCAGCACCTCTGTACTGGCAAACTTTGCTGTGAGGAAATAAAGCTGAAGCAGTGGAAAGTGGGAAAAAAAATCCTTTATTCTTTACTACTGACATGGCACCAATCTGGTCTAGTGGGAGGTATCCCTGCCATGGAACTAGATGATCTTTAAAGTCCCTTCCCACCCAAAACCATTCTGGGATTCTATGAAGGCCAGCTGAGAGCAAAAATGAACCCGTATGTGTATGCTTTAACAAATTTCCTTGAAGATCTCTTTTTGGTACACCATGATGGAAAGTGTCACTAGTATTAACCAGTGCTTGTATGTTTTTTCCCAGTTTGGAGTGCAGGCTTCCCCTCACTGGAGTGATGGAGACCAGGCAGACGATTGAGGAAGAACAGCTTGGAGTGCTGGGAGCAGGATGCTTTCGCTGCAAACTCCCTGCCGGGGGGCTGTGGGCTGAGATGGGACAAGCAATGCTGCTCAGCCAGCAGCAGAGTAATTAGCCGGTGTAATGAAGAGGGAGAGAAGGAGAGGAGTGCTGTACTGTCAGCATTCTCATCCTCCAAGGCCCGGCAGAACAATGCGCCTCGAGCCGCCGGTAATCTCTACACATGGTTGCCCATGAAGAGAGTAATTAAGAAATGTCATTGCCTCCTTGGGAAAATACCAGTGCGTCTCAGAAGCAGGATGATAATCTCCATAATAGCCTCCTCTCTCTCTCTCTCCCTTCCTTTTGTTGTGGTGGAGAGGATGATGCCTGACAGTACGCTCCCAGCTAAACAGGCTTTTGTTCTTCTTTTTGTCACACATCAGCCCAAACAAAGCCCTGCTGAGCCAAAACACAGACCCACGAGCAAGAGCAGCCCCAGGTCTGTGCCCAAGTGTCTGCACCACCAGGCAAGGCCAGACCTGCCTTGGGCAGCCCTACCAACAAGAGTGTTTAATATCCAGATGTCTGGAACAAGAGAGACAAAAATCTTACAAAGTTGAGTCTGCAAAGAGCAAGACTTTGACCAAAGCTCCTGGGTATGAGAAGCACCAAGTGATGCGGGAGAGAGGAAAAACACCAGCACTCCACAAGACCAGGGGTATTTCCCAGATCCATGTCATCCTTCTCCAGGTGACCTTTGTATCCTTACTTTGTCCATCAGCCATGAAAACCTGACCCTATTAAATGACAACATGCCTAGAAATACATCAAAAAACCTGAGCTGAACAGTTACTAAAGGTTTTCAATAAAGGTTTTTGGGAGGAGGCCCTGTGCTAGGGAGCAAAGCAGTTCATACAATACATAGCCATTGTCAACAGTCATGGAGAAGCCAGGACATCCCCTTGTTCCTCCTTTTCCTGCCCACTGGATGTACCACCAGAGAGCTAAAAGGGTTCTCCTTGTCACAGTAAACACCAGAAACCTCCTCACGGAGGTGTGACTGATGACATAAGCTAGGAATGCACCAGACAGGGCTTAGTACAGCACTCTGATAAAGGCTGATCAATTCAACTCCTGTTCCCATCCCCAAATTTCACCCCAGGATGTTTGCTCTGCTCTCTCTGGCAGGGAGCAGAGGTGCACACACGTCCATCTCACCTTCATTTCCCCACTTCACTGCACACCCCCGCTGTGCTGGGCTAAATATTCATAGAAGGAAAGCAGAGAGTTTAAATCTAACAAGTGCTTTGTTAATTCCAGCCTGTTTCTCTGATAAAATGGAAAAATGTTGAGCAAGTTTCATGGAAAAGTTGTCTTTTCCCAGACACCAGTACAACCCAGAGTCACCAGCACTACTCAAGAGTTTTACTCTGGAAACCCTCGGGCACAAGTAGATCAGTGAGGAGTGCGTTCTGACATCCTCAGCAATCCCTCTACAAGCACCACTGCACACAGAAACCTTATCCTGTGTTGAGGGAATGAAGGGAAAATTAAAAAAAATAATAATTATTTTTTAGCCTCTGCTGATTACAGTGTCACTCCCCAAAGGACTGCGTTAGCCATCTCCTGCTTCCCAATTTGGGGACATTACCTGGTCGTTTAGTCTGGGATTCCCCCTCAGGACACAGTGCATACCCATCAGGAAAGTAACGAGGCACAAGATAATCACAGCCAGGTTAAAAATATAATGGAAAAATGAATATTAAAAAAGAGCTGAGTACACAGTTTGGAGAAATAGGAGCTGATGGAAAATGACAGCTCCTGGTGGGCAGATGCAGGAAGGAAGGGCAGGAAAGGTAAGGCTTCTTTAATGGCTGCTGGAAGGAGGGCTGAGTTTTTCTGATTCAGACACTGAATTATTGCAAGAACAGCAAACAAAGACCAAAATGTGTTAGAAGAGAAAGACGCTGGCACAGCCATGCTGCCCTGCCTGGGGAGAGCTGCAGCCCCTGCAAAGGCTGTGTGAAGGGTCTGGGCTTCCTCCACTTCAATCTACAGCAACAGGAATTTTTCTTCCTCTAAGGATTGTCAGGTTTCTATGAACGCAGGCAGTATTTTGTACATGATTCCTATACATTCAGTAATAATGTCTTCTAGTCCTTTATTCTGAGTGAAAGCTGCAGAAAAACTTAGGTACAACAGTGATGTACCCAACTGATACACCCTGGGAAAGCCCCAAGGATCCTAAATCTCTTTGTGATCTCACGTACAACACAAATCTTGAGCAGGGATCTTTGCCCCTTTCTGACCACTTATTTTTACTACAAACCATACTGAAAGGGATGACTGAGCTGTGTTCTCAGCTTTCCCTAACCCACTCCATTTCTAAGATGGTTCCCAAGGAGCAAAGAACTAGAGAGCTCTCAAGTGATGGAGAAACACCAGCTGAACACTCAGGCTCCCAGGAAAACTGACTCTATGGGCTACTTTGATGCTCTGAAATGAAAAGAAGGAGAAGGGTGAAAGATGCCTGTGGTGGATGGGGATGGAAATGCCATTTAATAGGGCTATAAAATTCTGCCTGACTCAGATCAAATGTTTCTGTCTCTGCTGTCAGGCGGAATTACAGCAGATCAGTATGAATGGTGCATTCGTTTGAATCTATGGTCCTGCCTCTCCTGCTGATCTGTGCCAGAGGGTCAGTGCAGAATCCTCACAAAGGTCCATCATGGAGGTACATATGACGAGCCAGCACTGGTGTGTTTCACTTCATTCTGCTCCCATTTGCCACACGGGTATCTTTTCAGCCACATCCCTTATTGTGACAGCAGGTTGAACCTGCAATTCACCATCTGCCCAAAGCACATTAACCTCCCTGCAACCTCTCATCATTATTTGAAATTCAAACAATTGTCTGAAATTCAAACCCCTCCCAACAGAAGATGGAGGAACAGTCCCTGCACTAGAATCAAGTCTTTTGACATCCCTGTATTTCTGGGGAAGGGTGGATCCATGTCAGAATTTTGGGATTTCTGCTTCTCTCTGGTCACGGCCGGATCCAAGGCTTCCTGTACTCAGTGGGAACAGCCACGCCTCCCAGTAACAGGGAACACTGGGGGCCCAGTCTTGCAGAGGTGCAGGTAAGGACTGAGGTGCCCAGGCAAATAAACATCTCTGTTTTGGCTGTGCAGGCTGCTCTGCTCCCACTGTCTCAGTCCAGCCTCAGAGGCTGTATTTCACTGGGAGAACATTATCCGCTCACAATTATGCAGTTCTATTAACATCATTGCCTCTTTCATCTAGGAAAGGTTACATTAAACAGCAAGCAGGCACACGGGGAGAGTACAGAAAGGGAAGTACTCACCCTTTCAGGAAAAAAAAACAGATTATTCAAATGATCGTCCTGACATTTGTTTTTAAGGGAAGTAAAATAGAAGGAGAAACATAACAGGTGACACCAGCACCAACAGAAAGTAAATTAAACCTCACACAACAAATGCAAACGACGGAAGAACCTTTCCCCTGCTCAGATACATTCAGTGTTTACCAGGGTGGGGTTGACAAGACTCCATCAATGCAGAACTGCCTGGTGTCCCAATAAACCCCTGATTTACTCGCTCCCAAAGTGTCCCCTTTCAAATGGAGCCCCCATCCCACAGCACACAAAGCTCTGGAGTTCATAAATGCTTCTCTGACTCACCGAGTACTTGTGGTTGGAGATTTTTAATTAACTCGGGGAGAAAAGGGAGGGTGAATACAGGGGAAGAAGGGCCCATTCTTCTCCCTCAGCCCGCAATCAAAGCACAGATGTACTCTGCATCAAGCACGGGCAAAGGACAATGGAGACAGCAGAGAATTTACTGATGCAATTGAGTGACTTTCCTGCCTGAGAGATGCCATTAGTTATTAGTTAGGAGATAGCAGACAAATCTGTTTACCACCATTATCCATTCAAGTACATGTGGATGGGCTCGTGCCCCAGAGCTAACCTGCTCCGCATCACTCCAGTACTCTTCATCCACCCCCTCGACCCAGCGCGGGAGGGATCTGTGGCCACCACCCACATGAAGGGAAGGGGCTGTTTTTGGTGGGTTCTGTTAGTGCTTGAGAGGTTGCACATTCAACAGAGGGGGCACCTGAAGCAGAAGAGAAATACGAGGGCATCTTTCTCAGGAGCTGATGCTGTGTTTTGCATTAAGTGAACAGTGGCTGAACTCCAGCACTTGCACCTGGTTTGACATTTGGCAAAATCACCAAGAGTCAAATTCTGCCCTCCTACAATGGCAACCAGCAATGTGTTCCATCAGTCTGAAGGCAGGGATTGAGAGCTGCAACTTGGGGTTCAAACCTCTACCAAGGAAATCAAATTCCCTATGGAAACCTGCACATTTAGCCCCAGATTTTTCATTATTCCTCACTGCTCTGCTCATGATTTTCATCTCCAGACCTGTGTTCCTCAGATGGTTGCTGATGGACAAAGGAGATGTTATTGAGAGCTCAAAATTGGTGAATGCAGCTGTAATGGACATCAGTATATAGAGACAGACTCAATTAAATAACGCTTACCTGAGCTTTCACATTACAGACCAACCATTAGACCATCAGACTGAAGCTGGCCAGGAAAACCTGCTTCCTGGAAGAGGAAGAGCTTTGCTGTGCAGGTGGGTGAGCAGTGAACCCTAATAATGTGAGTTTAAATGGAGCCAAAACCAAAGACACTGTTATTTCAGATGTCTTGCAAAAGAAACGTTGTGGGTCATTAGTATCCAACACAAACTGGAACCCTTATGTTTAAATGTAATAAAGTCTTCATTAATAACTCCATTACACATGTTCTCCACCTTCCACATACATACCACGAGTCACTGGTAGTGAGCCCTGTGCAAAGGCAAAACAGGAACTGAAGTGAAAACTTCATTTCCAAAATTTTTCAGGCTGAGCAGACACAGATGGACTCTGATGAGTTACTCAGGAGCAGCAACAACAGCATCACTGCGTGGACAGAGCTGCTGATTTCAGTGAAACTCAGTCATGCATTATTCAGGACAGCCACTGGAATCATAACCTGATTTAATTTGAATCAGGAATTAGCAAGTTGAGCGAGCAAGGAGCAGGAAAACAAACAACCCAGAGTGCAGAACACAATCTGGCCTCTTGCTGAAGCTCCACATTCAGACCAGGCTGTCCCTCAGTGCAGCACAGGAATGCTCCTGCCATTGTGTCCCTGCCTGGTCACTCCTCAGTTTTGAACAGAGAACAGAAAGCAGTCGTGTCACCCAATTCAGACCCTTGACACCACCCCCACCATCCAGTACAGGTCTGTTCCATGAACTCACTGAGCTCCATCTCAAAAGTCACACCTTAGTTTGCCTCTGTTGTTTCTACTTGAAGAGGTGAGAAGCTGACCCTCCCAGAGGCTGGTAACACCCTCCTCTCCACTGTGAATTTATTCTGGGCCAGCCATCCCTCCTTCATTCTCATGCTACTGACGTCCTTTACCTCCCATGCCTGTTCTCCTCAGGGGTATTTACAAGCTGAGTTTCTAGCCAACACTCTGCATACACAACTTCCTTTTGCTGAATCAAACATAGCCCAACACTCCATCTCTTCTCCTAGAATGAACTTTGCCTCCTCCCAGCCCACCACAACTGCTGCAATCTCCTTTCACTTCTGGGGTACAAGTGGATGCTTTTCACTGGTAACCAGAGGAGGCGAAGCCAGAGCTTCTACATCCCATTTATTTGAGATCCATCTTTATGTGGGACTCCAAAGTTTGTATTAAAATCTGAAAAGCTTTCCTGTGAAAAACTGCAGCCTCCCTACAAGGAAGAGTTTTGGTTTTCTTAAGATACACCTGGACTTGGGATGTGGTCAGTAGCTCTTCTGCTACATTTGATCTCACACTTAGGGAGCACAATCCCCACCTGGCTCAGTTCCTGCCCAACATCACTCTCCCCTTTCCACAGGCCAGTCCCTGTCTCTTGGACAGAAGGCCCCCAGATTTCTGTCCCAGCATGGGATTAACCAGGAGAATCTGGAGATCCTGTTAAGTATCAAAGCTCAGCTCCTCTCAAGCATCCTTTTGAGCTCTAGGACCCTTTGCAAGTGGCCTCGCAGGGACTCTTGAAGGTTCGGAGATGGTTTTTGGAGCAGGTTTTTGTGGGACACATACAGACTGGGATACTCTGCAAAAATAGGAGTTTCTAATGTTAGACATTCACTTGTTGCAGTTACCCCAGCAGCATAAGGTACTTTCTAAAATACAATGTTGAGAGAAAGGCTCTTGATGGGGAAAAAAAGCATTTCCATTTATGGCTCTATATATAGAGAAACTCAGCTTTTGTTTCTGAACTCCAGCAACTTAACAATAGCCAAATACATCTATTTCTTGAATAATAATAAAAAAAGATGCTTTGGGCTGAGACATTTTATGCCCAGTCACAGTCCAGAGCAGAATTTTATGGCTGAGTAATAAACTTGAAAAATATAGGCTTATAATGGAAATCTTCACAGCCCCTCGTAGGTGCCCCCATAATATCCTGAATTTGATTTAAGGAAGGATTGCAATAATGCTTTCCCAAGGCAGTCTGCTGGGGGCTGTCAGTTAAAATCCACCGCGGTGTGTCCTCTCTGTCCCCCCCTTCCCCCTGCGGATCAGAATTCCCCGCTGAGCTCAGGCAAAGCCCTCGGGGCTGCTAGGTCCCGGCCCCACAGAGCCGATCAGTGTCAGCACTAAGTGCACCTTTCATTTAACAAAACAGTAAATTGTCTCCCGCTGTGCAAGAAATTGCTCATTTCTGCACTTTTGCGAGGCTGCTGCCACTCCTAAATGGCTGAAAAATCCACCTTTCGGCTGTTTCTCTACAGAGCACCAGGCACACAGTGGTTTCTGGGAACCCTAGATTTCTGGGGGAGGAAAGAGGGAGCTCAGATAATGCAAGAAGAGTCAGGTTAAGACTGGAGAAAGGATGACTTCTGTCCTCTCTAAGCCTCCCCCAGACTCTGACAAGCTGGACCAAGTTAATGTCCCTGCTCCCAGGATTGACACGACCTGTTCCTCACTGTTCTTTGTGCTTCTGCTTCCAATCACTGCTCCGTCCCACCATCACCCACACCCTTCACACTCCTCTGTAAATGGAGCTGTCAGAGAGCTCCAAGGTTAGTGGAGTTCATGTTTGTCCTCTCCACAGCTCGGAGGGACAGTCACCTTCAGAGCCTGACTCATTCCACCCAGCTCAGAGCTATGACCAAATACACACATATACACACAATATATCTATCTATACTCACAAACAACTCAAATACTGAGGTTATTACAACATGCAGAAGAGTCTTGGAGAATCAGAGGTCAGAGCACAAAGCTGGAAGAAAGATCTCTCTCTAATTTTCATATAAATCCAATCCTAATGGTTTTGTTCCTGTGGTTCTGATGCAATTGTCCAGATTCAAACATCCCTCCCCACAGACCAGAACAGGTCACATGCAGAAATCACTTAGCAGGTGTTACAACCCCCCAAACTAAAGGCCTTATTATGAGAGAAATGAGGAAATTGGGGTCTTCTCTCAACCCTGTAACCAAGGAGAGCAGAAACCTCAGGGGATGACAGGGATGAGCAGATACCAGACCCAAAAAGTCCCCGGCTATGGGCAAGGGGGTAACTCCCTAATGCTTGCTGGCCATACTCTCCTTCAGTGAGACACCAGGGAAGGGCTCCTTTGCCTCACCCCATCACCTGTGGATAGGAATAGGGAAAGTAACTGCCCAGGGTATCCCCATAAGTAACCCATACTTGGTGGTGGTGACAGTTACCCCAACCCTGGCCCTGGTATGGGGTTGTGACTCCACAATTAGCTCGTCAAGGCAGGAGCTCTGGGAACAAAGACATCTCAGAGCTTAAACATGGACAACTGATAGATGACTATCATTAAGCTCTTTGTTAGTCCACGATGGAGCAGACTCTGAGCTGAGGGTCAGCTGCTTTAATAGAAAAGAAAGACCTTGAATCACAGCACTGCCCTCCCCCTCTTCCAGCTCCTCTGATCCTCCCTCCTTCCCCCCAACTCAGCTTCTCCCATCCCATCTGCAGCTGGACAACACAAGCTGTCTCTAACAGGTCATCCCTAATTCATCAAGCCTAGATGGAGGAGAAGGCTCCTCACCTGGTGGTGCAGCCAGAGGGTGTGTGTTGAGAAGCACTGCCCTGGGCAACAATAAAACTCACCTTTCTCAAGAGGCTGGAGTGGAGAGAGGCTGTGGCAGTATCAGGAATAGCCTTCCTCTCTGCCTGCCAGGAGCCCCAGCAGGGCACTGAGCCCTGTCACCAGCCCAGAGACAACACGAGTGTCTCCCTGAGCCCCTCTGTAGGGTCTCAAGATGTGCATCTGTCTCATTACAATTCCATCGCCAGGCTCCTCTCTCTTTTTCTTTCCAGGAGTGTTTTCAGCCCGTTTTGCTGCCTACCTGGATAAACCAGTGCTGCATGAGGCTTTACTTGAGGTAATTCGAGATTTCTTTTATATTGAAAAAGTATGAAAAGTAATCCCCCCAAGTACTTCCTTTTCCTTCTGTGACAATTCCACATCAACCTACTCCTGCCTCTCCTCATCAGCATTCAGAAGGGCTGGGAAAGAGCTCCTGCAGAGCAGAATGAACAGATCAGTCTGGCAGCACTGGAGGAGAAGGGGAGGAACAGAACAGGTCCTGGCTGACACCCAAAAGAGACACTTGCTTTTGGAAGATCTCTTCCTTTCTCACTCTTCCTCAGCTTCTCTGGGGCAATCTCCCCTGTGCTCAGCCCTGCTCACACTGCTGGAGGTGTCACACAGACCAGGGCAATCTCCCCTGTGCTCAGCCCTGCTCACACTGCTGGAGGTGTCACACAGACCAGGGCAATCTCCCCTGTGCTCAGCCCTGCTCACACTGCTGGAGGTGTCACACAAACCAAGAGCAGCAGAAAGAAACCGTGAGATTAGCAAAGGAGCAGATAGGACTCCTGGGATGAACTTGTGCATGGAATTCAGCAAGTGCTGTCTGTGTGCAGCTACAGAAGTCAAAATGGGTTTCTATGTGCCCTTGAGAGAGAGAGTCCATCACAGCATGAATAATCCCAAAAGGACTCAGGTTAATTAATTTTTCCACGAGGGCAGGAGTGTGGGGGGACAGCCTCAAATAGAGGTGCCTTATGGTCACCTCACTTTGTGCCAGAATGTCACCAACTCTGCCTGCCTACACATCTCCAGATGTTTCTCCTCTTTGTTGAGTACAGTTCCTCATGCCCACACCTTTTGGGCAGCCCTTGATGAGAGAAACAATATCAAACACATTGAAATACCCACGTTGTCACGTTCAGTTTTGGTGAACTCCTCCAGATGTACATGTCCATCACAGCCTGGCTGACAGGGACAAAACTCACCCAGTGAGAATTCATATCCAGGCTGTTGCTAACCTTGCACAATTTGATTCTTAATCTGTTTCCCAAGCAGCCACCACCGTGGGCATCCATGAAGCATCACTCCTTCCTCTCAGACCCTCTGGCCACCAAGGCTGTCACTCCTCCTTCCCCCTCTAGGGAGATTCTTGACACTTGAGTCCAGTTTACTGCTTTACTGGACATCAGACCCCACACAGAATTGTTGAGCTGAACTCAGAGATAAAAGGTTAAACATCCAGCCCCAAAGTGAGATTCCACAGACAGACATGGGGCACCAGGAGTCACCTCATGTGCCTGAACAGCCAAAGTGAAAGCTCCTCAGATACTGCACTAATGACCCTGGTTTATGCAGAACACTGGGGAGGGAGAGGGGTAGTAGGGGGGGCAGCTCTATTTTTATAACTTTCATCCATAAAATACAGAGATAAAGCTTCTGGAAAGAGAATACAATTACCCTACAATGATATAACAGTCAGAATAAATTCAACACAATCTGGATGGGCAAAAAAAGATAAAAAGCATCCAGGCTTTTCTCTTCCATTGGCAGGAGATGATACTTGTAACAGCTGCTGGACTGCCAGCCTACAGAAAGGCTCTCCAGATCCACACACACGGGCTGGTGAGCAGGATCCTCACCAACTCACACAGAAGCAGTGACATATGGAAAGGAAGGGTCTGGCAGAGCAGAGGAAGTCAAAGCCATGGCTCTAATAAAGGCCTGAGCACCAGCAGGGGCTGCAGGACAGCAGCTCTGCTTGAAACCACTCCTAAAAAACAGCCTGAGCTCCAGCACCCAGCCATCTCCAGATCCTCCAGTTCTCCTCTTGTTGGGGAAAATTCCCCTCATGAAGAAGGCAGAAAGATGTATCTACGAAAAGGTACCAGGGAGCAGAGAACACACCTAGAGCAGTCATGGATCACTGTTGCCTCTTATCACATCCCTAAATCATATAGTTGGTACCTTCCAGAAAGACGCAAGCCATTGACCCCAAGATTCTAGAAAAGCAGGATGGGGAGAGGCAGGATGAGAGTAACAAGTGAGCTTTAATGCTGTGAGCAGCCAAAAAACTTATTTCAACCACTATCCATCTTGAAAACAAAAACACACCTGAAAAAAACCCAAAAACCAAACCCCAACAAACCACAAACAACAAAAGCCCAAACAATATTTTCTGGTATCCTTTTTTTTTTCCCAGGACACATTTTTCAGTTGCTTATGAAAACAAGAAAACAAGGGCAGGAACTCCATACCTTGGCAATCTGGACACACCAATTGAGCAGCAGCTGGGAGCCAATGTTATCCTTGTGCTCATGAACATAGTCCAGCAGGCAGCCGTGGGGCATCAGCTGGGTGACCAGTTGGATGGTGGGGCTCAGGCAGACCCCCAGCAGCCTCACCAGGTGGGGGTGGTCCATGCTGGCCATGATGAGAGCTTCCTGCAACAACAGAAAGGACCCAGTTACTCCAGGGTGCTTGGGGACACGTTTCCCATTTCCCACAGAGCATTTGGAGGGGCTCCCCAAGCACCACAAATTGCCAGGCTGTGGAAGATCTGTCTCTGCAACCCCACCACTACACAAACATTTGATTTCCTAAACCTCAGCTTTTGAGTTTCCCAAGCTCCTCTACCAATAGATCCTGGATGAGCTACTCTCATGGCTCAGCTTCCCACACAACAAATAGGAGACAACATCCCATTTTTTCCTCTCTGCTTCACTTGTCTGCTTTGGATCAGAAGTAGTCAGAGGTCTCACACTGGCTGGCAAGTTTGGCCAACACCAAGCACCAGAAGGACTAACACTTAGCTCCAGTAGTTGGCCCAGAAGCTTGTAGCAGTGCCAAGCATCAGGAGCTGTGTGTCTGCTCTGAGAGGCAGAGCTGCCATCACTAGCCACTGGTGCTCAGAAAAGGCAGGAGACAGTTATTTTCTCTCTGAGCAGAGTCCTCCATTTCAAGACCACTCCATCATGGCAGCAGAACAATGCAAAGTGAGATGAAACGACGGCTTTGTAAAGCTATTTTAGTTCCCTTTCTCTCCCTACAAACCTATATGACATCTCTCTGACAACTTAAAGAATAACAGCTGCAAGAGACCAAAGAAAGAGAGAGATGGGGGAAAAAAGGAAGAGAAAGAGCTGGTACCAGAGGAACATGGCGTGTTCCCCCCCAACTCTGCAAAGTTGAGGGGTTTTTTTCCCCAACATAAAGGAAAAAAAAAAAAAAAAAAGTCCTGGCAAGTAGGCTGAGTTTGTGTTAAAGGAAATTGCTCATCATAGTACAAAGAATATTGGAAACTAAATTGCAGATTATTTGCATAATAGTTCTCTCTTTCTTTGCCTCTCTTTTTTTTTGTTCAAATGAAAAGAAGAACAAGACACTAATTGTAGGGTTTTTCCCCCCCCAGTAAGAAAAGAGCAGATGGTCTCCATGGGGGGATGAAGGGGGAGGGGGAGCATCTCCTTCCTTTTTTTTCCTAAATGTATGTGAAGATATAAAATAAACGAATAGATGGGGGCCATCTGATGAGGTGACTGGGGGAGGAGCTCCAAGGAAAATTCCAATGTAACAAATCAAAAAGGGATCTTAATTCAAGTAGCTCTGTTCACATTCAAATTAACACAGCTTTTGCTCACTCGCCTGGTACATATGGGGTCTTCTCATAACAGTTTTAGCCTCTCTTCTGCTCTCACTAGAAACTGTCCCCAAAGGCCAACAGAATAAATCCCTGTTGGGAGGGGCATCATACAGTTTCAGGCTCAAAATTCCTCAGCCCCATTTTTGTTTCTTACCCATTAATTTTTCACCCAGAGTCACATAAGGGGATGGTAACTCCTCGTCCTCTCCCTCTCTGAGAAAAAGTAAGAGTTTCTCTAGGAGCTGAAGCACTTCATAATGAGGACCAGGTAGAACACAGAGAATATATTCCTTTGCTTCCCAAGGGAGTAGCTGGAACACTCTGAAGCTCCATCAGCCCCCATCTCCTTGCTCTTTACAAGTCTAGGGCCAGAGGAGACAAGTAGCGTAGAATAGCAAAGGCAGGTGGTGTCATTTGTCTCATCCTGGTGTCAGGGAAAGCAAAAATTCCTCCAACAGAGATATCTACAGTGACAGCCATCGGGAGGAGTATCACTGGGCTCGGACTGAGCACCCCTTGGGCTGGGAGGGCTGTGACAGCCTGCACACCTTGGGGTAAGAATATCATCATTCTGACAAATGTTTTACCTACAGTTTTGTGACACACACCATTATTTCAGTCTGTCACAAGTGATTTCTTCCATACTATTCTGATGCAACTGGTAAAAATGTTTGATGTTTGTCACATGCAACAGGAGAAGCACATTTCTGGCACCCCAGTGTCAGTGGTGAAGGAGCCAGCACCTCAGAGGAGACATCAGAGCCCTGCAGAGAGCCAGCCACAGTGACCCCAGTTCTGTCCCCACTCACCCCAGCCCTTGTGCTGAAGGCAAAGAGGTGCTGGCAGAGCATTACAGAGATGAGCAAACCAGGCAAGTTCCACATCTCCCTGTCTGATCTCTCACTACAGCCCTATGACAAGCAGCCACAGGAACAGTTGACTATCGTTTGTAAATAACAGGATATGAACAAGAATTGAGGCGAATTATTTCATTTTTCTAACTCTGTGACAGCTGGTGCTGGATCACCCAGACAAAGAACACTGACTGTTTGGAGGGTTTCCTGCAACAAAGCATTAAGGGAGAAGCTTCTTAGAATGCCTGAAGATAAAATATGAATGAGAAAAAAATTTTAAAAAAAAATATCCTGAAGATAAAATATTTCAACAGTAAAGTATTTGACAGCTAGAATTTTGAAAGTTCACCTCCTCTAAGCCTACACTTCTGTACCCTTATACTGCTACTGAAAATGAACATGGTGTAAGTATTTCTATGTATAAAAGCATAAATTTTTTTCCCCTCACTACAACACAAAGTCCCTGCTGAATTCACTGGGGAGTTCACAGTTCACCAGGAGCAGGCCAGCTCACTATGGAAGGAGAAACCTAGAGAAATTTACTTCTCCAGGTAGAAACACCAGAGAGGTGGCTGGGACAGAGTTAATCTCTGACTTACAAGGAGTAATTCACCTTCAGCAGCTCACATCACCAGCTCCTACAGTGGCTGCTCACCCTTGGGACAGTCCCACTTCTCAAGGACAGCTCCATTTCTTGCATCTCCACCCAAGGAGGAAGCCCTGAGGGCAGTCCCAGCCTGTGCTGGCACTGACAGGGACACTGCACCCACAGCAGAGGAAGAGGAGAGGACAACCCACAGTCAGCTGAGCTGGTGCCTCGGTGACAACTGAGGAACGTGTCCCTAGGGTGTCCCAAGAACTCCATCAAAGTCACTGTGGGCCCAAGAACTCCATCAAAGGAAACCTCAAAAAATTTCAGCTGAGAACTTTCCTACACCTACTGGTGACGGTGGAAACTGAGGAGAAGGGAGTCTTCCTTCACCTTTCCCACCTGACTGTCCAGCTCTGGCTCCAGTCCACTTTCCTCAGTGACATCTAGATACTCCTCAAGGTTCAAAGGAAACATCCAGGCCTAGCTGGGTCTCTGTGGGTTTTCAGTTGATAAAACTCTCCTTTCCTCCTCAAACCTCTGAACCAAAGCTAAGTTTGACACCTCCAGAGGACTTTGCTCTAAGACAGACTTAAAACTTCAGAAAAGGTGTTTCTTTCTGCAGTTACAAGATAGCTGACTGCTTTATTAATTTAGTTAATTAGGGCAGACATCAATAAAAGATGTGGGTCTCAGCCTCCTGCATGCAGCTTTAATTTGTTTGCTGCATGCCTGGTGGAAGTCACTGTCACTTACTGCCTTTCCACTTGCCTCGACAAATGCTCTCCAGGCTCCTGGAGACGGTGGGGAACCACTGCGAGTCCAGCCCAAGTCAAGGAGAGCCTCTCTAGATCTTAATTATAAAACCATAAAAGAAACCAACTGCCTCTGAAGCTCTCTTACCAGGAAACAAATGAGAAAGGGAAATTTATTTCCAGCCATAAATCCCAAAGCCTTCACTTTAATTTGTCCCAGGTTAACTTTCTCACCTAGCTAAGCAGCACAGCCGCCTATTATTAGCTCCTGGCCCAGCATCATTCCCACCACCATCGCTCAAGCTGTCTTCATCTCAATGAGCTCAGGGACTCCCAAGGAACTCTGTGTATGCAGCCTCCTGCTTGCAGCCTCTAATTATTTTCTAACAGATAATGGAGCATTTTAAGTTCAGAGAGGAGAGATTAAACTTGTAAGCGGATGAAAAACCTGGACAGTACTTGCAGGATTACTTCCTGGAAAAACAAGGCTTAGTAAGGTGAGAGAGGAAAAGGCCCTCATCAATTGTCTGCTTCCCCTTGACAAGTTCGTTTAAAAGACACATTTTTAGCCTGAAAGAAGGTTTGCTGCTCTCCTTGGGAATGCAGCTCAGCTTGGCAATGTATTACATTAGCACTCGATGTTAAAGCATCTTATCAGGCCAATGGCTACTTGACTTATCAGACAATCACAACAGGCAGACAATTTGAGGCTGAGGAGAGGAAATTGTTTTCACAAGTGAAATTACAAATCTCTTTTCTGCTATCCAGCAGCCTCTTCCATGCCCATTTGCCTTTTTCCCCTCACAACAAGCCTCTCCTTCCTCCCTCAGACTCAGGGACCAGATACCTTCTGTCAGTAGCTTCTGGGTGAGGTGGAGGACATCTTCCCTCCTGACACTGAAATTGCCACCCAAGCATTTTGTTGTCACACCCACACTTACATTTTCCTCATAAAATAGCACCATTAAACAGTACCAAGCTTTAACAGTACAATCATACTGACCAAAGCCTGATTCTTTTAAAATTATGATTAATCATAATGTTGGAGTTCAGCCTGTGTGGACCACAGAAACAAAGACACCCCCATAAAATCATCTCTTACTCACATCCATGAACTCCACATTGGCTTTTGGACCAGTGGTCTCGTTGAGGATCTTAATGGCCACAGGAATCTTAACTGTTTCTCCCTCAGGGACCCAAATACCCTAGGAAGATTCAAAAAAAAAAGACAACAAACAAAAATCATACAAAGTTCATTCAGAACTCCAGAATGACAGTGCTTTTTGATGGATTATGTCATATTACGCAGAGCAGAGAATACATAAAGTTATAATAAAAATTTCACAAAACTACTATGTAATTGATAGCTGAGAATTAAAAGCTAGGATGGCTAAAAATTAAACTTTACATTTACAACTCACAAACTGTGTCACTTGAGCCACTTTTCTCTCCTTGCCTATTGCTATCTTGTTGGGAACACCATGATACCCATCCCTACCACTTTATTCTTGTCAAAGTGTGATCAAACTGATCATTCCCCTGAGTGTGCAGTTGTAGTGACCTGCTCTTTGGTCCCTCCATTCTCCTCTGCCCCTCTCTCCATTGCTCTGAGCTGGACTCGGCAGGTTTGTGTTGCTCCCAAAGGGGACTGGTTTGACTTGCTCTCTCAGTGCTACATCATGTCTCTGAGATTTGGATATGCGTGTTGAAGACTCTTACCTTGTACACTGTCCCAAAGGCTCCAGAGCCAAGAACCTTGACTCTTTTCAACTCAGTTTCCTTCAGGATGCGGAGCTGTGCCTGGTTGGGTGCTGTGCCACTTGGGGTCAAGGGCTCCACAAGCTGAAAAGGAAAATCCAACAGTCTTCACCATTTCATCAGAAGCCAATGATGAAAACAACCAACCCAATCCAATACTGGAATGACACATCAGTGGGGTCTGTTGACCACTGACTTTGTAGAGGAGTCTCCCACCTTCAAAAGCAAGTGAGCAGCTGCAGAGACACTGAGAGATCCAGCAAAGAAAATCCCCACTCAACATACATTAATTTCCACCAGGAACTGCATGATGGAAATTGAATTGGTATCACAATAAAGCACCCAAGGACTTTTGCTAATGGAGGCAGTATAAATATTTCCTAGATGACAGAAATACAACATTTATTACCAGTGCACCAGATTCTATTTTCCCCCCATTTTAGAGCTTTTTACGTTGACTGTATTTCTTTTTTAATAACCCCTGACTTCATGGCTCATCACAGACTTACCCTGTTTTGGGGAAGGGACTAATTTCTGAACGTCAGCTGTACCACAGCAGAGGACAGCTTTAAGAATCTAAATCAGAGCACTAATTCACAACAGCCTCTAATTTGCTGCAAACTGGCACATTTTAACAAGTTAGATTCAGTGTCTCAAGAAACTGTGTCAATGAGCCACAGTGGCTCATCAGCTCAAAGTGCTCCCAGATCTCAGTGTTAGATCATCTCCACTAGAAAAAACAGTTCTGATTTACAAAAATAAACAAAAAACCATGTGTTGATTCTTTAAACAAGGAAAAATAGTGGTTTCTTTACAGAAGGAGGAAATAATTTGGAGGCTCCTCCTACTCAAATGGGTTTGGAACCACGGCAGCTTTTCAGGTTGTCTGTTTCCATGGCTAAAGGCACAGTGTTCTGCAGTTTGAGAGCTCCTTCTAGGGCTCTGTGAGCATCAGGAAGTACTTAATGAGCTGAGAAGAGTACTTTGGCTCAGGTAAAAAAACCCAGGATCTGGAAATCATTAGAGTAAGAAAATATAACAAAAGCAAACAGCAACAACTGGGGTTACCACAGAATTCATTTGTGAGCTGTGCTGGTTTTAGAGTGGTTCCTCCATTGAGATGACAGAAAAGCAAAACAGCTGGGCTCTCTGCTCATGCTCTCACCTCTGTCTCCAGGAACCTTCTCAGAGCTCTCTTCTTTTTGATGCTTTTCCTCCGAACATACACAGCAAAGGTCAGGCCCAGAATGACAATGATGAAGAGGCCACCGATGACTCCCGCAGCAATCAGAGGAGTTCTGGCAATCAGAATCACACACTTCATTTTTAGGTAGAGTGAGAGACCAAAGAATGTTCAGGTCCACAAAACACAACCACTTGGGAGAGCTTTTAATCTGTCTTCCACTCAGGATTTCTAAGCCAGCCCAAAAGGGAAGTCAAGGCAAACACACCAACACATTATATGACTTCACTCCATTTCAATCAATACATCAACTCTACTTCTTTCCAATGGCCATGCAAGGGAGAAGAGTCGTGTGGACAAGGAGGAACAGCATGCACTTTGGTGGCAAACACAAAACTGCAATGGCAAAATGAGGAGACAGGGAACAAGGCTTTTCCTGGAAGACCTTCATTATTCACACCACGCACCCTCCTAGGACTCAAATGGGGTTCACTGACATATCACACAACCCTGTAGGTTGGGTCTGCACCCCTCTGGTTTTGCTAGGGGAGTTTATCTCAAGATATATATATATTCCCATACAGATCAACATATATAAAAATATATGTTTTTTATATATAAAATATTTACATATATATATATCTCAGAAGAACCAAGCTCCAGACCAAGAACAACAGCCTACTGTGTTGTTTTTTCTCTACTGCCCCAGCACAAAAAGGAAATGTTTCTGTTACAAATTTGCAGTGACTTTGTTTTAAGGCTTGTGCTTTAAGTAAACAGATTAAGGTCCCTCATAAAATATGCCAAGTCAGGCCCCATGTAACACAGAGTGATTTGTCTGCGACATAGCCAGCTAAATCCACCAGACAGGGCTGGAGGATGAAGCCAGTTCATCAAGTGAAAAAACGACCCTCTTTATGAACTTGTCATATTTTGCTTTAAACAAGGCAAATGAGACCTGGCTGCCCAGGGACAGCTCTGCAAAGCCAAGCCACCAGCGCTTGCTCGGCATCAAGTGTACCTGTTAGAACAGGCACTGTTCCACCACCTCCACATCACCTCTGTCTACATGGGATTAATAAGAAAATACAGTCTTCTCTACTAGAAATGTAAAGACCACTTTCCCGGAGGACAGGAGTGTAGATTGGCCTCATGGCAGGGCTTTCAGCCTGGCAGCACCAGCACCACCCACAGCAGCACCCAAACAGCCCACAGGAGCTGGGCGCACACACACCCCAGCCCGACACTGACCCTCCCCTCTGCCACAGGGAATAGTTGGAAGGGACCTTCAAGATCATGTAGTTCCAACCCCCCTGCCATGGGCAGGGACACCTCCCACTAGACCAGGTTGCTCAGTGCCTCATCCAGCCTGGCCTAAAACACCTCCAGGCACTGAGGGGGTATTCACAGCCTCTTGGGGAAACCTCTTCCAGTGTCTCACCACCCTCACAGCAAAGAACCTCTTTCTCCTCTCCAGCCTAAATTTCCCCTCTTCCAATTAACATCCATTCCTCCTAGTCCTGCCACCCTGGACCCTATTCAAAAGTCCTACCCCAGCCTTTCTGTACCCCCTTCCTGTATTGAGAAGCTACTCTGAGGTCCCTCCTGAGGCTTCTCTTATCCAGGCTGAACAACCCCAATTCCTTCAGCCTGTCCTCATATTTCTACCATGTTTTCTTCATGGCTACAGTTTGCTTTCCACAACATGTTGCAGCAGCCACAGGCCAGTTACCTTCACCCATAGCCTCTACAACATGGATTAAGTTTTTCCTTCAATCTCTAAATCAAAATAGCAAAACTTCACTATGGTCATGCTTCATTCCGTAATTATGTTGTTATAAATCTAAATAAATATACATATGTAGAAATACAGCATTAGAGACATTTATTAGAGTACCAAGTGCTGACCATAATGCTACTAACTTCAACATACATTTTAGCTACTCCTCATTTGAGCTCTGAATACACAGAATTTATCTCTTTCAGAGCAAAGCAGGGAACACGTGCAGCCAGGGCTCACAAACACTGGGAGAAATCCAAGGCAGATAAAGAAGAGGGTATAAAGAATTTATTTCAGAGCGTGCCTGATGCTGCTTTCAGATTTGCCAGTATTGTTTTACAAGAGCAGTATTCAATCCAAACACCCTTCCCAAATCATATCAGTCACTGGAAAATCCCATTTGATTAGGGGGAAAAACTCAGATAAAATAGAGATCTTCATTCTCACACAAGGTTTGTACAGGATTCGTCTCCCCATACAACAGTATCCTCCAAAATTCTTCTACATCCGTAAATTATCAGTCATCTCCCAGGATTTCTAACATTACCAAGTGGAGCAGAGAGAAACTCCAGTGTGCCTTGAAACTCCTCTTAACTCCAGTCATCATCCTCCTGTCAGCAATTCCCCAGAGGCCACTCAGAAGAAAAAAAGTCCAACCTAGAAGCTCTGCACTCACCCCCCATCTAGCTTCCACTCCCCTCATTCCCAGCCAAAGGAATCCATCTCGCTCTGGCTATGAAGTGAGCCAATGGAAGCCAGTCTTGGAAAAATTCCCCTCGTCTCCTCACTCCACTGATGACTTGTGTCTTTGGAGCCCCACCATACCTGCACTCCCAGATGTGCCCTGATGTGGAAATGGCCCTTGCCCATGGTGAGGGCAGTGCCCAGAGTAACCTGGACTCTACAGCAGCTGCTCCGTGTCCGTTATCTCACTGTGCAGCCCACAGAAAGGTGAGTGACAATTTAGTGAAACAGCTCTTCTTTCTCTCCAGCTGCATTCTGATGGAACATTCTGGAATTTACTGCAGATACCACCTTACTTAGGAAGTAAAAAATACACTTCCAATAGATGCTGAGCTCCCAGACAGAGCAGGTCAAGCACATGGGGAACTGGTGAGCCAGCTGAGACAACTGAAACAAATCTGTTTCCTCTTTCAGCTACAACCCCCTTCTCCCCCACCACCAAAGCCCAAGACCAGCCTCCCTGGTGCAGGAAAACAAAACAAGGGGGTAGAAAGCTCAGGCACATTTATTCCCACACAAACACGCTGCTACAGCTACAGGTTTGTGTTTGCTTTCTCATTATTTGCCTTTTCCTCACTGGAATTCTCCTGGAAAAGGGAAAGCTCCCATATTTTAAAACCCCGCTAATTAAAAGACTCAAACATGCTATAGTTTGGAGCCAGGAGAGGGAAGCAGAGAGGGCTGAGGGCCAGCCCTGCATTGACATGCATGGGACGTCACTGCACTGGGAAAGAAGAACACATCTCCAGGAGATGGGACTGTTTAAAGCTGGGATATTATCTCTCCAATCTGTTCCTTGTCTATTATCCTCACAGTGATTGAGACAATGTATATTAACAACTGCTGGTCCATTTTTAAGGCAGCAATAGGTTTTCCTCCCCCTCCTCCCTCTGCCTCAAGAGCACAAGGGGCAAATCTGACCATTGAACCCATCCCAGTGGTGGAGAAACTTAGTCACAGGAAACAGTCTGCCTTCAATCCTACAAAATCAAATCCTAATAACAGTGAAACACTAACACACAGAAACGTGATCACATTTATATAGAGAGCCTGGGCTGGGCTCTCAGCAATAAGACATTTGTGGGGTAAATTGTCTAAATGGGGAGGGGAGACAGAGCCTGCACCAGGAGGGGGTACTGCTGAAGCTGCACGCCTGAGCTCTGATTTATGACATGTTAAATATTAATGAATTATTAAGAAACCATTCACTGAGGTTTAAACAACTCTACGTCTTACATATCTCTAAAGCTCCACGATGTATTTTTAATAATAGATAATTAATTTATAACAGCATTAAATCTAAATTAAACCCTCATTCTGAGCCATAAAAGGAACCTGTTGCGAGCAAGGTGAGACACACACTGCTGCCCTATAATAAGGTCACTTCTTCAGGGCACAGTTTTATTTCTCCATCTATTATCCGTGCAGCCAAGCTGCTATGGACACACAACACAAGGCCTGATAAGAAACAAAGGCAGAAACCTCTGCAAGGGGCTGTTTGCAATTCCAACAAACTATTTTCAACTTGGTTGTGACCTGACAAGACTCCAGTGCTTGGCAAATACTGAGTTTAGTGCATTTGGTGTGTTTTCTGGGACATGTTGTGATACAGCTTCAGAAAGCTCCCTATTAAAATTCTCTGAACAGCAGCATCTGCTACAAATGAACGGACATAGCTTGGTTTGTACTCAAAAGAAGCTATTTCTCCTCTTATTTCATACAGAGATTCTCATCCTCTTCCCCTTCAGAAGGACTATGATTATTCTACAAAAGCACTGAGCATATGGAAAGCGCACATAAAAGCACCATAAAAGCCACAAACGCGAGGGGTTTATGGGAGGTGGATTCCCTTCTCCATCACCTGCCCCAAGCTGCTGAGGGAGTCAACTGCAGTCACACTGAGCTGGGGACACAGCAGTCATGAAGGATGAGCCCGCGTTGCATAGGCTGCACTGGGAATTAGCTCATCTATACACACATGGGTGTGCATGCACACACATACCTGCACACATATACACATACATGCATGCACACACAAACGTGTGCAAGCACATGTGCAACTGTGTGCGTGCCCGCATATGTATGTGCACACACATGTGCATGACAGCACATGTACAACTATGTGCGCACACACGTGTGCAAGCATGAGAGCACACACATGTACGTGTGTACACACACATGTACATGTGTAAGCACACATGTGTACGTGCATACACATATATGTGCAAGCACATGTATGCGTGCACACATGCACCCACACACACATGCATGATCACAAACGTGCATACACACACCACCATGTGTGCACAGAGCCAGCTTTTTTGGGGAAGTGAGGATTTGCTGTTGTAAAGCAGGTGTTAGGGTTGTAATGTGAATTAACATCTACATGCCATTACGTGTAACCACTTGAGAAGGATGGTCCTGGCTAATTAGTTTCTCTTAGTTAAAAGGGAAATGTGAATGAAATCTCCTCAGGGCATGAAGAGAGCATGACAACAGCTCACAGAGAGCAGGAACATCAGGGAGCTGGTTCTCTCCTGTCAAACCCACCACATACTTCCCATCACACCTTCAGATCTGCTGTCTCTCGCATGCAGCCAAACAGAGGCTTCACTACTGTCAGGCACCTCCAGTAAAACTAAAGCTTCCTAAACACTCCCAAACGTCTCCATAGAAAGACACACAATGCTGAAATTACGATTTTTTTTCCCATAAAATGTAAAGGGCCAAACATAACTTCAGTTTTTCTGCCTGCACCACTCATCTGTGAGACAAGCCATTGAAGCACATCCAGTTCAGCTTGGACTAAAGATGAGGGGAAGGATTCCTCTGCTCTTCCAGGAACTACCAGCAGACATTACATCAACAGAGCATAGCAAAACCCTTTTCCAAGCTGCAGAACCAGAAAGAAAAGCAGCAACTCATCTGAAAGTGGAAAGAGGTGGTTGAGAAGCATCTCATAGCCCTGTTCAGCCTTTCAGCTCCCATTAATTCACACCAAGGGGGGCAATTCAAACAAAATGATAGGACTAAAACTGATTATTATTTTTTATGGCCTGTGAGCTCAGAGAGGGAACCTAGCTGTTCATGGGACATGAAGAAGATTCCATCTAAAGTGAAACACATCCACTGGTGACTTACATCCACACCACAGTAAAAACCCATCATTTTGCCAGAGCAGTTTTGCCCATTTTTATCCCCAAATGAATGATTCTCACCAAAAAGGAGCATGCTTTCAAAAATGAAATAAATATACAAATATAAAATTCTTTGTTTGGTTATTTGGCTTGGAAGTTAAAGAAGGGACACAGGCTGACATTGAAACACAGTAACCTTCCTAAAACAAATCCAGCAAAGTTGAAACAACAATCACACTACCCCAGATGTAAAAGAAGCATTGGAGGGTCTGCCCCTTTTGACTGAAGGGAGCAGGGAATTATTCACAATTGCTTTCATTTCCACCCCCCTTACCAGTGCACTTGAGTACCTCCACAGCACATTCAGGAGACAAAAGCTGTGGTTTCTGTAACACAAAAAACCCGAGACATTTCAAACTGCGACCTTGCTTTGGGCAGCTCAGTTTGGGGGGAGACCATCTGAAAATGCACTCCTCACCGAAAGCTCTCACTAGGTATTCCAGATCAGAAATACTAAAACAAAAAATTTAAATATTGAAAACCCACTGCTTAATCATTGGTCCATAAATTGTCAGAAGGGATTTAATTAAACACCACTTGTACCATTTTATAGCATTCAGAGACTAGTTTTCAAACCTAAATGTGTTCTCCCTCAGCATCTACAAATGGGAATATTCCCACCTAGGAAGAAAAGGCAACCTTAAAGACTTGTTTTAAAGATAAGGAAAGAACCACAAAGTGAAATTCTTAATGAAATGAAGCTGATTAAGATGACACATTTTTTATCCAGTCCCAGCCAAAAGCAGGAATCCCAGAGCCTGGGAGTACACTGACCAGTTTGGTTTGAAATACAAACTTAGTGGAGATGAGGGGCTTTCATCCCAAAGTAACCCCAAAGTCTAGGGAGTCTTTGTACATCTGTCTGTTCTGATTATCACCACTAAAAAATTAAATGGCACAACATTCCAACTGTTAGGGTTTTCTTACACAAAATAAAAGAAACCCCATCAAATAGGGTTGAGTGATTAAAGAGATTCAATTTTGCTGAAACACTGACTTTTTCCCAGAAATGCAGCATGACATGAAAATCTACATTTGATTTTAAGCTCTGTCTTAAGCAAAAAGCCAGTGAACAGGAAAAAAAAAGAAAAAAAAAATCAATGAAGGCAGAGTTTTCACCATGTCAACTTTGAGTAAAATTTCATTAAGAAACACACATTTTTTTGGTAGAAAATCCCACAAATGAATCATTGATTTATTTTAAAAACAGTAATCATAGAATAGTTTGGGTTGGAAGAGACCTTCAAGATCATCAAGTTCCAACCCCTCTGCCATGGGCAGAGACACCTCCCACTAGACCAGGCTCAATGCCTCATCCAGCCTGGCCTTAAACACCTCCAGGGAGTGAGGGGGCAACGACAACCTCTCTGGGCAACCTCTTCCAGTGTTCCACCACCCTCACAGTAAAGAACTTCTTTCTTATATGTAGCCTGAATCTCCCCTCTTCCAATTTACATCCCTTACTCCTAGTCCTTCCATCACATACCCTACTCAAAAGTCCTACCCCAGCCTTTCTGTAGTCCCCTTCAAGTATTGAGAAGCTACTCTGAGGTGTCTCCTGAGCCTTCTCTTCTCCAGACTGAACAGTCCCAACTCCTTCAGCCTGTCCTCAGAAGGGAGTTTTTCCAGTCAGCCTGGAGGAGTAAGACCTTTAGCAAGTTTTCAATTGGAAAAGTCAATCTGGATGCTCAGACACATTTCAGAAGTGTGCCCCTTATTTGTGTTTGTGCCCAAACTGGTTGGTTAGAACGTCCCTGTGGCCCGGGAAAAAAAGGAGGAGGGATGGGTGTTACCTCGCGTGCTGAGGTAACGTGGACTGGCGTGTCCATGGATAGAAAATGCAGTCATGACTAGCGGGACCTCTACACCTGCAGGCAACCACAGAACAAGAAATGTCACTGGCCATTCACAAGGACATGCACACGCATGCGCCCGTGTCCACACGCGCAGGAGGATGGAAGACACAGAGGTGAGCCCCACTCAGCAAATACCTATCCATCAGGCCAATGCAGTCCTCCAGCCGTGGCCCGATGCACCTGCAGCAAATGCACAATAACAACAGGGAGAAAAAGAGAGAGAGAGAAATGAGGTTATTTACACGCCCCAGCAGCGGGAATCCCCTCCTTGTGCCATGCTCTTAATTACAATTCTCGAGAGAGGCCTAAGTCACCATAAAATTACAGCCCGTGACAAAAGCAAGGCTGCAACAGGAACAATAATAGGAAGGAAAACAGCACTCTGGGGCTGGATGTGTCCTGGCTCACACAGCACTCAAGGCTGCCTCACCTGGAGACGTGGGCGTCTTGACAATGGAGCTGCTTTTTCTGGATGTTTTCTGAATCATCAAACCAGTGATTACTGCACAAAGGCTGCACAGGCACAGGATGAGACCTCCAGGAGCACAACACTAAACTTATTTGCTTTCTGTAACTGATGCAATTTCTCTTTCTGTGCCCAGCTCCTCGCTGGGACACCAGCAAAAAAAGATCCTGGAAGCTAACTATAGCTTTTATCATGGAGGCTCAAGGATGAGCCTTCCAACAACAAAACCCAGAGCAAAGTGGTGTCTACTGAGTCAGGTGTTTTTCTTCTGCTTCCTTCACGAGCTGCTAAACATCCTCCAGAGCAATGGGAACACAGGCAATGGCTCCATGTGGCAGCACTAAGGCACAACCACCAGGGCAAGAGATGCAAAATGCAGATATGGAGTAATTTTCTTCAGGAGCAGGAGGCAAAGTGGTCTCCAAAGTCCTCTGCAGTCAAACAGCAAGTCAGTTCTACACCATACAGCATCCAGGACAGAAAAAGTAAAGTCAAGGTTAAGCTTGTACAGGTTAAGAGAACCTAACCCCCCATAGCTAGTCCCTCATTTCTGCATTTGAAAGATACCAAACCACTTATTTCAACTTTCTAATAAGATTTTGGAACCATTTTATAACAGGGTCTTTGGGTGGACACATCACTGGACTGAAACTTGCTTCTGTTGAGGTGTTTTAAAAATGAGGTAGGATCCACAACTCCTTTTCAAGTCTGCTGCTTTCAGCCTGCCTTTGATAGAGAGAAGTGCACGTCAAAAATCTGAGAGAGTTCAAATAAGCTCCCATGAGATCTTCTCCCCACTTCACCACTACTCGCCACTCATCAGCTCTTGCTGCATTTAAATGAGCCATCACTCTGCCATTATCAAATAAATTCAGTGGATTCAATTTCTCCTCTCCTGCCCACAGGGGAGAGCAGGAGGATGCTGAACCTCTCCTCTTGTTTGCATACTCCAGTTTTTGTTTTTGCATAAGAACTGTGGCACACAAACACAAATGTTAAGGATTTCCTCAACAATAGCTTCCTTCAGCAAACACACAGACATAAAAAGGATCCATGAAATGCCCAGGTGGCCAGATAACAGATAAAAGTAAAATAAATAGGTAAACACAGTCCAAAAACATTAGAGAGAGAACTCCTGATGGGTATTTTCTGAAATCTCAGCTGTCCTGGGCTCCAGGACTCCAGTGTTCAGGGATACCTGAATCCCAGCTCATCTCAAACACATCCAACAGCTCTTCCCTTGGTGGCACTCTCAGCAATTTGCAGCAGCCCAGGTCAGTGATGAAGGAGGCTGAAAAGAAGCTGTTGAGCTCTTCCATGTGCCAGTGTGTCAAGAGAAGCCAAGCTCAGACTCTTGCTGTAAATAAAAAAGCCCTCTTCAAATTAGAGGTGAGAGAGCCCATTACTCGTCACCTGAAGAGCCTGTTGCATTGCTGTCATTTCACTTGTGTGCGTTTTATTCACTCTGACTTTTGGAGAAGAGGAAGCTGTTTGGACCTTGCCCACTCCAGGCTGAAGTACCATTGATTTCTATTTAAGCTCTTAATCTTCTCCAGTGGATTTCCCAAATAGAAAGCTCCATCCAGGTGCAATCTCCATCCCCTCTGGCCACAGGATCACAGGAGGGGCTGGGCTGTCAGGAGCAGTTTCACTCCCTTATGACACTGTGTCAGCAACGGCAATAGCTATTAACAACTTATTAGTTACTTTTCCCTTAGAAGTAACTTCCTAGGTCTCAGACCTTTGGACACACACAGAGCACAGGCAGGACACAATCACACATCAGATACCCCCAGGGTTCCTCCTTCTGCTTGGAGTTGGGATGTTTCCATTTCCAGCTCTGTGAAATGAAGGGGTTAGCTGAGATGAATGAGTTTACCCATCACACTTTCAGTTCCCTAAAACAGCCCCACACAGCCTGGGGGATCCAGGGCTGAAGGAGAAGGAAGGAGATTAACAGATTTCCTTTCTCTCTGCCCTGACACAACTGTCAGGGGACAGTAAATCCCCCATGGCTGGGCTTGTCACATTCCATCACAAATGGCAATCACACCTTACACTAAAACCAGGCCCAGAGCTTGTGTGCTGAGCTCATCTTCTCATATTGCTTCCTTACACTCTTCTTCCACAGTAGCAGCCTTTTTCTTACTGTGTAACTGATTTAAAGGGTCTGAGAGGGAGACAAATCTGTAACAGATCCTGGCTGTGTCTCTGCCATCTCACTTTCATTTCCCTAATGGCTTTATTGTAATTAGATTTGCAAAACCAGCAAAAGGTTTCATTTTGAATAGGAACAGCTGTTGACATCAAGATTACATTGAATAATTTACTGGTTTAATTTCAGCTGCTAAACAATGAGAGCCTCTTGTCCAAGATTATTTCACTGTCTGAACTTTTCTCTCTCTTCTGCTGGCTGCATCTCCCTTTCTCTGCACAGACCCCATCTCATCCAAGAGACATTTGCAGCTCAGCCCAAGCAGAGTGAGAGCTGTGTCGGTGGGTGTTGCTGAGCTGTGAGCAGGGAATAGCAGGTCCCACCCCCCAGCCCACACTCACCCTTGGGTGCAGTTGGGGTGACAAGGGTGGCACTCCCTCTCCTCGTCTGCATACTTGAAGATGAAGCTGTTGGCCCCCTGCAAACCATCGGGACATTTCTCCACACAGTTGGGCCCATCCTTGAAATGGAAGCACTTGGTGCAGTGGTCAGGCCCCTATGAAGCATGAAAAGAAGAAATGAAGGGCATTGAAGTAACTCCATCATGTCCATTAAACCACACGCATCTAATACATAAACTTAGAATCATAGAATGGTTTGTGTTGGAAGGGAATATTAGAATGGTTTGGGTTAAAGGTCATCTAGTTCCAACCCCCATGCCATGGGCAGGGACACCTCCTACTAGACCAGGTTGCTCAGTGCCTCATCCAGCCTGGCCTTAAACACCTCCAGGGATTGAGGGGGCATCCACAACCTCTCTGGGCAACCTCTTCCAGTGTCTCACCACCTTCACAGTGAAGAATTTCTTTCTTCTCTTCAGTCTGATTCTCCCCACTTCCCATTTACATC
>VZTY01024076.1:0-87001 GCA_013400935.1 Turnix velox | reverse complement strand
CCAAGGCCCGCTCGTACGGCAGCACGGCGAGCGTGGCGGCGCCGCTGGCCGAGCGCTATGTGGAGCACCGGCTCAGCGCTGGGGACACGTTGCAGGGCATCGCCCTCAAGTACGGCGTTACGGTAAGGGGAGGGAGGTGGCGCGACGCAGGGAGGGCTCTGAGGCTGCAGGACCATTAGTGGCGATGCGCTCCCGTAACGGCGGCAGGCAGTTAGGCCCAGAAAGTAACGGAGGCGAAGGGGAAGAGGTGTTAGAAGCCGAAAGCAGATGAGAGATCACCGGACGAAGTTTTCCCGTAAGGCGTTTCCTATACGTAGCAGACAAGAGGTTCGGTTTTCGCCGGCGGTACGGTGGAAGTTTGAGTGTCAGTGTTTAGAATGCTGCCATCTATGTCCTGTGAGCTGCTGGGAGGGGTCGGTGCCCAGCGGTGATGGTCAGTGGCTGGAGTTTGTGTCTGGTCTTGAAACTGGTGAGCACTGGGCTAGTAGGACCAGCCCATGGCCTCCAAGATGCACTTACTACCACCGAGTCAACCTGAATGCTCAGGACAGTTCACCACGAATTATGCTCACATCAGACTGAAAAAAAACTCAACAGCATAATTAAACTTATCTTGAAAAGAATCGTTATTTTGAAGCTGTCATGTAGGTTCTTGCAAAAAGAATTTATTCCAGTAACTTCAGGGCTGAAAATTCTTCTGTTGTCATCTCCCTGTCAGCCTAGAGTTAATAAACAACTGATTTGAAAGTGCTGCTGCTTTCCTGCCCTCTTCCTGTAAAGAAGACAGTTCTGTGAAAGATATTGAAAGGCTCATGCCAGCCTCAGGCATACAGAGCCGGGTAGTATCTGACAGCAGGCACTGATGCCCAGAGCAGAGCATACCTACTCTGCCTTCATTTCGTGTTATTTAGGCCCCCGTGAGCTGACCTGGCTATACTCAGCTTTAATAGTCCCAACTTGCAAAATTGCATGAGACCAAGCAACTAGTGAACACAGCACTAGTTTACAGTCAGTGTCACTTGCGCACCAGCTGCAAAGAGCACCTTCCATTTGGGCTTTGTCCAGAAGAAGTACAGCACAGTCCCATAGGAGTAGATTCTGACCGGAATGGACTTTCATTCCTTGTCTGATTCTGAAAGATCTGCTAAAGCCTTCCAGCATCTTCAACAGCCTTTGTTGTGAAAAGGGCTTAGAAGCTGTCTTGCCATAACAAAGATTTTGACCAAATCTTTTTCACAACAGGATTAGTGTTGGTTTTGCTTTATATTAGTCTGCATTAAAACAAAGTTTTGCTCGTTACGGGGGCAAAGCAAGGTGATGCATGCTGCTCATTGGATTTGTTTGAATTTTGGTTTTAGCAGTGCTTTCTATAATGGATATAAGTCTCTGACCTAAATGATATAGCTAGTATCCTTCATTCAGGCGTGTATTTGCTCACTAAAATAAGTGATAAATGTACACAGATTACTTAAATAGTAGTTTTCTAGAAAAAAAAGGTGTTTCTAAACACATTACAGCTCCCTTTCAGCTAAAGTGAAGTTGGGGATTGAACCTGTACAGTTTGATAAATCAGGTTAAATTATGAACTGTGAGCTTAGTTCCTAGTATGAGCTTAATAAGCTATTGCTGAGCTAATGGTACACTTGAAGTATATGTGCTGAAGTATATATGTCTAATTTTTTTTTTTATTTAATGGTGCTAGTACTCTGCTGAAGAAAGCAAAGCTGCATTGTTACAGACTTCAATTTAGAAAGGTTAAACTGACTTGTAATGTTCTTGAGAGCAGTGGCAAGTTAGCTGAAATCAGCCATTGTACTTCTGCTTTAGTGACTTTCAGCCCAGGGTAGGAATATATGCAAACATGTTTGCTATTAGCAAAATGAATCTTATGCATTCACACAATGATGAGGGCTGTCTTTCTCTTAAGAGTAATTATATTTGCTTCCTGCATCCTCTATACTTGGCTAGAAGTGAGAGTTGCTGTAATGGAAACATCAAAATTATTTTTGGCTGCCATTACCTTCAGTATTATCGTTTTTAGAATGTTTCCCCTGTGGTTTTCCTCACTGGGAGTTTGCTGAAGAGACATCCTATCCAGTGCCTGCCTCAGCATGGCATAGCATAGGCAGCTTGAGATGGATGTAGGTGCTTAGGGGGAAAAGAAGAATTGGTATGTGTGCTTTGTTTGGCCTCATCCTGGTCTTGTCACCCCAGATACTGTATATTGATCTTAGATGGCTTTTGTTCATCAGGTCTTCGTTTAAACATTGTTGGGTGAATCAGTGTTAGCGTTGCAGTTATGGTAGAAGTGCTGTTTTCCACTACATAAAGGCATCCTTTTTGGGGGGAAATCGTAGAGGACCATTTGTTTCATGGTCAATAGCAGCAGATCTGTGGTGTAGTTCAGCACCAGATTATGCTTTAGTGCACCTTCAGTAAAGTATTAAGAGCATAGACTTTAGCACATGCTTTTGTTGTTATAAGTCTGTAGCTAATAGAAATTACTTCAGTTTTCCAAGTGCTGAGAAAATTAGTGTGAAATCCTGCTCTCCATACAGAGTTCACTGTGCACTGTTCACTGTGCAGAGTAATACAGTCTTCCAAATGCCACAAAATGGTATTATAAAAGTATTTTAGGAAGAAATAACCAGAGATAGAGTTACAGTGAAGCAGGATAGAGAGCAAAAGTACAGTGCATTATTTATCAGCTATTGAAGCATCACCTTCCAGCTCCCCTGTAGCAGAGATCTCAGTTTGCAGCTTCGTAGTGTATTTTTAGAGAAAAGCTCCAGCTAGCATTTTAAACTTTTTTGTTACCCATGCTTAGACCTTTTGGCACTTAGCATCTGATGGCCATTATTTATCTTAGCAATAAGTCAGGTGAAGCTTCCTTTATGCCCTTCAGAGAGTACTCGTCTTGGGAGAGAACTTAGAGATACACCATATACCATGTAAGGCCAAGTAAAAATAATTTTCAGGCTTCAGGAGGAGTAATGAGCTGCTCTTCCTTGAGTTAGTATCTTATTATCTTATGCTGAATATTAGTTGTTAACCTTCTGAAAGTGAGTGAAGTCTAAAAGAAAAAAAGCTAGGCTGTTAACAAGGCTAAGACAGAACGTACACTCTGAAATTACTCTGAATGCAAAAAAATCCTTTCCTGAAGTCATTGTTGCTGCAAAGAGCATACAAATTCATTGTTAAATAAAGGTTACTGTGTACTACTTTGTGAAATTAGTACTTTATATAAACAGTAATAACTGACATTTTTTCTGTCTTTTTCAGATGGAACAGATAAAGAGGGCAAATAAACTGTTCACTAATGACTGTATATTTCTGAGGAAAACCCTGAATATTCCTGTTATATCAGAAAAACCCTTACTGTTCAATGGACTTAATTCACTGGAGTCTCCTGAGAATGAAACTGTTGACAGCTCTCCTTCTTGTGATGAAGGACTAGTGACAGTTCAGGAAGAGAGCAGTTCTTCTCCCAGTCCTCAAGAGCCTGACAATCAGCCCACTGCACCAGAAGAACTGTCTGCCAAAGATTTCCTACAGAGGTTGGACTTGCAGATTAAATTATCCAAGCAAGCAGCCAGAAAACTAAAAGATGACATTGTCAGGTAAATGTTGCCTATTAAGCATTTTTATCTCATCCTGAGGGCTTTTTACATTAAGTTGAACCTTCTTTGTCGATTATCTCGTGCAGCACCTGTAGTTTTAATTTGTCAACTGGAAGTCAATGCTATTATCATGCACCAGATACATTCAGAGCACACCATTAGCAGATGACCTGATAAGGCTGTTTTAAAGGCTGTCTTATGATACAGTGTTTATAGAATAGCAGTAATAGTCCATGAAACAAGATGTCTCACTATTGTGCAACAATTTTAGCAAACACAGTTTTCAGTAGATTACCAAGCCAGGGCCTATGTGAGAGCTGATACAGCAAGGCACAATTGCATTTTTCTTCTGCCCCAAATTGCCTTATAATTGTGTAATGTTGACACATTTCTCTTCTGTGTGGATCCACCTATGTAGATTTCTGTCTTTTCTTCAGTGTCTCTTCTGCAACCAAGCGCTCCCACAGACTATAGTCACAGAAAAAGCTGACTTCTGTGCCATGGTGGTAATCCCCTCATAGGTGCAAGAGTGTTTGTTTTCCCATGTCCTTGAGACAAGCTTCCTCAGGTTGTTGACTGGCCTGTTTATTCCCTGCAGAAATTGCTTCAGTAGGTGATGCTCAGGTGGCCTTTCTTATGACAATAAAAAGTTTGGCTGCAGGGTACTGATAGTGCTTCTCTTACCAGAGAGCTGGAGAGAGGTTTTGCCTGCAGGTATGTGCTCTGCTTTTGCAAATTTGTTTAATGCAAAATGTTTTCCATTATCCTGGTTCACTTCACCTCCTCTGGTTTTGAAAGCAAGCAGCATACTTTTCATGTTAAGAAGAAAGTAACCTTTCATGATCAAATCTGTTAAGGATATAGTCTCATTGTTTCTTTAAGAAGTTAAGATACTATTTAAACAACTTCAAAAGCTTTTTCTATAGATAAAAATTTAATGGGGAGCAGCATATTGCATTTAACAGTCGGAGAAATATTCCACAGCACATTTAAAGGTAATTCGTTATCCTTTGCACTCTCACAGAGCTCCATTTGCAGGACACTGGTTTAGAGTTACACTATCAGGGAAGGCTGGAACACTTTCAGATGTTGTTAATTTGCTTGTTCATTATTTTAATTCATTATATGAAAGAGGAAAAATAGTTCTGAAACTTGGATTCTTCTTTGTTCAAACTCTTTCACTTGCGTTATTATATTTGAAACAAAGTAAAGCATCTATTAAAACGTGCTGCTGCTGATTCCCAGATCATTGCATGTATATACCCCACACAGGGTATGTGTTGTCCTAGCAGTTACTCTAGGTCACAGAAAACCACAGTTTCTGCCAGAGGAAGGCAATTATTTTAACATTACTTCAACAAAATGACATGGTGGTTTACAGGAAATGCACTTAGACCTTGCTGCACCGTGGGCAGAGCCTCTATAATGAGAGTAACACTGCACTACTAATACCTTAAGTTACAACTTGGGAAATGAAGGTTTGGTACCAAATTTCCTCACAATGAAAAATGGATACAGGCAGATTAATTAATTCCCCACCTCCTGTTCAGATTTAGCAGATAATTTTGTTACTTATTCATAGGCTACAAACTTTTATTGGTCATGATGGTACAGGAAGCATGAGTTACAGAGATGCAGGCTCTGTGCTGATCAGGATGTTATTCAACTGAAAAGTTTCCTTGATGTGTGATGAAGTCTTTCAGTGACTCATTTTGAAAACCTTGTAGCTGAATAGAGCCACCCTCATCACTTATATGAGCTGGTGTGTTTAATTGGTGTGCTGTACTAGAATTAGTTGCCTTGACCTGAATGTAGGAAAGAGTAAGATGTTGAAGTATTTGAAACTAGTAACTGATTGAGTTAATTTGTTCCTTAATTGCTCTTCACGGTTGGCTATCAGCTAAGAGAACACACCTCAATTAAGGAGGCTGTCTGTAGAGAATCCTGCTTTCAGACTTCCAGAAGCTATTAACTCATGAACTTGGATTGCTGCCTTGTTTAATTGTGAATTCTGGAAGCATCCAAGCATTATATTTTGAGTTTGCTTGTTCACACTCAGGTGCACTTGGTTTTACAGAAGTGACTATTAGCGTTTTCTATTGTGGCCTGATGGATACAGTAGCTTGCAGTAGATGCCTTTCAGCTTCTGTAACCTGGTGGGCAAAGTGGCAGCAGGGAACAGGAAGCAGCAGTGCTGTGAAGTGTTGTCGTGCTGTGCTGTTCCTTTGCCTGAAGGAGAATGCAGCAGTGACTTGCCACTCGCTATTTCAAGCATCTTAAAAGTGAAGAAATTATTTTGTTGTTAAACACAAACACACCACCATGTTTTTGCTTGTGGGTCAGAACTGCTACGTGATTTTATTTCATATAAAGCTGGGCTTGTTTTTAAGCCATTGGAACAGACGTGTTTGGAATGTACTGTTCCAAAGATCTACATTAGTATTATTTCCTGGTTGTTGCCTTAGTTTGAAGAAACATGTTGTAGCCTACTCCTGCAGCCTGGGATAGACAGAAGCTGTTCTTGCTTTTAGAACCCTTGCTGCCAACTGCAGCATGACTGAGCCCATGTCAGAAGTTTATTTTGCACATATTTATTATGCTTTCTTAGGTTCAAGCATAATGACCCACTATGTGGTTATTGCCTCCCTGCCACATAGAGAGCCCTCAAGGCTGGCTGTGACTCAGGTGCTGGTCTTCTGCCCTCTCCTGGCAAAAGCCTAGTAAAAGCCCCTGGTCCAACTGCGTATTTCTCATGTGAAGTGGAGATGAACCGCCTTGTGTGCTGTTTCTGTTCTTTCCAAAGCACTAAATTTGGCAGCGGCTATGAGAATAGGCTCTCAGCAGCATAATGTTAAAGCTACAGTAGTAGAAAACAACAGTAAGTCAAGAACTTGCTACTTGGATTAGTCCTGGATGCTGCACTGAGATACGTTTACATAACCGTGTATTTTTAAAAGCAGTATTGTGAAGTAAGCAGTAGGCAGGCTCATTTTTCATGAGGATTTTTTAATGGCAGCTCTACTTTGGTTTATCCAGTTATTGAGTTAACAACAGTACTTGTGGGCAGCTATTTTATTCTAAGAAAATCCAACTGATTGGTCTCAGTATTGACTGATATACAGGAAGCATACATCAAGGTGCCCACTCTAGAAATGCCCTTGCAGCATCAAGACGGGTCCATCTCCAGTGATTGTGGCCCACTCCTGTTCTTGCCTTAGTCCATCTGCACCCCCTGCTATTCAAGAGGCTTAAAAAAATGCACAACTTTTTTAAAAATAGAAAGTGAAAGCGTCAGTGCCAGAACTCAAGCATGCCCTCTGCTTGTTTATTCTTTCTTACTGAATTGGCGCTCTAGTGTGAAGAATAGTTCATGAAGCTGTAAACACATTCTGATGTTGTTGGACTTAGAAAGCTTCACTTGTTTTCAGCATACTGCTCTTGAAATGTTTCTTGAAGCAATTAACAGAAGCTCCAGATACAGATAATGAATGGTATTATTTGTTAGGCAATGCCAGTCTGTTCTGATCAGTCCATTAGGAAAACTGGTAATCTACTGTTGAGCTATGTTATGTTCCTGATTTGATGATTATGATCATTTTCTTTATAGAGAGGAGGAGAATGAGGAAAGTCCCTATGCAACTTCTTCGTATCACCAGTAGAAGACAGATGTGATGGCCTGAAAACTTTCCTTGAAATCAGTTCTTAAAGAACTAAATGGTCAATAATTCAAAACCCAAGTCTTTCGGACTCATCGTCTTGATGTTCTTAAAACAAGTCGTGAATGGGTAATTGCACTGAAATTATGACCTCTTCTGCCTTCCATAGGTTGATGTCCTTGTGCTGTATCAACAGAGGCTTTAAGCCTTCCAAAACTAGCAATGGCCTTTATACCCCTTCTGTGCAAACTGTAGCATGGTAGCAACAATATATCCTTGAGGTCATCATTATGCAGGATGTCAATCTTTAGTAAGGATTTTGTAAATACTTGTTAAAGTGAAATTTGTTTTAAGTATTTAAAAATATTACATAAGTTTGCTCATAAGTGACAAACTATGAAAGTAACAGAAAGTTTCTCATTCTGCAGACAAAGGCTAGTTTGCTGTGGAAGCTTCCTCTGCTTCGGGGCTGCAGAAGTTGCCTTTCAATTCTGTGTGTGTGTCTGTGTGGTTATGATGTATTCTCAGAACAGGGAGTTCAATTTGTTTTGATGAGTTAAAGGCTTCATAGTTAAATACCTGTTTGCAAATTGGATTTCTGGTAATAAAAGGGAAGAGCTACAGTAAGAGATTTTTCTTTGTGAGATATGGCATTGGAATATCAGATGTGTGTTCTTGTGTGGTTGTATTTTGTGTGGTTTTAATAAATACAAAAATACTGACGTGTCTCTTCATAATGAAGTCAGTTTGGTTTTAGTCTGGTTTGTGTGAAGAAGGGTTTGTCTAGTTATGTGAGCTATTAGATGCTGATTTTGGGGCAAATAGATGTCCTTCACCTTTACTCATAGGTTGTTCTCCTAATTGAGACCAGCTAGGACTATTTGATCTTGTTGTGCAGTCAAGAAAACTGTGTTAAGATTAATGAGAGCTGGTAGCCCTCACTGCTCTCAAAAAAGGTGCAAGACTTACATTTGCAAGTGAAGCCCAGCTGAAGCTCAGAATGCAGAGTGCAGGCCCTACAGTTGCCAGATTAGCAAATTCTTATTAAGCATCCTACAATTTTTTCTCAAGTATTCAATAAGCTTCACAAAACTCTTGTCTGTAAAGAGTTGCTGGATCCCCACTGTGACAGATGCTGCTTCCTATGTACCAGGTTATTTGTATGGTTTATCGCTCCCTCAGAGCAAACAGCTTCTGCAATATGTTAAGATGGAAGCAATCTAGAAGGTTACATTAATTTACTAAAACTAGAAATAAAAATGCAGGAATCAGTATTTCTCTGAAGCTTGCAGGAACTCAGACCTGGCAGAATCATTCACATCATCTGTAGCACACAAATTAACAAGCACAGGGAAAGCTTAGAGTGAATAAAAGGAAGTATTGGTTTATCTTGGAGAGACTAGTCAACTGGTTGTAGGTCTGGTATCTTTCTTTAATTGGGATTTATATCTTGGTTATGGGATAGTAATTTCTGTTCTTGTCAGTTAATTTCGACAGGACATTTATCAGAGCCAGAATAAACCACTTTTCCAGAAGGGACCCAGCTTCAACCCCAGTTGTATTTTAAAAATACTACAGGAAACTGTAATCTCATCTTTTTCTACTGAAGACGTGCAATTGGAATACACTCAGCTGCTCAGCACAAGCAAGGCCAGAGTGTTTTGCTGCGCAGTAGCAGGGTCTTCTTGTGCAGCAAGAACCCCTCCTGGCAGCCCCATGGAGCCACATTTCACTCCATCCTTCTCTAGAGCACTGCTGTGCTCATGGGCTGGAGGACCTTCAGGACAAGCAACAAAAGACCGGTGACATCATTTCTGTCTACTTTTCTTGACCAAGAAAGACAAACAGAAGCACAGGGGAAGAAGCAGCTGTGCCAGCCTGGAGAGATGGTTGGGCAAAGACTATGGCTGCACACCCTTCCCCTCAGACGTGGCAGATTTCAGCCCAGAAACACCTCGATGGACCCGCAGCATCTCTGGCAGCCACACTGCACAAGGGCTCAGTGTAGCATCTAGTCCAGAAACATTGGCCTCACCCAGCAGAAACACCTAAACCCTACTGTTCCTCACAGAGGATTTCAGTGGTGCCACTGACCACAACAAAACCTGCCTGCAGGAGGCCCTACCTCACCAGCCATGGCCCCAGAGCAGGGCCTGCTTCTTGCTTGGCTACACAGACACTCTTCATGGTGCCCAGGGTCACCCTGCTCAACACCAGGCTGGAGGGGACCTTTGCTTTTGCTTCCACTCCACTGTCCTTGGCACTTCCAGTGCTATTTAGCAAGAACTCCAGCAGCCACTCTCCCTCAGCCTGGGAGGCTGCTACTCTTAATGGCCACAGGGCCTCCCTGTGGGCTGTTTAAGTGGAATATATTTAGAAATTACTGTGCCTCTCTCAAATTTCACACACTCATCCATTAGCACGAGGTTCTGCATCCCCACTGTGGTGCTGCACGGCCATGCTCAGCGCTGCACACACATCTCCTGGCTGGCACCTGATGGAGCCCACATCGCAGCCGCCCTAAGGAGAACAGAGCAGATGGGAGAAAATGGTGCCTGGGAACAGTCTATCTGTAATACAGAGTAATTCAAGACAGAGTTTCCCTACTATGTAAAAAAGAGGTTCTTAAGACTCTGAAGTAACTAATGTTCACATTGTCATATTACTGCTCAATAAAATGTTTTTCCTGTACATTTTGTATATTGTTTATGCATTTGGCTTCTCACTGTCTTTAGTCTTCCTACACTTGTAACTTTGTTCTTCGTTTATATATTTCTGCCATGAGCATGGCTTAGTGTTGGAACAGGGCAGTTTCAGGCAGAAGCAAAGCACACAGTGAAAATAAAATTCCATGGTTTGCACCTGTTCTCAGGATGGGGGAGCCTGCATATTTTTTTGTTTTGTCTTTCTTCAGTCAAAGCTTGAAAAGTCAAAACCCCTTTCAGGCTTGGAGTGGGATCTTAAATGAAAGGTGGGACATAGCTGATCAAAAGCTTTTGTTTGCAATGTAGTGAAGTTACATCAAACATCTTTGGAGTGAGGCATCTTCCTTCCTGCAGGCATCATGCTAAGCTCTTGTTGCTCCTGCTGCAGGGTGGCCTCAAAATACTGGGCAATGGAGAGAAAATATGAATTCTCTTTAACACACAAAAGCAGCCTGGTACTACTGTAGCTTGTAGTAAAGTGTTTAATAATGTACAGTATCAGAAACAATGGTCTAATAGAAAAGCTCAGAAGGTGAATACCGTGTATGTTGTACTTGTTACATTGTCAGTGATACTAAGGGAGTGGAGGATTTCTGGAGGATCCAGCAGAGAGATACAAACAACATAGGAACTGATTTTTGCCAATTTAGAACCAGAGATGTGCAGTTGTTGAAAATACCTTTCTCACCAGGAAAAAAGGAAGTACTGACAGAGTGTGATTTACTAATTATGTAGTGAGCACAGAAGCACCGTATCTCCAGGGCTCACATGCTCCCAAGTGTTCCTTTCAAAAGAAAGACTGGTCTTTGGTGCAGGCTGAAGCTCACATCACTTTTTTGATTTTATTTAGCATCAATAGTAGCCTGTTAGAAGTGCAGTGATTCATCAGGCTGGCTATGCTTTTACTGACTGGCTCTGAACGATGTGATTATGGATGGATGGTCATTTGATGTCCCAGCAACACAACCAGGATTTGACAAGTTAAATGGAACAGCAAGCAAATGTGATTTGAGGAATGTAGCTGATAGTTCATCTCTGTCAGAGGGCTTGGGCTGCTCTCAGCTTCTCATCAGGTTGGTCTAATTGGGGATGTACATATCCCAGATGCTGCACAGCAGCAGGGGATGCACAGAACAGATCCAAGAACATGCACACTGAACTACAATCAGAGCATACCTATTGGATTTTTTTTCCCTGAATTATGCCATCTGTATTTTGTTAGCATATTTGCAAAACAGAGAGGTTAAAAAATACTGCACTAGCCTTTTTGTAGACAGACTCTTCCTAATTAGTCACTAGTTGATGACATCTTTCCACAGGACTCCTGTGTAGACTCCTGAGAAGTCAAAGAATGAACTTAACTTCCAATGAAAATTAAAAATATTATTAAATACTACTTTTTTAAAGTAGCCATTGAGGAAGGAAAGTCAGGTCTTAAGTCACTGCCACTTCTCCGCCTGTAAGGGTTATCTTTCTCCTGATTTCTTTCATAAATCCAAAGTCCACTCTTGTTGCTGTGAACAACTGAGATCTACAGAGACAAGGAGAAATTCTCTTGTTTGGGAACACTAGATGCTAATACAAAGATTAGAGGATTTAGATGAGAACAAATACACTGAATCAGAGTAACAGGAATTCTTCTTTCCTAATTAATTTCTGCAGTGTTGCTAAGGGACTGTTTTTCAAAGAGGAATGTTACATTGAGTACATTTCTATATTCAGTTTTTATCTTAAAATAATCACCACCACTAGTGGCAGATACTGCAACTCAATGATCTGTATCTGGATGCATATAAGCCGGCAGTGACGTACTTTTTGTACACTACAAAGCATTCATTGGCTCATGTATCATCAGTTTCCAAATAGATACGCTATTACACTTCACTGCTGTCACATCACTTAGTGTTTGTAACCAATAATACTCTGTCAATAATGTCCACTCAATAATTTGTTTTGTGGAGATTCCAAAGTTTCCTCCAACTGGCTACAAAATCAGTTGCTCAAACCTCCTTTTCCTTAACCTCCATCTGTGCTGAGAAGATGAGGATTGAAACTGCTCAGATCTGCCCAGAACTGTGGGCTGTGCAGGCAGAGCTGAGTCAGCATCTCCCTTCTCCCTTGACATCTGCATCAGTCAACATTTTTGACTGTATCAATCTCAGAGTTATCATGACTTCTAAAAAAAATTGGAGCAGGGATAACCTGTTATCAATGAATAACCTGTAACTAAAGAGAACGGGACTTTCATGGGGTTCATTTGCACAAATGACTGCTGCAAAGGCTAAGTCTCAAATTTACATCTTAGAGAACTCAGTTTAAAATTTAGTCTTCTGAAAACTTTACCTTTGTTCTTTCTTCATGAGTTTTTATTACATAATTTTTTTCATTCACTTAAATATAAATGATCTCATTGATCATTCTTCAAAAACTCTGTTGAGAAAAAGAACGAGGGTGATATTTTGTTTTTTCATTCTTTACGAGGTACAAATTACTTGGCTAATGTTCACAGATATATGCCCAAAATAATACTGCTCAACACAGATTAGAAGTCAGTGAGGACACCACAGCCTTGATATTCAGGGATGCTGAGATATGACAGAAGTTAAGCCTTTCTGAAAAGCAAGGACCATGTTCCTAAAAACATCTCTAGTTCCAAACTCCTCTTCCCATGCAAAATTACTTGAATTGCTTTCCTTTTGTTTCCCTTTAAAGAAAGTAATGGCTATTTACACTTGTAATCAGGCTACTCACATCAGGAATTCGACTAAATATGCATGCACAATCATCAAAAGGGGCACCAAAAAGAATGTTTATCCATGCTGAATGAAGCACCAGTGGGGAGAATGCAGCTCTGTAATGGGAAAGGCAGTTGCAGTCAAAGTTGTACCAGTTACTAAGTCCAGGTTACAGAATATCACATAATGAAACAAAAAAAAAAGTTGTTATGATTTTAAAACAAGATTTCTGTATATAAAATCATATATTGAAATTAATACTTTAATAGGGAAATTATTTTCAAATCTTTTATTCAGAGAACTATGAACTATTGTCTAATAATGCCCTTTACATAGTTTCATCTATAGAAAGCCAGTGGTGTGATAGCAGAAAGATTTAGCATTAAAATAATTTTCCATCAGAAATGATTGATTTATCTACAAAATTAAACCAAACATAGAAACAAAATTGAAGAGTACATTGCATAAACATTTACTGTAGGAAATAGAAATTCAGTGTCAGAATTTGGCGATTAAGGTTGGTTTGTGAAAGTTGGAAAATACAGTGTGCAGTCAGTGTACGGAGCATTGCAGCTCTTTGTTTCTGTCTAGAAAATTGTCAGTACAACGTAAACAGCATTTCTAATGATATCCTCAAATTAATAGATCATTATGTCATTGAGCTGGGAGTGGGGGAAGCTATACTAGTTCTCTACACGTTTGGCAGCCACTGGCTTTTTACAGGCTGCCATATATGCGTTTAATCACATCAGCCTCTTCCTTGTCCAGGATACCTTTATCCACATAAGCATCAGCTTGCTGATCAATGAAATCTCTCAGCTTTGAAAGATCATAGTCTGAAAAAGAAGAATTCATTTGCACAATGAGTCATTGCCATTACACTGCTTCACCCAAGAAATAATGTCATAGGAAAGTTTATCCAACAAATGCATTTATCCAATACAAGAATTAACTAAAGTACAAATTTTGAAGACAATATAAAACCCAAAGTACTATCTTTTTATACATCATGGTGCTTTTAGAATTGAAAAGGAATAATCATCTGTTGCTCATAATGAATTGCTGGCAGATGCTAAAGTAAGAATATTTTTTTGTCCAGAGATTTGATGTTCTAGTCTGTGTGGCAAGAGCTGGTATTAAACCAACCCCTATCATTTTTACAATTATCTGGATTCAAAAGAAAGTATTAAATTGACTCTTTCCTACTGAAATCTCAGTAAAACTCCCAGTTACGACAATCAGGAACTACACTTGCTACAACTCAGGAAAGCAACCTCCTGAAAATATATCAAAATAATTATTTACCCTGATAAAAAACATCCGGATGTGAAGAGTACCACAGTGATAAAGAGTGTGTTAGTATCAAAGCAGTCTGACAATCTTTGTGTGTCCATCTACAGTAGTGAGCCTGAAGACCCTTTCTCCTTTTCCAATAGATGGCTGCATTTCTACAGCATGATTTGCATCATGTACATTGAATAGACTTTTCCTATGCTGAAAGACATCATTATTTGCCATGGAAAGAATACTACTTCAAACAACGTAAAAAGGTAACCTGTTGTATCATCATAACTCTGGCAACAGATCCACTACACTCACACATAAAAATAGTAAAAGTTTCAGTTACATAATTTACTGCATAAACTGTTAGAGTCATAAATTAATTATCTGGAAAGCATCAGTATCTTCAGAGTTTGCATTAATTTGAATGAATTCACAAAAACAGAATTTTTCAGTATGAATTACTCCACAGGTAGAACCTTGAGGGCCATTACATAGAAGTAATGTACTTCTATGTATATCACCACACAGCAATAAGAACCTTCTTTCAGACTGCACATTCCTAACATACAACTTTCTGTCTTCTTGTGGTTGAATGACCAAAGTTGGATGGAAGCAGGAAGACATTAAGAAGCAAACTAATGCTTCATTTTTATAACAGTATGAGACAATTTAAGGTAAGTAATATAGAAAATTGATATTCAAAACTCTTCACTCTTGCTCTGGTGTCTCTTCCATATCTGAGTTAATAGGAATTTGCTGTGCTGAGGCCAGGATTTCACTCTGGGCTGTTTCCAGCATTGCTTGCAATAATGTAACCACCCGTTTGTCTTTCCTGTCTAGAAAAAGGCAGAGATAGTACCTAGCAATTTAGTAACGCTGGGAGATTTCATTCGTGTGGCAGAATGAGAGCATCTGGTGAAGGACAACACCATGGAATGAAAATTAAAGGAAAAACAATTTCTAAATTAATATAATATCCATTTTATTCACATGAAAATTGATGAGGTTATTTTCCTCCTAGATCATTATGTAGAGTTGTGAAGGTTTAGTTAATAAATTTTCTACATGAGATTACAGTAATGAAGATTTTATCCAATTCTTGCTAATTTATGTATCTCATGTCAATTTAATTTAATTTGGGGTGGTTTTTTTTTTCCTAGAAATTGATAACTCTTCATTTGCAATACTTATTTACAACCTTTTAATTTGGGCAAGTGATTAAAAAAATCAGCTTTGGTTTATATTCACCACAACAGCTGCAGCATTACATTGAGCTTTGAAACAGTGAATGAAGTGAGGTCTAATATGCATATTCAAATCAAGCTATTTACCATTGCATTTAATTAGATAATTTACGTTCATTCATAAATGGCTACTATTACTGTTATGAAACTATAAACTACCTAAGTATTTTGTGCAAAATATAAACATGCTATTTGTATGCAGTAAAATGAGTGACAGCTATTGTCTTTGGAAAGTGGCTGCAATTGAACACCCAGCAGCCCATGTCTGCTGTGGGAGTGATGCTCATTTATAGAGGGGAGGAGCTGCTCTCAAAGAGCACGGGTTTCAAAGATCAAATCAGGTCTGGGAGATAGCAGGGACAGGTCCATAGCACCTGCAGATTGCATATATGCAGAACCTTGGAACAAATCAGGCCAAAATCTTTGTTCTTGGTATGTTTCAGCTGTTCAGATCACTCAAGTTTTTTGCCTCCTTAATAGTCAATAGATATTTTAAAACTAGGAAAATGCAAATTAATATTTGCAGTGTCACCAGTCATTGAATGAGTAATAATTCCTACTGAAATTCAGACAAAGTTAAGGATCTACAAACATATACTTGAAGGAAATAAAAAGTGCTTCCAGTATATTGAGTGAGTGAAACAATCCATGAATAGGGATGGAAAGGACTGGACATTTTATTCCACAAATTGCTTTATGAATCAATTTTTTACTAGCTCCCAGGTGGAAGGGCAGAAATGATTGATGAACACATCAATAGCACCTGATCTTCTCCTGGAGAAACACGGTGCAATGCATTCACAGTTAGATGAGCTTACTCTGACCGCACATCCTTAATATCATCCCAGGAGAAATGAATTAGCATTTTACAAAAATAAAAAGTATGGAAGGGTCCAATAAAGATAATGTATCAGAAAAACAAGGACAGTATTCTAATTTTGTTGTAACTTGCACTCACTTTATTGCCAGAGGACAATAAAGATATTTTAGTGCAAATGAAAGTCCATCTACACAGAAAGTGTCCATCTTAATGCACCCAAGGGCAGACAAGATGCTATTGATCTGCAGTCACAGCCATTTCCATAATGTAGTCATGCAGAGGAAAGGTTACTATAAGGAGGAGCGAGAGGCTGCTCACTCAGTGTGTGTGATACTGAGAAATAATCACACATGACTGAGATCTCATTACCGTAATGAGCACACTGATAAACAGAAACATTTACTAGAACTGGAAGGAAACCTCTCTTGCTGATAAATGTCACTGCTACTATCTGTAAATGATTTTAAGAGGAAAAAAAATTAAAAGTCCTTTCTATTACAGAGAATGTATTTAGGAAAAGGAATGTGTTTTTCTCTAGGCTGCACTTCTCTTGAAAATGTGATTTATATGTTCAGAGTGAGGGCAGATAGATACCCAGGGATAATCTCATCTCAGACCCCCTTCTGCTTGGCTGCTGCAAGATGGATCCTTCTTGCCAGGCACCAGTCATGGCCCAGGGATGAATCCCTTGGCAGGAACCCTCAGTTATGGAGTGGGTGACAGCAGAAGACCCAGCAGTGACAGAGAAAAGGGATAGGAGGCTGATTTTATGTAAGATCTTGAGGGCAAACAATATGGATAGATAAATCCTGTGGAAAATAAGCTAGAAATCCTATTGCTGTTAGCTCCCTCCCTCCAGCCCTGGCTTGGAGGAAGAGCCATACGGCAAGGCAGCTGGTGAGCACACTCTGCAGCTGCTTCTGTCACTCCTGCCCTTCTGCGCAGCTTTGTCTGTGACAGCTACAAGTCATTCAGGTCGATTTGGGCTGTAATCCAGTATATTCCAGTGCTAGTGACACTAATCTGTATCTTCATGTATGGTTAAGAAACAAAACTCATTGCTTTTTGTGAGGGTGTGCATGGTGCTGGCCAGATGCATGGAGTTGTACTAGATATTTAAAATACATTTTCTTGATGTATGAAAACATAATTCAAAAATATATTGAACTAAGAAAAGAAGCATTAGACAAAACTGAAGCACAGCTACCTGCTGACGGGCACCATGACTATCTGGGCAGCACACAACCAATGTTTAGGTGGTTAGAATCTATGTTTTGTGGACAACAACATTTTGAGCCAGTTTATATGCATTTGTCTTAGCTTACTATTTTTGTTAACTGATTTAACTGTTACTTAACATCACTAATTATCACTATAATCTGGAAAAGCACAGGTTCACAAGACTATTACTTAACTTACAACACAACACTAGGTTATACAACATAATTTAAATTACATGCTTTGCATGGTGCCCACCCCAATGTCAAGGCTTTTTACTTCATACCTTCTTTGTTACCTTGTTTGTTGTGTTTTTTTAGCCATTCTATGTTCTTCCTGATTGCTTCCAAATATGCCTCAGCTTTCCCTGGAGATGATAAATAAACCAGGCATTGACATCAATGATGGATGCAGCTTGCTTAACTAAGTGAAGTTGGTCAGAGCAAAGGCAGATTAAAACTATTCTTAGTTTCTCTTTAAAACCCATGTCCTGTCAACCCTCATCAGGCAAAATTCCCACAGATGGCTGCAGGTTTTGTCTATGTAAGATTAGTAATCCACAAACTTAGGATCATGGATTTTTGACCTGTTTGTATAACTTCCAGTGCTACCCACACATACTTGCATACATGAATTAAAGGCAAGATGTAGCTTTTTGTTCATCATAATTGCTCAGCAAAGATGGAGCTGTTATGACAGCAAAGAATGACTTAAATAATACTTAGAGCTTTGAGTATCTCATATACAAAGTATCAGAAAACTCCATTTTGTAGCACTTACAGCATACAGCAAATTTAAGACTGGTATTTTGGAAAGACAAGCTGAAAAACAGCTACTTACATTTACTGAGAAAAAGAATGTATTTAAATTACCATGATAACTCCTTGTCATAATTGAAATTTTAAAGTAATGGCTATTTTTGGATGAGAAAGCACACAGGACAGAATTAGTTCAAGAATTACCTAATAAGGCCCCTAAGGAAATATTCCACCTAATGGATTTTGAATTCTTAACTTGGCTGGGGCTTTATTGATGTAATGTTCTTACATTTGTCAAGAAAATAACAATCCCTAGTGTTATTAGCATGTAGAAGGTTATTACTGCCAATGATGCATGTCTGTTCCCATTAGTAAGTGGATACTGTATTAGATATACTGTAAATTTTGAGCTGGGAGTGCAGAGTGAGCTTTATAGTAAGATACTTCATGAGAGATCAAAGGGCTTTGGGGCACTGCATGATAAGATAAACAAATAAATACTGATACAATTTAATTTTCTAAAATGAACATTTTCCTAAGGGTAAAGCCAAATAACTCAAATTGATGCAAACAGACAAATCTTCAACAGTTAAGTGAAACATGCTATTTATCACTTCTCATGGTAATCGAGACAATTTTTCTGTGTATTTCTGCCATCTTGAGCTATTTTCCTCTTACATCTGCAAATGATCACTGCTGGTAAAGAATGCCACATTCTCTCTGTGAGTGGAGAACAGTTTATGTGTCTGCACTGCCCATAGGACTGAACCAGAAAAATCCACTCTAGACTTGCTTACTGCAACTCATTACCAAGCATTCTGCACTGAAATCACATACTTCCAAAAACCTACAAGCATGAAATGGCATCAGAGCACAATAGAGGCATTTTTTTTAACCAGATGACTACAAAACATAGATGCCCATGCAATAAGAACTCACTGAAAAGTTTTTGCCTCAATAAATATCATCCTTCGAAGTTCAGCATTCACTACCAGACAAACCTCCCCTCTGTGCACCACTTCCTAAGAAAGCCCATCAATAAATTTGTAGAGGAAGGAGGAGCTTTTTATGTGCAGGAGGGAGAACTTACTCTGGAGATACAGCGAGCCTGCGGAAGTCACTGTCAAACGACATGGCTCAGTCTAAAGTGCTTTTCTGTAACCATCCCCTATCAAACATATTTCTCTAAGTTTCCTTCTGCTCAGTAAATTCTTCATTCACACGGTGACCTAGAATGAATCCACTCTTATCTTGTAAGAGTGCACTAACCACTTTTAAGATTTACTTCTAGTACAAGCTAGAGAGAAAGATTAAAAATTTGTATTTATATATTTGAGATCTGTGCTAGACAGCGCAGAAAGCTTGGTTACACGTGATTAGCTAAACAACAGCAGTGTTTTTCTTTGGGACTCGGGCTCTGCAGTACAACAAGGAGGCAGACTGGCCTCTGTGGATTTGGTTTGACATGCAGGAGGTGATTGGCACCCCATGGACAAAGTGATTTCAGCTAGTGTGAAAATAAAAGTACTGCTGTTTACTTAATGAGACACTAACTTACTGTAAGAGGTTTTCAAAGGTATGTAAAACAGGCTAATTGTTGATGACCTTTACCCCCTGGGTGAAGATACTTAAACTAACATAATAGTAGTGAAAACAATATCAAAGATTCCAATCACTTGGAGCATAATATATAGTAAAAGCAAGAGTAATTTTGTACCTCTGGGCTCTTCACTGTTCCCTGCTGGATTTGATTCATCATATTTTGTAGAATCCTTTGAGATTTCATATTCTTTTTCCATTTTAGCTGCTTCTTCCTTTGTACTGTCTGCTTCTTCACTGCTCTTGTCTAAAAACATAACAAGAGCAAGTTGTATCAAATCTACAAAAGCCCTACTAAATCACATCAATACAGTCTCTAGGAAGTACAACATTTTGACCTGTCATTGAGAAAGAACCTTATTGGAGTCTGACTCAAAATGGTTTTGGAAGGTCGTTTCCACCCTAGACCTCAAGAATGCCTGTTTCTGCTCTTACAAACAGCAGCTGAATTCAGGTGACTACAATGCAACAGTATATAGTTCATAAAGGCATATTCCTTTATCCAGAGAAAAATTATAGGATTACAAAATATAGCATTCACTAAATCCAAAGTTGACAAAGAATTATTATTATTATTTTTAATATTTAAGTCTTAGGAAACACTAATACATCTTACTTTTGTATAAATATAATGCCTGGACTCCAGTGGAAGATGGTGAATATATTTCTCAAAGGCTGGACAACTAAGTTAAAATTACTCTCTTGTGTGTTTAGACATCCAGGTTGTGGCTATAGCTCCTTGAGGGATGGTATCTGTAACCAGCAGTCTGGCTTCTAAAGCAATTGGCACACTTTTAACTTAATAGGTTAAAAAAAAAAAGTGGCATTGTAAAATAAATAAATTAGAAAATAAATACCTGCTCTGGTTTTAGTGGAAGGGTTCTCAAGCTTCTTCTTTGTCTGCTCAGCTATCATTGTATCTAGGTTTTCTAGAAATCAAGGCAAAATAAAACCAAAACCCCAGTTATTCTTCAATCAATATAATGTAGAATCTATACTATATTTTTTGCAACACCGTTTTGAATGGAAAGAGATCTAAAGTAACTATCTTCATCCATGCCTCTGAACAATGAAATACTGAAAGAATAAATAAACATCTATTTGAAGCTTTGCTCAATCTCATTTTAAAAAGTTAACAACTAAACATGACAACAGGTGTACCATACAGAGAAAATATTCATAAAGACTGTAAATATGTGCATATACTTTCTAACTATTTCAATAATATAAGTCACAAAAAAAGGATAACAGCATCTGTAAACATTTATTCTGATGAAAGCAATTAAAGGGTTTAATTAAGTTCACAAAGTATACAAGACAATAAGTGCTTCATTCTGGAGGTAAAATATCCCAAACTGCTTATCTGCTTGGATTTTATATGGTTTAATTGGAAAAAATGTCTAATAAAAGGTTTAAAATTATATTTAGATGAAATAAATAAGCAAACTGAACTGATTAAATGAAATATCTTTGAATGTTGCTGAATTCAAGCAGATACCTAAAAACCCAGCCATAGTTATGTACAAAGCTGTGGAACTCTAGAAAATGTTTTTGTATGCAAATTTCAGGGCTGAACTCATCTAATTTGAAATTAAAAGCATCTTTTCATCAAGATGGACATTTCAGATATAAAGATGGTATGCTTATTTGGGGAAAAAAGCCCTTTTCATAAAATGCTTGATAGATACTCAGAGATCATCACATAATCTGCCATTTTTCTTCCACCATATTATGGTGGTGGTATACGATTTTCTTACCCTTTATCAGCTTTTTAAAAAAATTTGGTTAAACATGGATCCAAAATTTGATAGATGTTGGCTTGTTGGTAGGTATTTCTGAGTGACTTCATTTTGAATTGCCAGTATTCCCCTTATATACACAGCTCAACTATTCAGTGTGAGATGTAAGAATAGAGACAGAATAAATATTCTGACTAAATATTTTAGATTGTATCTTCTGTGTAAGGCACACATTTTACCTATCCATTGGAAAGATAGTCAGCACTGAAACCTAAAGATTATGTTTTTAGCAAGCATGTTTCTCTTTGTGGCAGATCACCATCAGCAATTCTGCCTGCCACCTGATGAGAAATCACATAATCCTGTCAGTATGAGTCTTCCATATTTTGTGATTTACATAAAATTAAAATGTAAGGAGTTTTTGTTGGCACCCTCCTTGATTTGCACCCTGTAAATTCTGCATTGCAGATGGGGTTTCTCATTAAAACTAATTTCATTTTGTACATATCCTTTTAACATGATTCCTGACCTTGCCATATGTCCTGAACTAAACAGCTTTGGTCTGGATTACAAGCTGGATCAAACATACTGGGAAAGATAGAAACAAGCTAGAATGTCCTGGTGGTATTGATGCCTCCCTAATTGCTTGATCCAAAGTTTATCGAAAGGATCATAAAAATTCCTTCCAGCTGAGCTTAAGATACTATTTTTTCTCCTGAATCACTACAATACTTACGTTCCAGCAGGAATATAAGGACTTCTCTGTTTCAAGGAACACAGTTTTTAGGATAAGATGATACAGCTAAGAACTAAAATAACATTTGTAAACTCTAGTGAATAAATTACTCTCCTACACAAATTCATGCAAATGCTAAAACGTTGCTGATTTTAGACCTTAGCCCAATATAATCTAATAAATTAGGCTTATTTTTAAGTGCAAACATAGTATTTAAAAACCAACAGGAACATTTAAATGTTTAAAATGCCACATATATGTAAGTGCATTGATTCTTAAGTGCCTCTCATGTTCTGTCTTCAGTGTCCACGTTTAGGCAGTAAGCTTGTTGTATTGGCAGAAAAAAAAAGACTACACAAAAAGACAAATGTATAACCTGCTTAGACAAATTTAGATTTAAATGACTGAATACTGATACTATTATTAAACAACAACAAAAAATATATAATGTTATCAAACAAATATTTTTGTCATGCTAATAACTACATACAGCACGTGCCACTGAAGGCAATAGGATTCTTATCCTCCATTATTCAGGAATTCTACAGTTTCTCTGAGTCTTTCAATTTGGCTAACAATTTCATTTGAGGTCAATGTACAAGCAATATTTATTACTACTTTGTCAAGTACAGTAACATGGTTAGTAGGCATTATTTTCCAATGTGGGACAGCTTCATCTGTGTATGAAGTACAACAGCTCTGTTGACTGTTGATGATCCAAGCTCTGCCAGACTGAATCTGATAACAACTATATTGCATTTTCAAAGGCTGATTTTGTCACTGGAGTTACAGACAGTTCTATGCCAGGTATTTAAATAAGGTCAACATTTATTATAAGAACTACTTTCTACAGGAGAACTGAAGCTCTCTTGCTAGCTGGATGGCATGTCAACATGAATCTCAGGATCCCACAAGCAGCCATACTTTCTGCATGACAGAGAAGAGTTAAGGCTGGTCATGTTTCTAGGGACTATTTGCTGTACCTATGTACAGCAGAGAGAATGTTACCAGGTAACCCCAATTATTCTTGAACAGGATTTATTGCCCTTTTTTTCCCCTTGAGAATCAATGTCTGTAGCAGCTGGTATTGTTTCGAAACATGTTTGTACTTGTCATATATGGCTGGACCAGGGCTGAACAATGTTTGCTTTGAGTTACCCTGATGGAGTGAGTCATCTTCTCAATGGAGATGCTTAGCTGGCCAGCAGCTAAGCAACAGCATGTCTTATCTGGAGGTCTAACAAGAATTGATTACTTTTCCGGTATCACTTCCCTAGCAACATAATTTTTACAGAGGAAGAGTTCAGAAAGGTACTGACCTTTCCACAGATCTGTCCACTTATTTGAAATGGCACTAATTAAAACAACAGAACAATCACTGCCAAGCTAATGGAAGCAGCCTACGTTGGTAAAATAGGTCAGTCTTCTGGCGGATGGCTTTCAGCTCAGCAGGATAATCTTATCACTTGAACTAGACACCAGGAGTCAGAAGATCTGCTTTGCCTCACTTGCTAACTTGCTCTTTCATCTGGGATGACTCACTGAAGCATTCATGCTGCAGGAGGAATCTGATTTTCAGTAGTCATTCTAAGATATCCTAGGCCCACTTTCTACAGGCACCACACACCAATAGATCCTATTAATTGCATCTGAAAATGCAAATTCCCAGCACTTCTGAAACTGATGTCCTTTGAAGTAGGCATTCAAAAATTGCATAAAAGCAGAAATCTCATCTTTCCTCTGTGAAGAAATGCCCTATAAATCCATAAGAAAAGGTACTATGTGAAAAAACATTGCAAATTAAATTACTGTATTCTAACTAGAGAGGCAGAAAAAAAAGGAACCATCCAAGTACTTAACAGAACTGGCAATGGAAGCCTGAAATAGACCCTTCTCTATAGATAGATAGATTCATGGTGTTTTCCAGTCTCCTGAAAATTTTGCTGTAAAGGGTTTTTTCCTCAGTGGAATTGTCTTGCAGCTGGGAGGCAGTTTCACATTCTATCCCCATCAAATTGACTGAAGCTTAGATTTCATCAAACTTATGCAGAAAGACCTGCTTCGCTGTTCTATTTTCATACAGCATAGAATCACTGATGTTATGAAAGGAGAAAAAGAGATGATCATCTTACCTGAAATCAATCTTAATGATAGTTAAAACATGAGTTTACATAATGAGTCCATACACTACAGCAGCTTCAGCATGATAGATTTGTGCTTTCTTGTCTGACTGCTTGTATGAGATGGATGTATTTCAGACACTAAAAAAGCACAGTTCTCCCAAGACTCTTCTGTCTCCTGCAGTAGATGTGCTTTTAAGGCCTTTTTTCCATCTCAAGACATCTCAGCATTTGCTTGTGACTATTCTATGGGGAACAGTGTACCTGATTAATGCTTTGGCCAAATCCTTCTTTTAAGCTTACATGAACACAGGCCCAAGAACTGTCAATACCCACTGGGTTTTCACCAGTGTAGGCAAAAGCAAAGTTTGACCTTTAGCGAGTTCACATGTATCATGCATATTTCTCATAAACTGCTTAAACTATGATGAACAAGAGAAATCTTTCCATTCTGGGTCTCAACCTTGCAAATGTCCATTTTTTTCCCAGCTCCGTGCCTTACATGTCAAGATACGGCATTTTCTTCATGAATCTTCCTGCTCAACTGATTTCACATGATGCTGTCTGAAGCCTAATGCTGCCACGAGCAATGATGTGCCAGTTGACAAATTCCAGGTGGTGGTATCATTTGTAAATAGATTACAAGCAAGGTGGTCTGAACGATTTGAAATAAAAAGGCAACAATATCACTTGGCAGTCCAATTAAAAACAACTCAGAGAAAACAGATGTTGTTTTGATGTGAACACAGCTCTGACCAAGTCTCCTGTATTGTCTTTATCATATTCCCTACCTCATGAACTATTTCTCGTATTTATCCTTTCAATATTCTATGTACATTTCCTTTGCACTCCTTTCCTGATTCTTTCCCATCTTGAGGCTATAACATGCCCTGTACACATATTTTAAGTATTTTATAGCATGCACTTGATAAGCAAGATGATTTGGGACTGAAGCAGCACCCAACCTCCTGCTGCAGGAGTGGGATGGAGCTTAGTTATGAAAGTTCATTGACACCTTCTTTAGCTCACACCCACGTCATCATCTCAAATCACAACTTAGGATCCCAGTCAAGAGAGAGGTACTGAATTCAGAAGGCAAGGGGAGTTTATAAGGCAATTAAATACAGATAGGAAAAATAAAAGCATCACTGTCCTTTCTTTAGAAACACCAACTACTTGGTAGGATGCAAAACTTAGATTTTCAGGCAGCAAGCAATGTGTTTGTCAAAAGAGACAATACAGGGGAAGGTGATTTCTTACACATTAACCTGTCAGGAAAGCACAGAGAAGGCAGTGAAGGGAAACACAAGAGGCGATATTGCTTTGCAAGAAAGAGCTACAAATTTACGGGGCAGATAGTGATAAGCAAAGAAAAGAACTGTAATATATCAATTTTGGTTCTTGTACACAATTTGACAGTCATTAGTGTGTTAGGAAAAATAATTACTAACACTAAAACTACTATATCTCTTCCAGAGAGATTTTCTTTTGAGAAAATTTAGGTTCTAAGGATACTGCTATGCTCTCACACATGTTGTCACCGTCCAGTGATACCCGTGGTGTTGTGGTGTGTAGTGGTCCTGCTTTTAAAGAACTGTGTTAGGTGTCATAGACTTTTTTTCTATGCAATGAGATTCTTAACAGGAGAAAACAGAAGATAAGATCTAAGCAGTGTGGGAAAAAAAACAGTAATGTGTTTGTGAAGAATGCAGAAGTAGTATAGATAAGGCTAGAGAAAGAAAAGCTGTAATGTTGCAGTGGGGTCTGCCATCAACATACTTCCTAGATTCTACTCTTGTCTGAGACATTTGCACACTCTCTGTCCCCGCATCCTTTCACCTCACCTCCAAGCTAATTTATCTTGGGTTTAACTATTCACCTATACTTCAGGCCTTCTGATTTCTACTTTTCAGATTCTCCTAAGAACAGCACAGTTCACTGGCATCTGTGTCACCTTAGCTCATCAGGTACAAAATAAATTAAATAAATTTCACTGGCAGCTGTATAAATTAGTCATATGATGAAGTAATACTGGGTAAGGAAAGCTAGCAAAGGAAAGTTCAGACAGGGAAAATCAATTGAAGATTTTAAAGCATTAAAACTTACAATAGCCACAAAGAGCCCTAAGAAACAAAGGACATAAAAGAAAAAAAAAGGTATTATACATTAACTGTTCCCTGTATGAAATACAGTCACTTCCCTTCATCTGACAAGTCATAATGAAGTAAAGAGGAAAAGGTCCACAAGCCACTTTCCACATGCCAAGTGCAGCCTCTGATACTGGTTTAGCACACTGGCCCCTTCCCTCACCCTTTTGAAATCTTACAGCCTGCATCAGGGTGAATCTGCTTCTGGACACACTGAGTAGAGGAAAGATGTTGCCAGCCTGTGCTGTGATCTGCTCTTTGGCTCTGTGCATGTTCTTGCCCAAGAATCAGAATCTTGCCTAAGTATCAGAATCAGACCTTTGGCCTGTAGCATCCGTGCTAATGAGAATTTCAGGGATTAGTCAGAGTACAGAAATGAGCCCTACTCTCCCAGGAAACAGACAGATTCTGTGTCTACTGTGCACTGGCCTATGCTGGGGAAATTACAGAGCTTTGTGTTCATCAGAAGTGGAGCTGTGAAGGGTACTAAGTGTGAATGCAAGAGGCAGAACAGCTATTCCATATTCCTCAGCATGCATAGGCAAGGCCCTGTGAAAAATCAACATGGAGACCTTCTGCTTCTTCTGTTTCCCTTGGATTTCCTTCATGCAGCCTCAGTCTGTTTAATGGATGTATTATAAGAAAACAATATCCCAAGAGTAACTTTAGAAAAGGACCAAGCTAATGAGTGTAGACATACCTCAGCAATAGCTTGCCAAGGACCTATCCATCTCCCTGTTGCTAGTGCATCCTCAGTTTGGTCTGTTCTCCAAATTTTCCATGGAAAACACATGAGGAGGAGGTGGAAGAAGTAAACAGAGACATCTGTTCATGCCCATTTCTAACCAACACAACCACCTACTCAGTCACGGGGGAGAAAGTGGGTTCTGATGGTGAGTCAGAGGCAAAGGGAAGCATTAGTGTGAGAGGTGGCATTGGTTTGGTCTATGGAGGGAGGCAGCTGTGGCTCAAACACTGCATAATGATAAGCTGGAGCATTTCTCTGTTTTTCCTCCTAATTAAGAGGGGGATTTTCCCCCCAGCCATTCTAATGGGGGCTGTTCATTGTACCCCGTAGCTCCAGTAAGTTAAATGCTCTTCTACAAGGAAGTGCAAAGCTAGATTTCCATCAGAAACAGCAAAGTTAGAGTGCTTAAACTTAATTTTCTTCCCACTCCTTTACTTCTTTCTCTTCTCCAACATTGCTCAGTTGTGGGAAGGGAAATACAGAAGCCCTGATTTAGAAAATGAAAACCAAATGACCAATCTCAATCATAAGATTCAATAAAATATTAATTATATGCAGTATGACAGTAAAATCTTCCATGTATCTATGTGACACAGATGGCAAAAGGCTGTGCTACAGGTACTAGTCAATAAATAAGATTCCATGTAAGAATACAACATGCACATAATTAATTTGTATTTCTAATATAATAATTCATTGGATAACAAAACTTTTGTTTGGTTGGAGTGGCATTTAATAATTTTCCTACAAATATACTCCTGCAACAACGTACAGCAGGAGAATATAATCTATGTACTGTGTAAAAAGAATTTATATGTAGAGACTGGTACCTCTTAAGAATTTGCCTTTCATTTTTGAAAGCTTTATTTTAGATATGGTCCACTAGCTCTAATTAGGAATGTTTCCTATAGTGGTTCTAAAAATCACTCATTATTTTGGTCTGATTAGAGGGAGATGATTTACAAATGTACCTGAACAAACTGGCAGAAACCATTTGTTCTTGCTTCTAAGTTGACAACAATATTAAAATTAAGATATAGAAAAACTGTAGTTTAATTCCCATAATTACTATAAATGGAATTTTTACCAAGATGGTAGTCAACTGATAATGCTTTAATTTTAAAATTAGCTACATATCCTGGTGTATGCACAAAAATTCACTGAGTACATGCACACACAAAAATTCCTCTTCTTTGTATAGTGTGGATGAACCTTCTAGATGAAGGTTTTCATTCCTATTTATCTGGTCTGTAATAGATAACTCTGACAGAAAAGCTATTAGAGTGAATCTCCACCTATTCAATGGAGAGAATGAAAATGAAGGGAAGTGAGATACTATTCCCAAATTAACATTTAAATAGTATAACTATCAGCACTTACAATTATGCAAATTCTGACTCTGCTCTGCTGAAATCAAAGTGAATTTTACTATTGCCTTGTACAGCACTTTTTCCCTAGAAGCACTTAGAGCTATGTCAGGACGTAGTCTTTTCAGTTCTGTATGGAAAATTCAGTATCAGCTGTTTGTGCAACAGAAATGGTATGAATGCCATTAATAATGAAGTATTTTATGCTGAATCAGTCTCAACTTCTCTGAAAGCTTTTTGGTGCTTTCTGCTGGTCATTATATGGAGGGATTCCAACTCTTTCATTCTACTCGTCACTGCACCCTTGCCGAGAGCAATCATTGTTTCAATAACTCTCCCAAGTGCCCTCCAATAATCAGCCTGTTCAGTGATGACAGCCTGGGCCCCAAGCAGGCTGAAGCAAGCAAGGAGAGTTCAGCTGTTTGGGCAGTATTCACTGGATGCTGATAACCAGCTCATGTGTGGATAAGTTTATATCACAGTTGGATACCAACTAAATATGTAAGATAGCACAGTTAATTCTCAAATCACTTGTGTTACAATGATCCTGTGCCATATGATTAATTTCCTCATCCTTTATGTACCAACAATTGTTTGTCCATTCTTTTAATCACAAAAAATTATTTTAAAGCAGCTTTCAGTCTTCAGAAGGCAGACAGGCTTTCTAGAGAGATTTCTGAAAGCCTTGGAACAGGCTTTCACTCCACACCAGAGTTTTCTCCCAGTACATTAAAATACACTATTCATAGTTAAGAAAGTAAAGAGTGATGATGGACATAATGGCATTCTGCCTCCAGCTGAGCTATTGCTAAATATGATGCTTTTCATCTGAGTGCACATTTTCTATCAGTTTGTTACAGCCTCCCTTAATGTTTCCAGAGCTATACTTTCTGAATACACAGTGTAAAAGGTAGTCAGTACTTTTTCTCCTCCACCATATAAATAACCAAATTCATTTTTGCTTCCTTAGCCCAGTGTTACAGATTACATTTAGCATGTATAATCTAGTAAATATTTATTACATAATATTGAATGTGTGTATTAAAACATTAAATTCCTTGTATTTGCATCTGTGTGCATGTGTGTTTTTCTTGCACCACACTGCAGCAAGAATCTTTGTAACTTAAAGCTAAACCTAATAACATCATTCCCTGCAGCAGCAAGATTCTTTCCCCTAGAGTAGGATACAATGAGGATGACATAATGATGTGGTTTCAGAATCTCAAACCAGCTGTTACTTGAATATACATTCAAATTCACTGTTTCTGTGTCCATGTGAGAGGCACAAAAGCTTGTGACTTGATCCAGTAAATGATTTATTATTTTATATGTATAATTCAGGGACATAACTTACGCATGGCTTCAGCCACAGAGTGGGGAAAGATAATTTAGGCAGTTTCCTACTGTAATAAAGCACAGAAAAGATACAAGCCATCTGCACAGACATAGTAAGTATTTTCCAATAACTAGCATGGGATCTGCTCACTGATTTTAGATTGACAGAATAACTAAAAGCTGCCAGTTTTTTAATTGGGTTTTATCTCTGACAGATATTCATACTAACTCTTTTATCTGCTATAAATAAATACAGCTGGGCATCAATCCCCTTACCCAAACTACACCAAGAAACACAAGAGCTACCCAAGCATTACTGGCTATATTACATTGTAATTTTTAGTTGAATAAGGGTGGCAATAAAACTGCTGCCAAGCTAATGGATAGTGTAAGAAGTTAAAATTCTCCTCTGCTTGGTGTCCTTGAACACCCAAGAATACCTTATCAATAAATGAAGATCAGCTTTAAAGTAATTTCTCAACAGCAGTTCTAATAAAAGGGTATCACAGAAGCTATGAGAAAACTTTTTCCACTATAGTAAGTTGCTTTGATAAAGTACAAAATCCATCTGTGCATAAATCACTCATTTGCAAGGCAGAGTCCAGATACATCAGTTGATAGTCTTACTTTAAATCCAGGCTAAATCAGACCTCTGAAATTCTCAGCCTAATCCCTGCCCTCAGTACTATGTCATCACAGCAATGTTTCCAGGGCTAAGGTACTTACTCCAAGTAAAGCCAATGCAGACAACTGCCCTGAATTTTAGGAGGAAAAATGCATCCTTAGTATAACTCCATTATCTAAGTGGTATTGCATCAGGGATGAATTTAGTCTATTAAATTCTGGCACAGTGCTATCATTGAAGGCAATATCTACTCAAACCATATTATCTTCACCTGCAATTTTACACACAGAAACTGCTGTGTTTGTAACCGACTATTTTGTTATGTGCCTTTTTCTTTAAATGTACAGGCAGCCAGAAAAATATAGAGCTGCACTATAGCATCAATTGTCCAAATATTCACTAATTCAAGGACTTCTCACAGAAATTGTAGTGATAACCTTGGTCAGAGACACAATAAACTCTTTAGAGAGGAGGTGCGATCATGCTTTGATTGTGAATTATAATTCCCTGGAATTTTTTCAGCCAACTGATAATCAGTCAGTATAGATACATTTGCATCAATTAGTCATGTACCAAACAAGCCAGAAGTCAGGAAAGATCACTACCAGTCCTATCTCAGTGGAAAGTTGATTTATTAAACTGAGAAATTGCTCTGATGTCAACAAAAACTTTTCAGACTACCCCAAACCCAGAATACCTCAGAAAAATGAAAAGGTTGTGTAGCTTATTCAGATTAGCCCTTGTTCTGCAGCTCTGCTATCAACAGGTTACTATAAAAGCCAGGAGAGGTGCATGAGAAAACAAAACAAAACAAAATCCATAATCAAGCTGCTCCAAAATCCTTCTTTAGGAAATTATAACAATTTTACAAAATATTTATAATCACAGTCTTGAAAATGGTTTCACAAGAGTGCTTCAAAAACTGCTCCTGTGGTGAGATGTACTATTTTCCATAGATGGAAGGAGTTTTTTTTGGTAAAAACCTGCAGCATTAGGTCTTGTCTACTCCAGCTGCTCACAGATGACATGGTGCTGAAGGGCTGGATTCTTTTTGGAAAATGCAGGTTCTTGATCGACCTCAATATAACTGACATAAAACTATTGAAATCCAGTGTGTTTTACAGGTGTAAAAATGGAAGGATCCTCTATATATCTCATACATAGCCTTTCTATCATCAGAAGAAAACATGAAGGCTATACGGAATTCAACACAGCTGTAATGACCGATCAATCATTTAGAAGTATAGCTTTAACATTTTAGAATTATTATGTCTAAAACAGGACTCCTAAGAGTAAGAAAGATGACAATGTAATTATGACTGTTGGTAGAGTAAGATCATAGTGTTAATAACACTGTTGTATAAAGTAAGCACTCTCACCCAGATAGGAAACTCCTTCTTCTGGTGTGATCGTTCCATATTTAACCATCATCTTCACAAAATCGATCAAGGTTTTCATGATAGTTATCAAGGTCTCTTTCTCTTTTGCCTCCTTCTCTGTATGAAAGGATAAAGCAAAATCAGTCAGAGACTTCAAGCAACTTGGAAAAATGCAGTTCTGCAAAATCTGCACAAACACAAACTTCATGCATAAAAAATTACCTAGTCACTAAAAAGAAAATGCTGTGTTGGATTAGCAGACAGAACTACTTGTTTTTAAGTTGCTCCTGCAAAGTGCACCTGAATATACTTTAAAATTTCAGGGTTTGGTTTGTCTTCATAGCTTTTTGTCTTGAAGGGAAATAGTTTAATTCAGTGTTACAGATAAGAACACTAAACCTTCTCAGATCAAGTGACTTGACAGAGTTCACATTGCTGATCAGAGTGCAGATAAGACCAAGTCCATCTTTTCCTTTTATTTTTCTGTGAACTACTTATGAGGAATATAGCTCAGAGATCCTTTCTCCTACAAGATCCATAAGTTCAATGACAAAAATATGAAGAGTCTCATTTGAGACTGTTACCATGTATAACACAATGACTCAGGTACTGGAAAAATATATGCTTACATGGTTGGGACATCATGACTCCAGAATAGGATACGAACAATGATTTTTAATGATAAAAATCCATCTTTCTTGACCATATCTCTAACTATCTTCATGATTATTCCTTCTTAGCTTTGTTTTTTCAGTATGCTTATCTGCTGAACAGTATTACTGCTATTTCTGCAGTAGCAGCAGGAAACTACCCCATCACACAGTTACTCAAGCTCTTCCCCCATACCAGGTTGTCACTGAAGGACCCAAGAGAGCCAGAGACACTGTCAGGCAGGGACAGTCAGAAGTATAGTCCCAGCCTTGGCAGAGGGCCAACCCTTTGGAGAGCTGATGAACAGGTTTTTTACTGCTCCCTGCAATTTAAAACACATCTGCAGGATGCAACTGAATCCTCTCTCCTCCAGCTTGATGCAAGCTGGCAGGTGATCAGCATAAAGCAGGGGACAAGACAGAGATCTATATAGTACATACAGTATATAGATGGTAATAACCTGTTAAATCAAATATGCCTTTATGCTTTGTGAGCAGAAAAAGGAGAACTATAATGCAAAAATGCAGTAGGGAAAAGAAAAAAACAGGAGGGAGAATATGTAGACTGGAAAGAAGCAAAATATGTCCCGAGGCTTTTCATTCTAGCTCTCTACTTGTGTTTATGAGGAAAGTTTGAAGCTTCTGAAGGATAAGGAACACAGAATAAATTGTTGCTGATTGTGCTGCAGAGAGGAGAAGTTATGCTGTCTGCAAAGAATGTGTGTGTGTGTGTGGTAGACTGTGCTGACAAAGGGGTCTGTGATGAGGTGCCACTGTCTTTCCTGCAATAAATGGATGGCAATGATGTCTAGCACCGGAATAGGAATAGATGTGCAGAGCTTTCATTGCAATAAACAGCAAAACCTGTGGTTTGTGAAAAGGCTGGGCGGCTCAGGCTCATTTACTGGTACCATCACAGTGAGCACTCTGTTGTGGCTTACTTGTATCTCTGTGGGCTTAGAAGACACGGACATTACTGGAAAGATCTCTGGAGAAAAACAGTTTGCCAGTTTTTCACTATGCCTTTATGGGAATGAAAAGAATTCACAACTCCTGAATCATACAGCACAAGATGGGAAGGGCTGCCAGGGTCATACAGTTCCCTTTCTGAGTGCTACTCCTTTCAACGTTTTGCCACACTCACTAATCAAATTAGTTTGTGGTATGTATCTTAGAAAACATTTTTCCAGTATATATGTGGGTCCTTTACGACTTGGGAAGCTGTGGGGAAGGGAAAGGAATAGGAGAAAACTTATCTTAATCTTCTACTTCATTTTTCCTAAAGGTTCCTGCAAACACATGATTAGCTTACCTGAGTTAAGACTCTTTAACAGTGCATAAAAGTTTGGAAAATATTGGAGGTCTTCAAAAGTATCTTCAGAAGGCAGTTCATTTCTTCTTTCCAAGATATTAGATGATGACCATGTGTTATCCAGAGTATCATCAATGTCTCCATTAATGGAACTATCCTTATCAGCTTTGCTTGGTGTCTCCATGAAAGACAAAAAACCCAAATCAACCTATAAGCTTATTGGTTCTGGTGATAGAGTTAGCAAAGAAAGAGCATCAGAATCTTATGCTGATGTTTCCCCAGTTTTGAGGTGAAGGCTATAGAATTTTTTCAAATGTATTTCAACTTGGAATCTGGTTTAAACCTCAAAGTAACTTATGATCTGTTTTTCTGTCTGATGGAACTTCTTTAAGGATACCTTTAAATTCCAGATTGAACTTATTCCCTAGAGAAAAGCTGTGTACCAGTCTACACATACCATTTTTAGTGAGTGAGTCAAAAATATTAACTAAGAAAATACCATTCTTTCCTGCTGCTTTTCATTTGTATCACTGTCTGTTCTGCTTGGAGGGTAATCAAAATCTTCAGACTCCTTCTCACGATCCTTTGCTTCATTTGCAATTAGCTGCTGTAAAACCTCTGCCACTTCATCTTCCAGAGTATAGGCTTGACTCTCAGTGATCTGTTAAAACATTTGTGCAGAGTACATGGGGAATATTGTGGTTTTTCAAGATTAAAAATCAATATGAAACCTGAATTTTGTAGATTTGTTGCTTTACAGATGTTTGCCTCAAAGCTCAGCACAGCTATATTAGGTTTAACACCTTCACTGATCTGTATACATATAGACATAGATATGTATACACATAAACATATATTTATATGTATTTAAAAGTGCATATATACAAAAAACAAAACAAATATCAAATGTATGTGCATACACAAAAAACATCCACCTACACAGCTCCCTTTGTAATCAGTGGGATTCAGCAAGTAATCACTTGTAATCAGTGGGATGCAGCAAGTGTAACTTTAGTATTTTAAAATACAGGTATCTCATACTGCTATGGCTAAAAAGAACAAGATATTCAGAGGAGAGTGCCAAACCCAGTCTTGCAAAAAAGCAATAACATTGAGAAATGTATCCCCAACTAACCAGCATCTGTATATGTCTGCTGCTGGCAATAATTATAGGTGGATAGCAATGAGGTCATACCTTTCTCCATAAACATCTGAAGGAAACTGATAAAAGAACTCAATGAAAATTAGAAGATAAATTAAAGGGAAAAGGAGGGCAAATATGGGAGGAGCGCAATCTGTGAATGTTTTCTCCACATCAGAAACATTCTGCAGTTTGGTCTATTTTGCTGCAAAACCACCACAGGAACTAGACTATGGCAGCACTAAACCTATAAGCACAGATTAGTCAAGCAGCTTGTCAAAGCGTGAATCCCATGCATTTTCACTCAAGTCAGCATTACCAGCTAGACACAGTGTTCATCCAAATTGTTTTTAAAAGAATGTTAAACTAACTGACAGGTAAATAACAGATGAATAAAGTATTAAAAAGATACTTACTAGCCCCAGATTTAGGAGTTTTGAAACAATCTTGTCAAACACTCCTCTGTCATTTTCCTCATAAATTCTTGCAGCAATTTTTTGAACAATGTCTTCAGCAGTCAAAGGAGTGCCATCTAATTGATGTAGGCCATCTGGATCATCTAAAAGGATTACAGTTTAACTGACTGACCTAACTCATTTAGATTAGACATCATGTAAAAAATATCTGCCATCACCTTTCTCTCTTCAGAATAAAGCTGTACTTTTGACACACATTAGAAATGTAGTTGGATACATGTTTTGAAATGCATTAGAACAGTCTTCATGAAAACTTCCTTGTGGAAAACATTTTCCACATCTGAAAAGCTGGCTTTCTGGCTGGGTCTTTTGGAAGGGCAGAGACAAATGAAAGATGCATACTCTCCTGTATACAGAATTCTTTTTTAAGAATGAGAGAACACTGCTCATGTATCCATTTATATGCAACTTTCTGGTATCTACTTTCATTGTACGGCCACTTGAATAAAAAGAGATCATGTCAAACAGCATACTGTCTTTATGTCTGGATTTCAGCCAATTAAGTTTTGATGATGTAACCATTACTTATGGCAAGGGATATCATCACAGAGAAAGTGAATATGATGAGTAAGCTTTGGTCTATGACCAACATACTTTGATATAATTAAAAAATCCTGATCTAAATGCTGCTCACAACTCTCAGAGGATTCACTTAAACTACAAGGCAATTAAATATTCCTGTAGTAAAGGCAAGTATTCTTCAGCGCCTGGTAACTTCTTCCAGCTTTGTGATGAGCAAAATTATCTAACATTGCAAATAACATTTAAACAAATATATGTGATTTAGCTCAGTACAGAAGTGCTTTTTCCTTTCAAACCAGAACAAATACATTTTCCTTCCATCAAATCTAAATTGTGAAAAAATATAATGTAAATTAAACAGTTGGGTTTTCCTCCAGGAAGGAAGACTGTGAAAATAATCAGCAATTCTTTTGTATTATGTTTCAAAACCTAATTGTAATACAAAAAGCTTCTGCAACTGGAAATAATTCAAATCACACTCCGGTAACAAATAGAGCCTACATTTAGTGGTGAGTACAGCACTCATGACTGCAATCAGTTTGCAAGGAATTCTATTCTAAAATTCACTGAAAGATTATTGTAGAATACCTTGGAATTTATAATCCAGTCCACTCTTAGTGGAGTCATAGTCATCCACAAGCCTGCGGTTCTTGGTGGAGTCTGCATCATCAATGGCCAGCCTCTGTTCATACAAAGAGCTTCTAATTGACTCCCTCTCCTTTTCATTTCTCTCTCTTTCTGCTGCTGATTTGAGCAGGTTTAGGTCATCAACAAAGGAATAATTCCTGAACTCTGGCTTATTTTCTGGAAGATATATCAATGCACACATAAAATAATCTTATACTTCTTTGAATACCATTATGAGAATCATTTTAAAACTAGGAAAGGTGTTTTACCTGTGGGAACTACTTTCCTGTTCTTGTCTGCCTCAGCTTCAGCAATCTGTTATGCAAAAATAAAACAAACAAGCAAAACCCAAACAACGAAACCAACAAACAGGCAGAAGGAATAAATACACTACAATGTAGAATCTCTTAGTTTACCAATTTCAGCAGAAGCATTAATGCCTGATCTGCACTCTAAGAGGTTTGCCTGAATAAAAACATGATTAAAGGCTTGGCACTTTTTATCAGTACCACTGCATTCTCCAGTGAGGACAAGACAATATGAGAAGCTACAACAGACTTTTCATTTTAAGATAAATGTGAGTTACATTTTCCTTTCTCAATCCAAGCTCCCACTATATGCCCATAGAAGGTCAATACAAAGAGGTTATACACCTGTGAGCTGTCAGAGCAAACTATATGCTTTTGGAATGTTGGACAGTAAAACTCTAGTTCTTAAAAACACTCTAGTTTTTACCCAATCCCATCATTATTTACTTTACTGATATATCTATTTTTAACTCATTTGTTAAGCCATTACAAAATCCATGGATCTGGGACTGGAAGGCTCAAAATAGTATGAAAATAACAAAACTAAAAAGCATGGTAACTATTCTGTGTTTCACTTACCTGTTCCTCCAAAGGTCTTTCTACACTTAATTGTCTGTTGTGTATAGCTTTATCTAGAATAACAAACACACATTTATACTCGGTTACATGATGTGTGCAACTACAAAAAGTCAACACATTTTATCTTAATTTATAGTTTTCTTCATAAAACATTGTGTCTTACTAACGTAATCAACTACTAGCACTTGTAAAAAAATTGAGTGTTCCTATAAGAATGGAAATACAATGAAAAAGTCATTTAAGCAAAGCATGACTGTTTGAAGCAAAGGGAGAGGTTCTGTAAAAGATGTGTCAGAAATACAGATGTAGACTCAATAACCCCCTTCTTCTTTGAAAACTCATAAATTCAGGAAAAAAATGCTATCAGAGATGGACTAAAATAGCAATAATCGGATTGGCACAACCAAGAGATTAAAAATCTCCTTCATCTAGAATTCCAGGATAGACAGAGAGTGAGAGAGATAGACTCGTGCAGAAACTGCTGAAGAAAGAGTGAAAACACGGCTTGGAAAAGAATGAAAAATTTCAGAGCTTTTTCCTCTACCAGCATCTATCGTCTTTAATATTACATTGCAACTTCAGTGATCTGGAAGAACATTGTTTTTTTAGGAACTAGCTGCTTTTAGCCAAGTGGAAGGAAAGTTTTTACTTTCCTTTATCTATACTTAGCAAAACTTTCCTCATCTCAGGAAAAATGATGAAAATTCGCTAGAGAAGGCACTTACCTTTGCCTACTGGTTTTGGGAAGCCGTGCCCCTGGCTTGCCAGCAGCGACAGCACTTGCACCACGACCGCCAGCTTGAGAAACATCCTGCCGCTGCCGACTCCCCTCGCCGGAGGGCGAGCCTGGCCCAGGGACGGGGGTTCCTGCCCGCGGGGGCTCCTGCCCTGCGCGCCCTTCCGCGCCCGCGGCCCCGAGCGCAGCCGCCTCCCGGCGGGCGCTGTCCACTCGCGAGGTGCTGAAGCCGCAGAGCGCAGCCAGCAGCCAGCTGCCGCGCACGGGAAAACCTCTCAGTGCCCGGTGCCCGCGGCGGCGGAAATGGTGGAAGCCGTCCCCGTCGCCGTCCCCGAGCACGGGGGGAGGAGATGGGGGAGGGCCGCTACCGGCGGAGCATGCGCGCCCCGCTCCGCTCCCGCGGCTCTCGGCAGCTGCAGCCCCGTCCCTCCCGCTCCCGGGGGAGAGGGAGCGCTGCCGCCGCACCGTGTTGGGCGCCGCAGGCAAAATCTACTGAAGGGCTGCGGGAAAATCCCACAGGGTCGGGCTCCCTTCCCAGCACATCCAGGGAGAAGCTTGGGTTTGAGGTCAGCTCAGCCATGCTGGGCCCGCACACGCCTTTGGAGCCATAAAAGGGAAATCCGGCCCTGCAAAGGATGTCTACGAGTCATTTACGTCTATGCAAGCCCTTTCCAGGGGATTTATTACACAGTGAAGTCATTGATGATTCTCTTTACTACAAAGATAGGACATTAAAATTTTCATTATAGCACATCTTGAACTGTAAATTTAGGAAAAAAATAACTAAAAAGCAGCAGTACAAATGACACTAAGCACAGAATTACTTCTCTGTGCATTCACACATTAAAATGTAATCCTCACAGGCACAGAACTGCAACAGATCACGAGGGATCGAAGGCAGACATTTTCATCTTTTTATGGCAGAACAAAGGAGCACAGCAGCAGCTATGTGGAGAACTACGGGATCTGCTTCCAAACCAGAACATAAATCAATGTTTTTTCTTCAAAAAAGACCTCAGCATTTTGTAGTTCTCAATGCATATGTGCAGGGGGCAGCTGAAAACATTTAACATTAGAAATCTTGCTAACTGCTAAACAAAGAAAGGTGAAAAGCTCTACTACAAGAGATGAAGATCACCACAGAAAACCAGGAACACAATGGAAATGTTCAATCTCTTATTAGTGTATTAAAGTATAAGCTGGGAGGAACATGAAAGTGTAGAAGAATGATAGTTAATTGGAGCAATGAAAATAACTTTCAGAAATAAACTGGTATCCCAAGAATCCCTTCCTATAGACAGGCTCCCATTCTTGGAGGCACACCAGAGTTAGGAATTACATGATATTTTGAAAAAAAACTTGTGAGCATAGTTGCATGTAAGAAAAAATTGCCCTATTTAAACATTGTCTAGTAGCCCACAAGGAGAATTATTATTCCAAACAGAAACTTTCCCCTTAGAAGCACAAGAAAGCACTGAGTAGCCTCTTGGCTGGCCATCTTCAGCACATACATGCACACACCAGCAGGAATCTCAGAACTACAGAACAGGACTGATAGAAAAATGAAACCATCAATTATTTGTTCAATGTGGCTTGATATTCTATCCCAGTTTTATATTAATTCAGCAGTTCAGTGCCTATCTAAAGTTCTCAGCATTCAACAAAACATGTACTTTCTCTCCTTTTGCCCTTCCTGATACTTGTATATTACCTGAACATTTTGCCCAATACATTGTAAAACTGCATCCATTCATTGGTCTCTATGCATATAGTCATTCAGACAAAAGCCACCATGCAATACAAAAGCAGTAAATGCATTTCAAATATGCTGAATTGAGATAGTCATAAAGCAATAAGATCAGAAAAAGAACTTTAACTCTTTGCAATGAGACAACAGTGCAATGAACCCATCTTCTCATGTGATATGTCTACATATGGCTTTTTGTGTATAATGAGATGTCTAATTGTGTTCAAATGTGTTTACATTATATGCTTCTTCATATAGGAAAAATGTTTCTACTTCTGTGAAATCTTTTCTACATCATTTCCCAATTCCACATAATTTGTTATTTCCTTAGTGCTAAATTGCCTCATTCTATGCCAAAACTCCCCAACAAGAAATGATACATGAGGACTCTACAGGGACTGATGGATGGTACAGAGATAAAAGAACTGAAGACCTGCCATAATCGAAAAAGAGTGTGGCTGCAGCAGCTCTTGAAAAAGCAAGAAAAAAAAAAAAAAAGCCTGAAAAGCTAAGTCTGACAGTTCTGATAAAAAACATTTCCCTGTTCATAAGGACATAGAGAACATAAGAACACAGAATCAACATGCTCTCAGCAATTGCTGTTACTGGCAAGCACAGAACACACTAGCACTGCCATGCTCTCCTTTTGCTCATTTGGCTCAGTACCCCTTGCTAGGGCACTGGTAAGCTAGAATGACATGTGTCAGATGATACATAACCTCTGCTGATTGCAACAAAACATGTCTTATCACCACAGGAAAAATACTGTGTAAAATTGCTGCCTTTCTTTCTCACTACCTCTCTGCTTTCCTTTGGCATAATTTACACCATCTACTACTACACACTCCTCTTCCCAGCCCAGAAACAATACAGTGAAAAGCATAAGCTCTTCTATTTTGGGTTCTATTTTGGCTCATCCTCAATCAACCCATTTTCTATTCTAGAACTGTTTATTTCCACTGATGATTCATGAGCCAGAAAAAATACCACTTGCCTATCAGCTGCCAAGGAGAAGTTACAGGAATGGCAATTAAATTGTTTTTTATTATGGTGAGAGCAGATGATATGGAGCCTAGGGAAATAACTGAAATGCAGTTTTTCAGTGCTATTTTTACAGTTGTTTTATAACCACACTTCAAGGTTTTTCATCTCATTGCTGAAAACAGAAGGCAGATGAAAGCAGAAAAACCCCAAACAACCCAACAACACGCCTTGCCAAGTTTATGCCTACTTGGTTGGCATCCCTTGCTTTTCTGGATTTGCTTTTTCTACTTTATCTCATATTATGCTAAATGACGTATTTAATATTCTAGTGCTTGAAATGAAGAAATGCATTAGATGTATCTATAATCATCTGACCACAAGTCATGTATTTTGTGCATATGTGTGCACTATGAATAGGCCTCTCAATTTCAATGCAATCATCTACAGTATGAGAAATTAACCACTCAAAAGCCTGGGGGTTTGTATTCTACAAGTCATTTTACATACAGCATGTATCAGTGCACCACCTAGGGTGAAGAGAAGGAAAAAAAAAAAGTTAAAGCTATTGAGATATGAGAATTCATTCAAATACCATCAGCTCCACCAGCAGCTTTTCCTACACTTACTTACATTTTTTAGTCTGCAAAGCTTACAAGTTTTTGTACATTCTGTAACATATCTTCCCATGAGCAGCTCTTAATTGAGATATTCTAAACCAATTAATTTAATAAAATGAACTTCAAAAAACACATTCAAAATCTTTTAACTTTACTTGAAGGTAAAGACAACATTTAATAGTACTAAGAGTGCTGACCTCAGTTTGCTCCTATTTGTCTTCTTTTCTAATAATAAATCATAGCTTTGAACTTCAGCATAATCTTCTGACCAGGCTTGTGTTGGAGATAAAAAGCAAGATTTTCTTTGGAAACACACAGATCAGAAGGGAGTACTTCAGTCTCTTCCTCTGTTTCTCTGAAACCAAAAAATAGATCACCGTTGAACTAAAATACAAACTAGAAAATGCCAAATAATTCTATTTCAGAAAAATATGTGTAACAGAAAATGGTATGTGTGGGTTTCTGAAACAGGATAAAGCATTCAAAAGTACATAGATATGGTATTATTTTAGTCTGCTGTCTTTTGCAAGACATACTGGCATATTTAAGTGCCTCTGCTTTTTTCCCTGTTGACAGGAAAAACAGTGAGAGAAAAACAATTCAGTTAAAAAATTCATTAATACCGTCTGAACATATCTTGTTGCAAATGGATGAAAAGTTCATTACACAGATTTTGAAAGGCATACCCTAACAGATCAGGTAAACATGACTGGATTAGATACCCTTTTTTCCTTGTCATATGACATATCTATGGAAATCACCTAGCACCCTTCTTTCACATGTACAGTTCAATGCTTTGCTGATGAATGCCCAGCCCAGTCACACAGTCCTGCAGCAGCCATATACAATGAGAGGGCATGTCACCATGATGCAGAACTGAGATAAGGCCTGTGTCTGACAAACAAAAGAGAAAGTTTTTCTATTGATTGAAATCACTTCCCTGGGTTCCAAATGACCAAAATGAACGAAGGGAGTACTTCAGTCTCTTCCACTGGTGGGGAATGGTACCATTTACCAGTTTATTGCATCTACTACTGTTCTGCTATGGTGACATAAAACTTAACTTTATTTTGAAAGGCACTCTATTACACAATGTAAAAATGGTACCTAAAAAAAAAGCTGAATCCTCCCCTCCCCGTAATCTTTACACTTATAAATTCACCAAAATAGCAGCTGGAATCCCGGTACTAAGGGGAACTTGTAGGAAAAAAAATGAGGAATGATCCTCATTTTGTCCCATCCTCATGTGATGGGGCAAGGGGTAACAGTTTTAGAGTGAAAGAGGGGGATTAGATCAGGTTTTAGGAAGAAATTTTAGGAAGAAATTCTTTACTATGATAGTGGTGAGACACGGGTTCAGGTTGCCCAGAGAAGCTGCGGTTGTCCCATCCCTGGAAGGGTTCAAAGCCAGGGTGGACGGGGTTTTGAGCAGCCTGGGCTGGTGGGAGGTGTCCCTGACCAGTGGAAGGGGTTGTAATCAGATGACCTTTAAGATCGTTCCAACTGCAATCATTGTCTGATCTGTAAGAGTAACAACTGCAGAGTGAGATCACAAGACCCATGCGGTGAAAATCTTCCCAAGACGGCAAACCCTGCTGCCAGGGGTTGAGGAATCACCTCAGGAACGGTTCTGTTGGGAAACTCTTGCTAAGACCACTTTCCAGATGTTCTTACGCTTTCAGAAAGTTTCCTATCAGAATCTACTATTTATCCCGCTGCTTTCTTTCGAATCTCACCTTTAAACGTCTTTATTTTGTGACGCTGGGAAAAAAAAAAAAAGCCCGTGTGGTTGGTTTGGCCGTTCCCGCAACCCTCGGCCGGACAGGACTCCCTCTGGGGAGCCCTGCTGCCTCCTGGAGACATCCCTTGGCCGCCACAGCGCGGACAGCAGCCCTTGCAGCCAGAGCCGGGCTCGCTGTCGCCCCCCTCCGGGCTGAGTGGCTCTAAACCCGCCCTCCAGCTCCACCTCCTGCCTCAGCCACCGCAGGGCCCGCCCCCTCTTAGGAGGGGGCAGCGGGGCGAGAGATGAGGCTGGGGGATGAGGGAGCTTCTCTCACACAACCACTGCCGTACATACACTCCCGCCCACCCCTTCGGGGACTCCGCCATTCCGGCATTCCCCGCCTCTTTCAGGAGCGCGGAGCGGGGGCGGTGCCGGTGGCGGAAATACGCAGGGCAGCCGGTCTTTCGCTTCCGGACGGCAGCGGGGAAGGGACCGCGGCTACAGCCGACATGAGCGACGTTGTAGAGCGGACGCTGAGCGCGCTGCCCGGGCTGCTGGGACAGCAGGAATCTGGTGGCGGTCTGGGAGGTGCCGGTGGTGGGCCTGCTAGGGTTTCGGTCACTTCCCGGCTCGGGAGCCTCATCCGGAGCATCACGGCCCTCACCTCCAAACATGTACGGGCTTCGCTGTGGGCCGGGCCGGGCTTCCCCCTCTTCCCGCCGCCTCGTAGCGGGCGGGGTTCGGGTCTTGTTCTGCTCCCCTCCCGCAGGGGCCGGCGCCGTTCCGCGGGCTCTGCCGCCAGTGGGGCGGGGGGCGCCGGGCTGCCCTCACAGGCGGGGGACTGCCCGTAAGCTGGCGTGCAGTACGTGTTCATAGAGCGCTTTACTTTGGAAGAAAAAAGAAGGCGAAAGTTCCTTCTGTGCTTGAAGCGAGAACTGGTGGTACAGGTGGAACTACCCTAAGGTGTAGGCTGGTGGAGTTAACGAGCCTTCTTTGGCCTCTGCTTAATAATTTTGCCTCCAGAATTGATACGAGGTGAAAATAAGAAGTTTAATTTCTTCCAGGAAGAAGAGAAGCTAATCCAGCAGGAGTTAACCAGTTTGAAAGAAACAGTTTCTGCCCCCACCACTACACTTGTAAGTTATGTGGATAGTTACAGGTTTTGGGAATGGCAGGGTGAAGGAAAACTTGCTCCTTTTGCCAGGTGGAATGTATGGGTTATCTGCATTGTAGTAATTTAAACACCTGCATTAAGAGGTACAAGTGTCTGCAGTTTGGCAGCATATTTATATAATGGGAACACTGCCATTATGTTTGGTAATTTCTGGAGAGACTATAGCAATGTGTCACCACAGGTGTGTCTTGCAGTTTTTGAAGTTAATGCAAATAAAATATCTAGATCAGGAAAAGCTCAATGTTCTTTCTGTGCTGGCATATTTCTTACAATTTCGCTGTATATAAGAAAGTGTGCTTTCTTGTATGTTCTTGTGCTTGTCTGAGTAGCTGGAGTTTGATCCATTTTGGTTTGATTTAGTTGATGAATATCTGTCCCCTGAGTATGAATTTTTGAAAGGAAAAATGAAGTTTTGCCTCACACATGGTGAACACACATGGGCAGAAATTAATATTGATTTGCAGAAAAGATTCTTGGCAAAGGAAAAATTATGAATGCCCTGTTTTTAGAAAATGCAAATGCATGTGTGTTTTTGCTTAAAACTTTAACTTGTTTCATTAAAGCAGTGTTGAATCACATAAAACATGACTGCCAAATTTCTCAATAATATACTATTGTTATTTCAGAGACTGATGAAAGAATGCATGGTGAGACTCATCTATTGTGAAATGCTTGGTTACGAGTCTTCCTTTGGATACATCCATGCAATCAAGCTTGCTCAGCAAGGAAATCTTGTGGAGAAAAGAGTTGGTATGTGTATGGAGCTGCAGCCTTAGTAATATTCTCGGACTCTATTTCTAGAGCTTTTTAAGGTTTACAATGTATGTAAAAATACAGCTTAAAATGTTCTTCTGTTTTCTTGGTCTTGTTTCATAGTCTCTCACTCCTCTTTGGAAATAACCAGTTCTTTAGTTTGTGAGTTGCTATATATCTGCTTGTAGAACAGAAGGCAGAAGAAATAATTTTTTTTAAATCATCAGTTCTCTCATTGATTTCAGTTGGGACACTGATAAAAAATAATGTACAAGAAATTTTGTAGAAAAACACATCAATCTGAGAATGAGTTTCTGCCAGCATTTGATTTCTTGTTCAAGTGTGTTAGTGCAAGAGTAGACAGAGGTGCTCATGTCAGACAATTTCTGCAAGCATGGTATTGGTTTCAGAGTACTTAATTTAGAGAAAACTGCTTAGAATAATAATAAAGGGCTTATTGCTGTTGGCATAGAGGCCTGAAAATATTTTCTGGTTTGGTGCCTGTAGGGGTTTTGGTTTTTTTTTAGTTTAGAAACAGACATAAGAAATTAGGTAAAAAGGGAGGTCCTTACAGCATAGATGCAGAAGTTCTTAAGGAAATCCAAAAGACTAATTTAGACTTCTTTGAAATGTTACGCCATTGTGATTTCCTTGCCTGCCAGTATGGCTATTAAGTAAAACCTGGTAGATTTAGTTTGAAGTAGTTGTCAGCCTATTTCATCTAGAGAATTTCCTTGCAGTTGCTGGTTCAACTGCCAAGTGAAGACATTTCTTCTTGTTTGCAGAGAAAATGGTTTAACTCCAAGCAATACTATGTCTGCATACACAGAAGGAAGGCAATGTCTTGCGGGATATGGTTGTTTGATATCCTTTGTTTGAATTTCATCTGGATCATCCACTCAAGTATTGGAGTTTCTAAGAGAATGTGTTACAAGAGATGAGTTAAAGTTGCTTTTTCCCTAAATAATGAAAGCCAGTGCACAGATGCTGTGGTAGGGATTAAGAAATTCACCAAACCTGGGAGGGCAGTTTGGTAAGCTGTTCTGGAGAAAACTCTGACTTCTGTAACTGTGAAGTATTACTGCATTATCTTATTGATTGGTTTGAGACCTTTTCATACTTGGGCTCTTTTTAGAAGGTTTTGGTGAAGCAACAGTTTTTAATTTATATTTGAATTGGTATTGTTTCTGTAATTTTGGGGTTTGTTTTTTTATTGGTTTTGTTTTTTTTTTTTTTTTAAGTTCTCTGGACCCAGAGTGTCCTTAAGCTTTGATCTGGTAAAAGTATTGTATCAAAACTGTATGTGGGTTTTTTTTTCCTGGGTTTAAGGTTGTATTTCTGTAGTTACACGTGGTATATAAGGTTGACTTTGTCTGTTGTTGGTATAGTGTACTAAAGTCTGCATTAAGGAAGTGCTGTCAGTTGATTTAATCAGGATGGGTTGTTCTCTTATCCATTGTGAGCCGAAATGAGTGAGAGCAAACTACAGTTTTGTAAGTCAGTCTTTTGAGCTGATCAAGTCCACAGTTCCATAAGCAAATAGACTGGCCTTTTAGCCCAGATGATAATTATTTGTATCTAAGTTTTTAATTTTGATCCTTTAGTTCTTACTGAACCAAGACCTTTTTTACAGTCCATCTTTGTAATACAAATATTGTCATGAGTTGTGGCACTGCCCCTCTCTAAGTGCCATAGTTTAAAAGGAATAATAGTCTTAAGGGGAAAAAAAATTTAGAATTCCAGAGAACTGACAGAAAGTTTTACTCCCTGTTGGAAAATAGCAGGGGAGTATTTGGCATAGAATAGTGAATTTACTCTTCTGTATTTCAAGTTGAATGTAAATTTTATTTTACGTGGACCTTAATTAAAAAAAACCCTAATATAACGATGGGCGTTTGTGTTGTGTAGTTTAGAAGTAATATAACTTTTATCTGTGAGAAGAGGATACCAGTTTTCCAGAAAGTAACATCTCATGGTGCTCTTGGCTGCTCTTTAACTGTGACAGAATTGTCTCCTTTCTCACACTTTATGAATTCTTAGCCATTGTTGAGCTTTATAGCAACTTCTATTTAAGTGATTTGCCTAGAAATAAAATACTATAGTGATATTTAAAACATGAACGACTGTCACCCAGTAATGGAGTGTTTGCTTGGGTTGAAATTATTTGAATAAACCTTTCTTGTATTACAGATAGTCTTTAGGTTTTCTATCTTGAAGTTGCTTATTGCTTGAAAGTGCTAATGAAGGCTGCTTTCTTTTACAGGTTACTTGGCAGTTTCTTTATTTCTTCATGAAAATCATGAACTACTACTTCTACTTGTGAACACAGTTGTGAAGGTACAGTGTTTTTGGAGGTCTGGAGGTAAACTAAACTTGAACTGATTCCCCCCATTTTTGTGTCAGATAACATCTGAGCTACTCATTGGTTCTGTCTTGCTCTCTTAAAATTGCAGTTTCTTTGGTTACTAATGAAAATTTGAAGTAGCGTTCCCTCCTGGCTTTTTAATTTAATGTTGTTATTTATGCCGTTGAAACAATTTTTTTTTTCAAAGTTACTATAAAATTATAAAGTGTATCAGTTACATTCATTCTCAGATGCAGGAAGAACCATGCATGCATACCTAAGTGTATAATCTTAACTGACAGCCTGTTGGCTGAGTCATGTTGATAATTTTGTTAAAAAATGGAAATATAATTTGTGTCACTGAAGTTCTAGTACCTAATAATAGTTAGGTGTTGTCATCTGTGTATTACTGTCTTTTACATGGAGAAGTGACTTACTGTAACTATTTTTGCATGATGCTTACTTTTATATTACAGTAGGCAAAAGTTGCATGAATTCTAGGCTGAAAGTAGTGCTCATTTTGTTGTTATAGTTGGCAAGAAACTAGTGAAGATATAAAAAGAGGCTAAAAATGAGGATGCTTGCTTTGCTGTAGGTGGATTAGATCCAGCCTGCTTGTGAGATTTGAATATGTCTATGCAGAATTCTAAAATCTAAATAAAACAAGTCTGTCTTGTCTCAATGTTTGCTACAGGACTTACAGAGCACTAATCTAGTAGAGGTGTGCATGGCGTTAACTGTTGTCAGCCAGATATTTCCACGGGAGATGATTCCAGCTGTTCTTCCCCTAATAGAAGACAAGCTCCAGCATTCTAAGTATGTATTAATATACAGAACTTAAAGTGGCCTTGTACAGATGACTTAATTTTGTAGGTGATTTTAGTAAGCTGATGTTTTTACTTGGAACTGATCTTTTTAATCACAACCTTCAGAAGTAGTTCTTCTAGTTTTTCTTGTGGATTCTGGTCTCTTTTATTTGCAGTCTTTACTGAGTATTGGATAGATAGTAATTTTTTTCATAACTAGGTTTGATAGGCAAAAGTAACTGAATTTGTCTGCTGGAGACCTTTTTAAAAAAGTGTTTGTATGAAGTTTCGATGAAGTGTTTGTAGAGTAAGGGGAGAAACAGATTGGAATTCTTGAAGCACTTCACTGATACTTTTTAAAAAATAAAGCTGTTTCTAGGATCTTTGAAAGTGTATCTGTGTATATTTATACCCTTAAATTATGTGATTTGTAGTTCATAATAATACCCACTCAGAGGATAATGTTAAGTGTTGTGTTGATTAGAAAAGGAACTGTAAAATGAACTTGATAACTACAGGACAGGTATTTTTTGGAGTTGCACATGTGATCACAACAGATTAGCAACGACCATTTTCACTGTTTTCTTTGGTGTCCATTCTCTTGAATTCTCAATGTGACAGCAAACCTTTGTTTGCTTTGTCACTTTCTCACTTAGATGGTATTTGTTCAGTCATTTGTTATCAAATATGTAAAACATGGGTTCTCATCTGTCTCCATATCGTGATACATTGGAGTAGAAATAACAAGTGCAAATTGTTAAGTCAAGTGTTTAAAGTCACTAAAAACCTCCCATTTTGTTTTGTGTAAATCTCATTTCTCTTCAGGGAAATTATCCGAAGAAAAGCTGTTCATGCTTTATATAAATTCTATCTCATTGCTCCTAACCAAGTTCAGCATATACATGATAAGTTCCGGAAAGCCTTATGTGACAGGGATGCTGGAGTCATGGCTGCTTCTTTGCATATTTATCTTCAAATGATTAAGGTAAGCAAAGACTAAGAAGCACAACTAGCGTAGATGCTATTTATGTTTTTTGTTCTTATTTTAAATATATGATATGCTATTCAGAAGTTTTGAAGAAAAAACTTAGTTGTAACAGTTGTAAAAGTTAATTTATGTGAATGTGGGTATTTGTCATGTGGTAATTTGTAAGATCCATTTCTTGCATGATCTGAATGTTCGACATCATTGGCATCCTTAGCTATAAGATCTAACTTCTTCAATGTATGTGATAAAAGATTTGCTGAAATTTGCTTGTAATTTACTTATTTACTATTGCTTTCAAGCTAGATTCACTCCATTTGAAAATGTGAGAAAATAGCATAGGTTTGAAGTGAAGAGCTGCTGAGGGTCAATAGTAAAAGTTTGATTTACAGAAATAAAACCATCAGTGGAGGTATTTTGACCTTACTTAAGTTGTGGTTTATTTTCACTCTTGAGGTGCTTTATTATATTTTATTTGTATTGTATTTTGTAGGAAAACTCTTCTGGATACAAGGACTTGACAGGGAGTTTTGTGACCATCCTAAAGCAGGTAGTAGGAGGAAAGCTGCCTGTTGACTTCAACTACCACAGTGTGCCGGCACCGTGGCTACAAATTCAGCTTTTAAGAATATTGGGGCTGTTAGGAAAAGATGATCCAAGGTAACTGAGTCTTTCTCTGTTTTATATTTTGAAGCTACGCAAAGAGCAGTTGTGATTTGTGCCGTATAGATAGCTTTCTGGTATTTTTTTTGGTTATTCTTTTTAGAGGGTTTCAATGTTGAGCTACTTATATGTTTGTTATTAGCTGATATAGTGAGCAGATAATTTTAAACTGTGAAATCGCTTTCTTCTGGAGTATCTAAGCAATATTATTGTTGAGTATGGTTGAAATATGTTCTTGCTGGGACTTATGTTACTAGGTTATCAAACAACTGTGAAAATACAGGGTAAAGTTTACTTTTAAAAGTGGTGTTGTTTTGTGAGGACCTAGTTCCTGGTGATCCTTTTACTTTCTATACAAGCAATGAGGCAGCGTTTTTATTCTTGTGATGAGGCAAATGTTTCTTTTGAAATTTGGAAATACCTTATTAGATGCTGTTCAGGAACATCTTATAGAGCTCTTCCATGTTAAGAAGAATCTGTGTGTGTGAATAATTTGTTAGATTTCAGTACTCATGTTTGAGCTGTTTGCTCAAGTAAGACTGTGCTTGTTAGTGCTGAAAATATTTTAAAATATTTTTTCTTGTAAAACAGGACAAGTGAATTGATGTATGATGTTCTAGATGAATCTTTAAGAAGAGCAGAGATAAATCATAATATAACATATGGTGGGTGAGATTATTTTATGTAGTTATCAGTTTTTGGAATGATTTGAAAATTTGAGTAGTTTATTATGCTAAATTAATTCATTTAAAAAACACTGGGATGGACTCGAAGCTCTAGGGTTGCTACATATTTGGCTACACTTCACTTCCCCTGGAAAGAGAGCTTATGGGAATTTATCTCTTTCAGTAAATAATAAACAAGGGAATGCCTGTCAGACTTTTAGTGTATTTAGCTTATTACTTCTGTTCTTTTAAATGAGAACATACAGGATGTTGGTGTGTTGCCTTATACTACAGGCAATTTGCACTTGTGTTTGGCTTTTAGCAATTCCTAAATTTGTTCGAAGCACCTGTGGGGTGAATTTCTCTATGATTTATGCAAGGATGTAAAATTTAGCTACTTAGTTCTTGTTCACATATGATAAGCTTTTTCTAAAACTTCCTTTTGATGGATCGAAACAAAACAGAAATGTAATTCTGAGTTAACTTTTTTTCTTAAGTGCAGTCCTTGGTTATGCATGTTTCTTGCATCTTATAGGCATTTAAGTTTTTCACATTCATGCCTTTTTCAGATTTGGTTCTGTAATGCTTAATAAAATTAGATTGTGGGTTGGATAGCTCAGTTAGAGACAACTGAAAATTAGATAATGATTTTTAAATACCAAATAACTTGACGAGACTAACTTGGTCTGAAGCTTTACCTAAATTTCAGATGCATGGGATTACTATTTTTGTTTTTCAGTTTACTTCTGCCTTTTTCTCAAAAAAATGTGTAAAGGGTTTTTTAAATAAGGATTTTCTTCTGATTATTTTGGCTGTTGGTAGCAGCTAAGAAATCATATGAATTACTAAAAAATACTTGGTCTCAGGTGCTTTATATTTTCTCATTGGTGTTCTAAAACTATGCCAGTCCAGTCCCTTGAGCAATAAGAACAGAATATTGTATGTGCTGAAGCTAATTAAAAATAGTCTTCATCCTGCTTTTACTTATGTCAGTAGGTGATAGCACTTACATTCAGTGGGGATGGGACATCAGTACTGTTCCTTTGTGTAGTCAGTGTACTTGTTTGCTTGTTAAATACTTTTGCATTATATAAGTATTTAATGTACATTAATTACATGTCTTTTTTGTGCCCTCCCACAGCCATCTTGTTTGAATGTGTCCAAACAATTTATACAATTCATCCCAAATCTGAGCTACTTGAAAAAGCTGCCAAATGCATTGGAAAATTTGTTTTGTCACCCAAAATTAATTTGAAATATTTAGGTAAGGATACCTGATTTCATTAAGATGTTTCTTATTTAATCATAGTGTAACCCATTCACTTAAATCACTTCCAATCACTTATTCTAGGTTTAAAGGCCCTGACCTATGTTATCCAGCAGGATCCTAATCTCGCACTTCAGCACCAGATGACAATAATTGAATGTCTGGACCATCCAGATCCCATTATTAAAAGGGAGGTCAGTGAATTTTTAAACATAAAAAAATATTTTTTTAAGGTAGATGATAAGTTTTCTTAAAATGAGCAGTGTATTATGTCTCAGTTACTGAGTGCAAGTAGTTGTGGATAATACTAATATGACAAGTTGTGTAGATAGATAATCAGTGTATTTCCTTTAAGATCTCAAATTCAGTTGATAAATTTGACATCATATTGATGTGCTTCTATTTACCTGCATGCTTTTTGAGTCCTCAGAGCCAATTAAATATATTTTTTGTTTTCTTTTTCAGACTTTAGAACTTCTCTATAGAATTACAAATGGACAGAATGTAATTGTCATAGTTCAGAAGATGCTTGACTACTTAAAAGAAAGCAAGGAAGAGTATGCTATCATCAACTTAACTGGCAAAATAGCAGAACTAGCTGAAAAATATCCTTTTATTTTTCTGAACTGATTGAGAAAATACTCTTATTTTCTGAAGCTTTAGAGTCAGAGCTCAGGCAATTGTAACATTTGTATCTTTCACTATCTTTGGAATTAAGTACTACAGCTGTACTTTTCACTCTTTCATATTCAAAAATCATGACATGGCTGTCCCTAAAGTCTATTTAAACTCTTCATTTTTCACTCTAACGTTTATTTGTGCACAATTTAAGATGTATTGATTGACAAGAGAGCAAATTTCACGTGATACATAGCTGTTAAGTTCATGTGCAGGCTCTTTCTACAATAGCAGTGTGTCAGAAATTTAAGGTTTCTCTATTTGACTGAGAAATTTCATGAAGTTTAATGGAAGCATTTTATAAAAAATATTTCTTCTTCAGCTATGTTAAGCTGATAACCATCAGGACCTAGGGACAGCAAACTGGGTAGGTCATTTGTGGAAGTTTGTTTCCAAAGGAAATTCCCTAAAGAAGAAAAAAGTTATGCCTTAGCACTTCATTCCTTAACATCTGGACAGGTATGCCCCTGACAATGAGTGGTTCATTCAAACAATGAATGCTGTGTTTTCAGTTGGAGGTGACGTTGTGCATCCTGATATCCCAAACAACTTTCTAAGGCTGCTGGCTGAAGGTGAGATATATCCCAAATGCTTTGAAGAATACAATTCTTTTCTTAATATTCTAGCTTTTTTTTTCTTAAAATGTACTTGGAAATGTTAGATGGGAGGTGTTATTTCCACTACAGGCAAAGTATATATTGTTTTATGTCTAGGATTTGATGATGGAAAAGAAGATGATCAGCTACGGATATCTGCAGTGCAGTCTTACTTGGCCTTACTTGAAAAGGAAGATGCATTGTATCCACAGAAATTCCTTCAAGTTATGAGTTGGGTAAAGTACACAACAGGGTCAAAATTGAATACACAGATATGAGTAAATGAGGAAAGAGTTGTTGATGTTCTAAATATTTTAAACTTTTATTTTTAGTCATTACTGTTCTTTTTTAAATTTAAGTCAAGATAATTTGCTGAAATCTGTTTAGTCCACTCTTTTGATACTTGAGGACTACTTAGCTTGGCATGATTTAAGGCAATTGACTATTGGACAAGCTCAGCAGTCATGTGAATCTCATTGCGTGCTGACCACCTTTCAGTCTTCCTCAGAATTAAGTCAGATCTGGCATGTTTAGTCTTGTAGGCCAGATGCTATGCTAGTATTGTCTGGCGCTGGTGTAAGCTTCAACTTCCACCCAAGGAAGAGACTACAGTACGAGCAAGTGCTTTGTAAGAGCCCAGCTCCTGCATTTAGCTTTCTTTTTGAGAGCTATTTGATTGTTAAAGCACTGAAAGTTGGAATCTGCTGTGGTAAACACAAAAATGACTTCCAACCTCTGACATCTAAAATGGGAATTGATGAAGAAATAGTTTAGAATGCGTTCAAAGACTAGTTTCTTGAATGGAGGTGGATTTTATTGTGGTATTTAGTACTGTATTTTTATTTCAAAACTGAAGGCACGGCTCAATGTGACTAATACGTTTTGTCTGTTTGTTGTGGATAGGTATTGGGGGAATATTCCAGCCTTGTGACAGATGTTGATCCGGAAATTATTTTGGCAAAACTACACAGCCTGCTTATGAAGACTTTCGTTACTCCTGAAACTAAAGCGTGGCTGATGGCTGCAGTCACCAAGACAGCATCACGTACCACTTGTTCCAAAACAGTTGACAGACTAATCCAAGAATTTAGCAATTCTCTAGATACCTGCATGAGACAATATGCCTTTGAACTGAAGTATTTGTGTGAAGACAAAGCACTGATGAGAAAGCTGCTTCCATTTGATGCTAGTTGCAGTGACATGGTGGTAAGACAATTGCAATTGTGAACTTATATAGTTTGAGCAGTTGAGTGTAAGTGCTTTCAGAATGAGTGACATTTGACAAATCTGACTCGTGACAGTGTTTAATCTGCTAAAAGTGAGTTTTCAGAAACACTTTTTCAGGCAAATGGGATGAAACTTTTTTCCTACTAAATGATAAACAATCACAGTCTTCACATAGGAAGCTTGGTTGGCTTTTAACAAAATACTGATTTCGTACACTGATTTATTTTTTATGCTTTTAAGACAAGCTAGTCTTGCTTTAGTGGTGTGGTACTGCTTTTTGGTCCAAAGAGTTTGCTTCCTGTGTGGAAACTACTGATCTCTGTGTTGATATGTCCATAACAAGTGATGCAAAACAGTGTTGTTGTTGCTGAGGTTTTTGCAGGGTGTTTTTTTGAATTTGATGTTTCCATACTATGATAAGGTCAAACACTTTGAGAAAACTCCACTCTGTCTTTGGTCTAAACAACAATTTAAAAAAAAAACAACCAAACTCAGTAGTGGAAGAGGTAATTTAAGTTACAGATCTCTATCTCCAAGTCTGTTTCAACATACTTGCTTAACAATTTCTATTAGTACACCAGCTTTCCTGGTAAATATGGCACATGTGGGTCTGAAACTCCTGATTTGTTCATAAGGCACAACATTCTGGTAACATGTTCATGTATAGAAAATATTCCATTGTTTTCTCACTTACCTTCATTTTTCATAGGTAGATGCTTCCTTATCATTTCTGGATGAATTTGTGGCTGAGGGACTTGATCGTGGTGCAGCACCATATAAGCCTCATCACCAGAGACAAGAGGAGAAACTTTCTCAGGGAAAAGGTGCCAGTTAATTTACTGAATTTATTAAATACTGGTAAATTACCTGAGAGGTTTTAACTAACAATTTAAGTGTAGAGTTAATATTATTTCTTAGATTAATGTTATCTTAATACATCTCTGTAGACTTAGCTGAGTTAGTTCAAGTTATATACCAGCTGGACAGACATGGAATTGTAATTATTAATTTATCATGGCTTGTTGTACTGCAGAGAAGTTTTTAGTATAATTTCTCAGTCTTGCCTATGAATTTATGGTTTACAATGATAAACATTTGAGCTTACATGCTGACACAAATTTTTAATTTCTTACCTAGTGTAGAGATGGTTAAGACAGCGATAACTGCTTTTACTTGTTGAAAAATACCTCAAAACTTTATTTGTAGTTTATTTTTTAAATTTTGAATTGTTGTAAAAATAGTAATTCACTTTATTATAGCCAGTCACATAAAAATTTTTCATATACTTCTGAATGATTCACTCTGAGGCTGGAAAGCATTTCTAAATCATTTCTCTAAATCATTTACTGTTGAGGAATTAGAAAAATTAGTCTGTTACACTGCATTATCTACAGTTAAATATTTTTAAAAGATTATTTTGACTCTGCAGGTTAATACATACAATACTGCTGTTTGGTTGCATGTGTATCTTGGCAGGATTTCACACTTTTATGAGATAACTATAAATTTGGAATAGTACAATTACAGCCTCCACTTTAAATCTTCTGGAAAATTTAAAATTTTGGTGGAGAAATGTTGAAACTGGACATTCTATACTGCTTGCTTTCTATACTGGCTAAGATGGCTGGGTTTGAATCCCAATTTGCAAGGGAAAATGTTTTAACACCCAAGGTGTTAAGTATATTTGCAAAGCAGACAGTGATACATGGGCATAACACTGTGGGCTCAAAATTCTAGTTGGGCTCAGATGGAAGAGTTCACTTAAATAGGTCCAATACATTCTGTCTCTCTCTGATACTAAGCATTGACACATGTTTTGGTGATATGCTGTAAAATCACTGCTTAATTTCAGTAAGTAAAAAAATACATGTGTAAGTAAAAAAATCCTGTGTTTCTAACCTTATTTGGGAACAGAGACATCCATATTTAATGGTGTTTGATGGATCCCAAATGAGAAGTCTGAGAAGAGCAGAAGTACAGAATGTCTGTGTTAGAAAATAGATTTGTTTCTTACCTTTTTATGCATCACTAATTCTGAGATTTTGTCTGTCTTCTAGCTCTGAATTTTGAACCTTATGGGTTGTCATTTACTTCAAGTGTGTCCTCATCTGGCATCACTGGCAGACAGTCCCCCACTGGTTTATCTTTTGGCTCTGATACGTCTGGTAATAGTGCTGAGACAGGGTATAAAGAGTGAGTTAATTTGTCTGAAATGTATGTTTAAGCTTCTGTTCTTGTCAGCAATATGTGTCATTGCTTCTTCATTACATGGAACTAAAAATAACACAGCTTACTCTGAAAAGCTCTGTCATATAGGATGAAGTTCATGAAGGATCTTCTTTGAAATAACTACAAAAAAAAGCTAATGCAGTTAGGCTGTTTCTTTTTTCATGTAGTACAAATGGAGTGATAGTTAATGCAGCAAAATTGGAACATGATTATCTGATGGTTATACGATTAAGTATTTTTTTCCTTCTGGCTTATTTTTTTAATAGGATACACTAGCTTTTTATGCATCTTTTGAGGAAACTGTTTTCAATAAAAGGTTAAGATTTGTGGTGTAAGATACTCCTTAAGCTTTAGAATACTATGAATACCTTCCATATCCATAGTTGCATACAAATTAATAACTTCATTTATACTTTGGTATGCAAAAGACTTTGGAAACTTTTCAGATTCTTTAATCAATTTATGTAACAGAATTTGAGTGAGAATTCTGTGTGTGGGACATGCAGCATTTACTGCTAACATAGAACTTTTGCATGTGCAGAAGTGTTAATTAATATTCCCCTACTTGTTGTGTCTATTGAAGTACCGAAGTTGTGAATGACATGCTTTTTTTTATGAATATGATGTTCATACACTTGATCTGTTTTGTTTTCTGCTTTGTTTTCTTTATCTTTTCAGGACAAATACTCTGAAGCTGGAGGGAGTACGCAAGCTCTGGGGAAAAGAAGGATATCTTCCAAAGAAAGAAAACAAAATAGGGAGAGAAAACGAGCAACAAACTGTTTCTTGTGGCAGCTTATTAGCAGGACAGATGGGTGATCCTCCTGCATTGCAGCCTGATCAAGTTGCCAGCCTCTCTGAGGAAGACAAAGAGAAACAGCAGTTAGCATCAACTTTGTTTGTCGGGCTAGGATCAAATGCTGGTATCAGTCTGGTAAGTGGATCTTTTGAGACTTACTGGTTTAAAGTTTATATATTGTCTTATTTACAATTGCAGATATTTATATATAAACTAAAGTGAAATTAGTGTTGTGGTAAAATGAGGAAAAAAATCCCAAGTCACTGAAATTTTGGAAAATTACTTTGGTAATCTGATAATTTGTTAAGAACCTGAAATGAGTTGAGTATAACTTGCTCAAGCCACCTCTGGAGCTTGATTCAGTAATTAGATCTGATTTGGTAATTAGAAATTCCATCTCTTCACGTGTTGCACTTCAGGCTTTAGTGTGTTTCACTTTGTTCCTTGACTCAGCTTTTGAGAGCTGTTGGCATTCGTTAGGCGACAAGGTTAGAATCTGGCCATTTTTCCATTTTTATTTATGTATTGTAACTTGTGGAATGCTAAAGAATTCATTATTAGATAATCTTTTTAGGGCTCACATTGTCATATTAGCCTCTCAAATCTTGGCATTTATTATTGGTTGTACCAGAAAATGTTTAGCTTCTTGTGTTTTTTAATATTTATCTTTTAGTTTGAGAAATGCAGTCATTCTTGAGGTGTAAGATAATCCAGTACCCTGTAAGATATATGATAAAAGCCCATTGCTAGATTCATGAAGGTATTTTGAATCTGTATATCATTTAAATTGATTCCATAGTTGCTGTTTATCCTTGTTTCCTCTCTTTCGTGCTGTTCGCAGTAACACCGCTAGTTCCTAGAAACCTACCCACAATTTTTTTCTATTTTGTCCTTTTCAGATGGGGAAAATGGACATCGCTGCTCAGAAGTTCAAAAGGAGATCAAAGATAAATGAAGCTCAAAATACTGAGGAGGTGTCAGTTTTCCAAAACAGAACTGCTTCAGATATTGGTCCACTACTCAGTACAGAACATATTAACACAGAAGACTCTGAGGGAGATATAAACACAAGATTAAAGAAAGTCTCCTTGTGTTCTTCAGATGTTGTCGAAGATAACTTAGTCTTTGAAACACCTCAGTCCCTAAAAAAGTCTGAGCTGGATGAGAGACTTTCAGATGGTAGGCTGTCACAGTCATCTTTGTTTGCTGATAGTAATATTGAAATTCTTCAGCCTTCTTCAGGTGCTCAGTGTGAAAGTGCCAGTAAAACACCATCACCGTGGGTCCCTTCCTTACCAGAAGAACTGGAGGAGCTCTCTCACTCTGAAGTAATAGAACTTTGTCAAAGTGATGCTTTAGCTTTGTTTTTCTGCAAGGTCTGGACAGATGACTCTCTATTGCTCACTGTTTTTGTTTCAAATAAAACCACTTCTGCCCTTAATGCTGTGAACTTAGTGTTTGAAAAAGCAGAACACTTTCAGGTAAGAAACTTCTGTTTGAAAATTAACATCTGTCTCGTTTTTTCTTGTATTTCATAAAAGTTTCTACATAGACCTCTACTGCAGGTAGAATCTCTATTGCTTGAAGAGGCCTGGGACTGCTGAGTAATCTTGAAATTACCCTTCTTGTTGGGGATGATTTCTCAACTTTTTGCTTTTAGTATATTGCTTACGTTTTTATGTTAGGTCATTCTGGGGCTGAATTATAGAATTCAAGTTCTTTGCCTCAGTTCTCTGTCTGTCTGAGCCATTATTCAGGAGAGAAGGCCAACTGTCAGATTAATTTCTCCAATGTTTTAGTTCCTATAAAACTTTAGTAGATGATAATGATTGATTTATCCTCGGTGAGGGCTGAGAAGTGCTAGCTCTGTTCACTTGCTAAATGGTCCAAGAAAAATCAATGTAAAGGACATATTGTCACAAATCTACAGTGATAGCTTACACTACTTGATAGCAAAACTTGATTCTATTCTCCTTTTTAAAATTCCATAGATTTTGGAGAGTCAAACCTATCAGTTTCCTGTCATTGAAGCTCAAAGTGTGGAACGCTGCCAGAAATACGTGTGGATGGACAAAATCTGCACACAGGGAGTTCTTTCTGGCTTTGTTAATTACCAGTTGGAAATGGAAACTTGCCTTGAATTTTCAGTACCTTTATCATTATTGGACTTCATGAGGTAAATGAAATAAGCTGCAGCTTTAAAAAATATAATTGAATATACTTAATGTAATTGAAATAGAGAGATTTGGGTATCAAACATATAAGGCTTCACCTTAGGCACATGATTTTAATCTTAGATCAGAACTGAGTCTGTTGGAGGTCGCAAATAGTTACTTACACACTTAGACAAAAAGAGCAAAGTTCTAGGCAGAAGTACTAACCTTAGTGAGAACATTGGCAGTAGCTGGAGATTAGAATACTCTTGAACTACAGAATGGGTTGCTGGCCAACAGAAGTGAGTGAAGAAAAGGGTAAGCTCTTTTAAAATACAGTGTAATGTAGATACATGAAACTGAAATAAGTGATTTGAGTAGAGATCCATACATGATATGAAAAGGTTGACAGCTTTTGCTGGGGAATTAGAAAGCTCATTTTATTAAATCTCTTAGGGTGCTCATTCTATTAATTTTTGAAGGCCACATTTATTTTAGGAGTAAAAGAAGCAAATGGTCTTTTTCTAATAGACTTGTCTGTTTTGCAGTTAAATCCACATTGTTTTCTATAATAAAGTCTACCTCTCATTGAATGGTGTTTGTCTTTTTCAGTGGGCAGGTATCTCGAGGTCATTTGGTCTTCCATTTAAATGAAATAGTGTATTTTGTAGAATTTAGAAATCAAAAGCAAAGAATAGAAATTGTTTTAAAGTGTTAAGCTGGGAAGGGGAGGACTTTGAATTTACTTCTGCTGTATTGTTCATTTGCTTCCAGATAGCATTTTTGGGAGACCAAATATATTCTGAATAATGTATTTTACTTTGCTAAGATACACGGTAAACTTATTTTTTAGGCCAATGGAAATGACCACAGAAGACTTTGGGAAACTGTGGTTGTCCCTTTCCAATGATGTGAAGCAGAATATAAAAATGTCACCTTCTCAAGATTCCCTTTCTGCGGCTCTCAATACACTGCAACAGAAGCTGAAACTCCATATAGTGGACATTATAGGTGAGTGAAAGTACACTCTAAGGTTGCTTACAAGCTGTGCTTTGTCCCAGGAGAATAAGAACATGGAAGCAGGTATGTTAAAGTGAAGGAGCATGTAAGAGCACAGTAAACATAGGAGTTGTGAGGACTTTGATAATCTCTCCAGCTTTCAGTTCCCTTCTAAATGCTTTGAGCAAGCATATTCTAAAGAATCAAAAGGCTCAGGGGGAACCTCATAGTAGCTTCTCAGTACCTGGCCAGGCTTTCTGAGGGACCTTATCTGTCCCTGCCCATGGCAGGGTGATTGGAACTAGATGATCTTTAAGATCCTTTCCAACCCAAACCTTTTTATGATTCTATGATCTCTTAATAGAGTCCAGAGACTAGGAGGAATGGATGCAGGTTGGAAGAGGGAGATTCGGGCTGGATCTAAGAAAGAAGTTCATTACTGTGAGGGAGGTGAGACACTGGGACAGGTTGCCCAGAGAGGTTGTGGATGTACCCTCCCTGAAGGTGTTTAAGGCCAGGCTGAATGAGGCATTGAGCAGCCTGATCTAGTGGGAGGTGTCCCCCCGTGGCAGGGGGAGCTAGATGATCTTTAAGGTCCCTTCCAACCCAAACCATTCTATCATTACTCGAGGGGGATCTGTGAAGAGTGAGGTGAAGGTGTAAGTGTGCAGCAAGTGGTAGATTTTACAGGGGAACAAACTTGTGCTGTGAATAGTTTTGGACAGGATTAAAAAGAAAATTGGAAACGAATCTGTATGACAAATATGAAGCTGGAATTGCGTGTGATTTTTGGTGTCGTGTTTGAGGAATAGGGTGAGAACGGGGAACGGCAGAAAAGGAGAGAAAGATACCTTTTTTGTGGATGGTACTATAGCTGTTCTTAATTGTTACCCCATATTTCTGTGGGCTTTGTTTTAAGGTAATGAAGGAATCTTGGCATGCCAGCTCCTTCCATCTGTGCCCTGCCTGCTGCACTGCCGCACTCACTCGGGGATGCTGGCTCTCTGGTTCAGATCGCCTTGTCCTGCTCTTCCAGATGGTTTGCTTTATCAGTGTCAGAAGGTGATGGAGGAGTCCTAATTACAATAGTGCCTACCTTAATCAATTTGGTGTGTGAAAAGCAAATCAAAGACTTTAAAACAGTTGCACAGATAATTACCAAAGCTAAAGTAAGGTACTGCTTCTCAGAAGTATTAAAAGTTTTCTTCTGGTTAGTCTATGGCATAGTGGACATGGGGGGGGGAGAATGATGACTTAAGTTTTATGCCTGCAAAAACATGCTCAGGACTGTACAGTGACTAACAAGCAATCCATTAAAGTGTTATTACCTGTTTAAGTTAAATGGATATTTCTTAATTTTGTTGTAAATTACTGAAAGCATTTATTTTTATTAATGCAAATTTTATAGATGCCAACAATTATTCCTTGCAGCAAATACTTAGGTTTTCTTTAAAGTCACATTTGTCTCTGCTGTGAGGTCAGGCTCGTTCAGCTATCAGCATAATCTAATTTTATTTTGGTATTTTTTCAGAAGCTATTTTTAAGCACTGCTGGCAACAAGACATGAATTGGTAGTTGTATAAATCAACTTGTATAACAACAGTGCATGTTTTGAAAATAGTTTAAAGGTTTTAGTGAGTGACGCACCTCCCATGATCTTTGATGTTTGCCACTGAAGTGGTGATAGACACCTAAATAGGTTTTTCTAGGAGGCAAGCATGTGAAAATTGGACTGAAGCACATCCTGGGCAATGATCTAAGGGCCTTCAGGTTAGTTCCTGTCTGCAGTTCTTCCTGCCTCATGTTTCAATCATGTTCCCTTTGCCTAGGGATCTGTGACACTCACTGCAAATTGTGCATCTTGATAATTTCATGTGTATCAATTCTGCAATGACTGAGCTAGGGATAGTTAGCTATGGACGTGCTGGCTGGTTGGCACTTGGCTGGTGGACATCTTCACTGCTCTTCAGTCAGTCCTGTAAGTTTCATCTGGCCAATGTCTCAGTCTATGAAGATTCACACAGAGGAAGTTTTCATTTATTTTTACTTCTAATTACTTATAGCCTTGGCTGCACAGATGTGCATGTATTGTGTGTGCGTGGCCAGGAACTGCAGTGAGGCATGAGAGATGTGAATCAGAGCAATATATGTGATGAATCTATCTGCCTATATTGTCTCCTTTTCTTCCTGAAATAGCCTGACAGCCTTGAGAACCCAGTGGTCTTAATTTATTTAATTGCTAAATTAAAACTTTAATACTGTTTGTTTATATCTGTTTATATTTTTTTAATTTAAAAACATCAAAGATTGTGCACGTGGCTCAGACATGATACAGACGGATTTTGTAGTGGATTTCTCTCCTTTGTGTGTTTGATGTTAACAAGAAAATTCTTTGTTATTTCAGTGTTACTGATTCTCACCTGATAAGCACTGGCTGTAAAGGAAAATAAAGTATATTGTTTGCTAATGTTTTGGTAAATGTTCCTGAAATTGTCGTAAAAATGTAAATGTGCTGAGAGCTTTTTATTTTACTTTGTCAGGCTGCTTCTGTTTATCACAAATACAATCCTGTTCAGCAAAGCTCCTTTATTAGTGTCTTAGTACCCTCTTATTGAGGAATTTAAAGTGCACTGAACCTGTAAATATACTTAATGTTCTGCATACTTTAATCTTTCCTGGCACTTTAACACAATTTATGTAAATGAAACTGATTTATAGTGAAGTAATTTCCAGCTGCTGGTAAAATTGATTTCTGTTATGGAATTTCACTTTTTAAATCGTGTGAACCATAATAGAAGTTTCTTGTTTTGGCCTTTGCATTTAAACCATTTCAACAATGAGTTGATTATGACCTTTTATCCAAAAACAACAGCAAAAGACAAAAATGTCTTCTCTTGCTTGTGGAACTAACAATTCTTTTTAACCTTTTTCTCCATAGTAATTGCATCTCTTAAGCCATCACTGTGCAGATTGGAAGATCTTTATGGTAACTTTCTATAAAGGGGTTTGCCTGGAGTTTTACCTCTGTCAGTCAATTTTTAGATTTTCCAGCAAGTCTTTTTCTTAATCTATTGCCATCTTTGCCTTTCATGGTTTAATAAAATTCACTTTATTTAAGTAAATTTCTTGGTACTCATTAAATACTCTTTGCTACCTTATGTAGCAGTGTTTCTGCATATTAAGAACTAGATTATATTTTCATTCTTTGTATCTGAACAGTGATGAAGCATGTAACACTGCAGAAGTCATGAAGTGATTTAAATGTTCCTTGTCTCAGTTGGAGGTATAAAGACAGTGCGAGTACACTCTAGATCTTTTGAAAAACATTGTGTCAGCTCTCACATTATCCCAGATTGTGGGGATTTGGTGCCTGCAAGTAGATCATACATGGCACTGCCTGATGGTTTCAGCCATGCTATAAAGTTAGCTCTTATAGATCCCACTAGTGGGTTTTCAGAATAAAAACCTCTGTATTCTGTAATAGAACCATGCATTATCTTTATAATTGAGTTCTGTAAAACTGGAGGTAGACCTGCTTAAATCATCAGTTTAGGACTTGGTTTTTCCATTTCTGTTCTTATGTGAAGCGATAGTTGTGCTTTGCCTTGTGGTGCCCTTCAAGGTCAGGATTTCATGTTCAGTGCATTATACTGTTCTGTAGTATTTGTACAATTTAATTAGGATGCCAGAAGTAGTCACTCCCTTGAGTTTGTTGAACATTAACATTTTCCTATTGAACTTTATTACATCAAGTTGGCAGTGATGAAGTAAAGAATACTGTGTCCTGCTATGATATGATTCATAAAATTACCTTGACTGCAATGCTTTGCAAGCAGCATGGCTCAAAACACCACTTATGGAGATTACTTTGAACTTTTAAGGTAGTTATTGGATTTCTCTTTGTGCCAATTTTTAATTGCTTCCAGGATAATTGCCATGTGAGTTGTTTGCAAATCCTGAGCTCTTTCAGCCAGAAACAGCTTGACTTTTCCAGGAATAAGGATAGGTGAATGTATGTTTGCTGGTTTTAAAACCTTCTGGTAGGTTCTCTCTGTTTAGGGCAGGGATTTGAAATGTGTCTTTTGCTTAACTTAAACCACATTTAGTGAAACTGAGCTAAATACATTGTGGAAACCTTGTGAGCAGGTGCTTGGTAGAGAGGGAGACCATGGCGTGGTCTATGGGCTGCTTGTCTTGCCTCCAGGCACCACTCTGTGCTGGGAAAAGGCTGGTACCTTTGGTAGTTCCCTTCACATGGCCCATAAGGGAGTGAACACACTGACCCAGAACCATTTGGGAGCTCAGGTGCACAAAAACTTCACAGAAAACCAGAAATTTCCTGCTGATGCATATGTCTGTCATGCAACTGGAATGCAGTTTTCTGGTTTTCTTTTAACTCCTTAAGCTGTTGATCTACTGACCCTCTACCTCCACAGGCTCTGGTTGTCAAAGAGCATTAAGGTTGCAGAAGTTGGTGACAAAATTTACAGTTGTATGCAGTCCCTCCTCATATTGCTCAAATTTATTTTACATCGGATGGCAGAATAAATGAAACAAAAAGGGCAGTAATCACACATTCTTTTAATCCACAAATATGATAATACATCATATACTTAAGGTGACCTGAACATTGCTTATATTTTGGCAATGTTACTACATACCAAGCTACAAGTACAAAAGTAAACAATGAATATACAGTATATGCAAGTATGAGAAATACTTAAAAACATTCTCTTTCCTTAAGGCTACTCAGATATTTATAAATAAAGCAACATATGTTCTTCTGGTTTGTCTAAAATACCAGAATCTGAATATTGATACTTGCAATGCACAAAAAGAAAGTCACAAACACACAGGATGTCTCTTTCCTTTGGACATCTTGAATTATCTTTTTTTTTTTTCTGGCTTTAAAAAGAAACTGTTTGCTACAAGTAAAACAAACACATGAAGTTTGACACGTGTACTGGGACAGGAGTGTTAGATACAATAAATACTGTTCAAAAGCATCAACTGACAAGCTCGTGCTTGGAGAAATGAAGCTGATGGTGCGTGTAAATATGGCTGAAAATGGCTGAACTTGTGACCCCAAATTTTGGCGTTTCAGTACTGTGCTGTGTTGCAGAGGACTTATCCACCTTCATTGCTACTAAATACACTTTTCTGTGGCGAAAACCAGAAAATGTGGAAAATTAGATTGTTACAGACTATGGTGAAATCTTCAGCTGCTGTTTTTACTCTGCTCTGATGAGTTATCGTAGGAATAGCTAAAAACCCATCTAGCTCAGCCCTGGTGAATATATGGTCTGGGTATTCTCAGCTGTGCAGCGACCTGATAGGCAAAACTGGTGTTGCAAGAGATACAATATAGTTATTCTGAGATGAGGAAAAGCAGAAGAATAAAAATTTGAACAGTTTTTTTCCTAACACTGTAGTATTTAAGAGTTTAAATGAGAAACATAAATTTTTCTTATGCTAAGGTGATGGGTGATCAGCATGTTACATCTTCCTTAGAAGAATGGCTTTCAAGTATATTGTCTATGTCAATTTTTAAGTACATTCATCTCTACTATAACATAAGTGATACGGAGGGTGTTACCTCCAGGTAATGGGATTATCTCCTATAAAGGTAGACTGAAGTATCAGTAGATAGAGGTGACTTGGAGAATAAGACACAGAGAGTGGGGAGAGATTTCTGAACATTCTCCCTTTACTTAGGGTGAGTGAGATTCTGCAGGTGGCAAGTCGGTGTGTCTGCTCTGCTCTGATTCTCCCTCAATGTAATGGAACTGTACAGAAAGCAGTATTTCTTTGCAGAATGCTTTCAGTTTGAAAATAGCAGTGTATTTTATTAAAATAGGAAAAAGTACCTGAAAACATTCTGAATAAGTTGGTCATGCAGCTCACCAGTGTCAGCAAGATAAGTCTCTTGAGGCTTCTGTGAATGTACTGTACTTGCATGGCACTGTAAACATAGCGGTTGGGCTTCCTTTTTATCACGCTGCTGCTTTTCTTTAGGCACAAACTAACATCATGGACACATTCATCAGAGTTTTATCTGGGCTAAATGCTATGAGGACAGGGGATGTAAATGTTGCTTTGCAGCTCAGTTGGTGTCTTTGTTGCATTCCTCTTCAGTGCAGTTTCAAAGTCTTCATGAAGAGTATTTTGCTCTGTCAAGCAAAGCAGTGAGAGCACAAAGAGCAGCACAACCTTCAGCCTGAACTCATCAGTCAAACCCTGAACCTGGGAAACTGATGTACCTTGTTATCTGGTTTTCTAGTTACCTTTAAGCTTAAACCACTGAGCTGTTTTTCAAAATGAAAATGAAACCTCTGTGATCAGATATAAACCAAAACTCTTTAAGGATAATATTGCTCCATATAACAGTTCTTTAAATCTTCCGTTTCTACTTAGTTTGCATTATTTGCTGTTCCCCTATTACATTTAAATACTATGTAAAATCAGAGATGCCTTCTTGTATTGAAGTGATACCCTTTTGAAAGGCATGACTTAATCCATTATGACCCTACTTTCTGCTTAGGCTTTTTCAGTTACTGTGGGAATAATAAAAACATAGACTCCAAGGACAGCCAGGGGGTAAATTCCATGCGTTTGCCATTGCCTCCACCATTTGAGTTTACTTTCTTTTCACATGTTCAGCCTTGAACTCAAAGCTGGGAAGGTCATGGTTTATCACCAGCTGGTTTTGAACAGTATGTATCAGCAGCCTCCTTCACTCTGCTCCTTGGAAAAGACAGAACTGTCTGAACAAAACACTAAAATTGATAGCTTTTTGATTTGTTTTCCACTTCCTCACAAGCCTGGTGAGCGCTTTCTGGCCCCTGATGAAGACTCTGGTGAGAGACCAGTAGGAAGCTTCCTTGCTCACCACGGCTCAGGAAGGGTGGCCAGTTCTAGAGAGAAGTTTTTGGTTTGTTTCTTGGTTTTGAGTGTAGTTTCAGAGGATCTTCTCGTCAAGTAGTTTGTTGATGCCATCACAGATCTTTTTGAGGTATGGTCGACAGTCCCCATCCAGACTGTAGAGGGCAGTTAGAAATTCCACATCTGCGAAGTGATTGAAGACGTGGTTGATGCGCCCGTGGGATCTTGGTGTCAGGTGTCGATCCACAAGTTCATGCAAAAGGTCTTTGCATTCATTCAGAAGTTCTGCAAGAACATTTCTGTCAAAAGTGTATTCTACTTCATAGAAGCTGACGATTGTCATGGCAGTTTGGTTCAGCTTCTTCCTGAACTTGTCAACAATTTCCAGCTCTTCCTGGTTGAACTGATTATTTCGATAGAGGATTCCAATCTTTATTGCCACTTTAATCAGGTCTTTCATTATTTTATGGGCTTCCTTTTTATTTCTTGTGTGTTCCTTTGTCACTCTGTACAGCTCATCAAAGATCTCACTGCTTGTGTCATCGATCAGCATGTTAGCCATGGTTTTGGTTGCCATTTTGCTCAGGATCTTTTTCTGAGCTTGAAGGGCGAGATTCTTAGAACTGAAACAGTCAGGACCTGTTTCGGGAAAGAAGAGGAGGAGGAAAATGTTAGTTTTATTTAAATAATTTTCACTATCAGTAAAGAAAAGCAGTATCTGTGTGCATGTCATGATCATGACATGTTCACATGACATGGTAATAGGAACACTTCCAGTACTGTATTTCCAGGTGTCCTTTGGGGTCTCGGGCATTTGTGTTTCAGGTCTCACTGCCATTAAGGTGTTCTGGTTACATATTAACAACAGAATGTTCTGGCAGGGGATATCTGAGCTGGTTCCTTGCCAGTCTTTTAATTTTGAAATTCAATATTAAAGCTTTCTTGGCAGAGAGGTCTGTTGAGATGATGTGGTACATAAGCTATCAGAGAGGAGCAGAATGAGGCAAATACACGAACCTGAAAAAAATTACATTTTTGGTCACTGGGAGGCACTATTGTTGCATGGTCAGACTAAGCAGCATCTCAGCTAACAGCTAATAAAGCAGACTCATAAATGTGAATTTATTTTGCTTTAATGTCTAGTAATGATACCTTTCCCATTTGTAACCAATTTGCAAAATTACAGAGTGTGATTTTTGTGAAATGTTGGTGTTTCAGTGTATGGATTTACTGACAGATGAAAATACCTGAGCTATTTGCTCTTCATTTATCAAATCAACGTCTCAGATTTTTTTTTCTTTTATTCTTCTGTGCAAGTTTGACTCCTTCTAGCACCTGAACATGTGGATACTCCTGCAGGACCTTATCCAGTAATTATTGGTGGAGATCAGTTTGCCCTTCCTCTGTTTTTCACAGTAATGTTTGGTTTTTGAGTCTATGGGGACAAAGTAAAGGAAATGGAATGATTTCAGATGAAATAATCATCCACTTTAGTACTTGAGTAGTGAAGTCTTCATGGATCCAAGTGCATTTTATTGCAGCAAAACAGTGCTGACCTCTTAGACAAGACGCCTTCCTCGACTTCTCCTTACCATGTGCAATGGAGATACTTACCTTTTCCTGCCAGCTGGGACAATTGCTCTGCTTGCAAGAAGATCAGAGCTTTGGAAGGAGGTAATGATGTGGTTCACCAGCAGCTAGCGATTCAGACTACTAAGAAATTAAAGGCAGCAATAAAAATCAAATCTGCCAGCTGTGACTGGATTTTGGAGCATGGTGTGTGGGTTTTACATAGGTTGGGTGAGCTCTGGAGACCCTTCTCAGCCTTCAGGACATGAATGCTCAGCTGAGACAGGACGCTGTCACATGTCACTCTGTGTTTGTGATGGACTCTGGTCCACAGCCTTGTTTATGCTCGTGTGGGTTCATCACACCCTCTCCTTCCTCCCCAGCTCCCTCACCTGAGGCTGAAGGTGCACAGGGTACTAGTGCTTGCTCTAAGTAACTCTAAATAGTCTGCTGTTTAAATCCTCCTTTTCAAGTTAGCTAGAACACTAAATTTGTCATTTTTCTTTGTACAGCTGTAGCACTGTGCAATATGAAAGAGTAACATTTAATTTCAGCTGAACTACCACCTGGAAAGAATAATTCAATGTGCTTAAAAGAATTGCCTGTCACTTGGAGAGAAAATTGTGGGGCTGAGCTGCTGACTGGAGGAAATGGAAAAAACCTTGATTTAATCTAGAAAACCAGGATGAAAGCATTCTTTCACTTAGCAGTATGTGGATATATAAATAGTATCAGTGATGAATAATTATGTGCATTTGACACAGTAAAATGGAAGATTAATATTAGTGTCTGCTTCTGTAGTAAGCGTTTGCACTTAATCAAGTGGACGTGGTTGTTCAGCGTCTGTTTTGATGAAGAACTGAATATAATTGCTGTAGGTTTTCGGAATATTTGTTTTACTGATGTTCATGACACTTCAGCCTCCATGTCATTTCATCAGGTTAGAGCCCAGTTGGCTCCTGCTGTCCTGAGCTCTGCTGCAGCAGAAGCCATGCAGCTCACAGCAAAGCCTGCAGTCATGGCACACACAAAAGGGTGATGAGCAAAGTACCAAGTCTTCTAGGACAAGCAAACCACCAGCACATTGTAAAACATAATAGCGAGGTTTGAATGGCTCCAAAACCGTAGCTGTGGGGTATTTTTGTCTTTTTTAAGGCCTGGTGCTCATGCACCAAACTGAACAGAGTGTGACCTTCAAAGGTGACACCTCTAGGTTTGTTACCTGGAGCAAAGGTAACAGCTCCTTACCACAAGGAACAAGTGGGAAAGGGGCAATGCAACTTCAGAGCATCAGACTGAGCTTAACAGCATGTTAAGGCTGAGCTATTCTTCCATGGCAAACCCTAACTGTATGGTGTGCTATTTGACAGATGAGAAGGAGTTCAGTCTCATGCTTTCTAAAAATAAATCTGTTGTTACATTGGAGCTGAGACACTTTACTGTAGAAACTGTATTCCTTTTCTTCTGCTTTCTTTTACTGGGCCCTTACATTAAATCCTCCTTCTCTTCAATCTATTGCTCTCTTTGGTTCAGTCCAGGATTCCAGTTTCATACCTTGTGTCCTGATATGATGCCCTTCTCCACTTCATGCTCCTGTCTTTCCATCTGTGAGTGCTCAGAGTCCTCAGAAACCAGACAGATTGATTTTGTACCCACTCCTTTACCCTGCCTCATTCCACGTTCTGGCCTGCTCTGTCTACTGTAAAAGATCAATAATGAGTCTGTGTGCTCTCATAGACAGGTGTATCCAACAGACAAGGTCCTATTGGTGAAGGACTGTGCCCCGTGGGGACATAGGACAGGCGTCTGCATCTATAGCATTCTGTGTTCTGTCTTAGAGAAGGTGCTGCCTCCTGCCACAGCCCCTCTTCCATGTCAGGAAACCACTGAGAAGCTCAGGAAGGAAGATGACTGCTACACCCCAGCTGCACCAGCAAGCTGTGACCTGGACACAATCAATGCTCAGATGTGGTCTCCACCTGCCTCAGCCCATTGCTGGAGTCAGACAATGTGTGTGCAATGAGGAGGAAGCACACAACAGCCATCAGCCCAGCTGCAGCCTGGACAAGGACATGGGGGCTCTTGAGAAGGGCTCTGCCCAGCTCTGCTGAGATTCAGGGAGTGTAGTTTTACAGCAGTGGGCGTTGGAAAAAAATGAGAGATTTTTGGATTCCTGCCTCCAAAGCCATGTTGTGCTCAGATACCAAGGTGATGCCTTGCCTTTCAAAGCTCACAGGTGGTTTGCCATATGATTGGATTCAGGCTTTCATGGGAACTGCAGTTTCCTGTGGCAATCCTTTCCTACTGCAGCACATTGCTCATTACACAGAATGCATCATCTTCGCCTCCTACGTGCAGCAATTCTATTTTCTGCTTGCTTTCATACAGCAAAACCGCTCAGCACCAACATTATAGATGCTATTAGCTTTCAGGAACATTACACCAAAGCTAAAAAAGAAAATGCAGCCTCTGAGTGAGCTGCTTTGCTGGTAATGGTCAGCCTCCATAATAGCAAGTCTGATGTCTTTGTACTTAACTAAGGACCAGTTCAGCCTTCAGATCTGCTTTCTCCCTCTCTAGCTGCCATTTAGAGCTGTGTATGATAAAAACTGTTCAAAAAGCCCCATGTGATGGGACTGATTCCACAGCAATCTCCCAGCCCTGAGACCTGTGTTCCTGCAGCTGTGACACCCATAGAGAGGATGGGGCTGAGGGGATGGGCTCCCATCCCAGGGTTGAGATGCTGCACTGATTCCCACCAGTGACCGCCCAGCTCCTGGCACAGGGTGCTGAGCACCACAACCATCCACTAAGCTTAATAACAGGACTGCTTAATAACAGAGTTGCTTAATAACAGAAGTGCAGAAAAAGTCTGGCAACTCTAGAGAGTGGATGTAAAAGTTTCAAATTTTAGGAGTTTTTGAGATTAAAATGCAAGAGCATCTGTAATATTCTCAAAATGTTTTGATTCCAGATGGCCGTACAAAGTACAAAATGATTAGAACTAAATGCTCAGCATTGCTATTTTCATGTAAATATCCATTCAGCCACTCTGTACAAACACACGGCAGAACCAGTGAACCAGAATGTGCTCCCACTATGCCCAGGAGAGAGAACTGTCCACATTTTCTGAAAGCAATTTGGCAGATATGGAAACAACCCCTGGGGCACATGAATCCATTTCCCTCCCAGTTAGCCACTTCTTAGTCAAAAACACTAATAAAGTTTTGCAGCCAGGATATTTTCTCCCCTGGCAAATGGCTGATGGGCACGTTGAAGTGAGCTCTGGAGGGCGAGTTGCTTTGGAGGTGAAAATGGACAGTCCATCTGTGGAGTTTCAGTGGAGTCCATCCACTGCATTCTTAATTATGTTGACAACCCAACTTGGAGAGAAGAGATGCAAACCAGTTCCTTTGGTTTTGTCACACCTGGGAGTTATTACTGCTGCAGCTGGTACCACTAAGTCACCTCCACCATTGGCTTCACCTGGTGCAAAGAGCAGCACACCTGGGGTTGTCTCCCACCTAGCCTTGTAAGCAGCTGCTGCTGGGCTGCCAAACAATGCACATTTCAGGGCATTGAGTTAGCTTGAGAGCATCCTGTAGAGGTAAAAATAGCTGTTATAAATTAAGGACTAAGCTAAAAATGTCAACATCTGAGCTAAAAGTGGCAGTAGTCTGTGAGGAATGGGAGATGATAGGATCCAGGGTCCTTGTGTCTGTGCTGCAGCTGTAAGCAAGCAAAGGCCTGAATCTTAAGTGAAGGAAGTACGTAGGAAAGTAAAGATGTTGAAGAGGCTGAAATATTTTTAATAGTCCTGAATCCTCAATTTTCAAAATGTAGTGCAGCCCCTGCAGCAAAAGACAGGCTTTGAGGAGTCAGCAAAGTTGCTGGAAGTGTGGGCACCCTTCCAGCTGCCACCAGTTGCTCCAGCTTGTGGCAGAGGAATAAACCCAGGCAGACATGCTCTCAGAGTCTGTTACAGTATGAGGTGGCTGGGATGTGAAAATTACAGGAATATGCTGTTTTAATAATTTGTGTGAACCAGTTTGAATGCATCTGTGTATTTTAAGCTAGTGAAATACCTGGCCCTGAGTCTGGGGAGTCTGGAAATGCCAATGAGAAGGAATGAAGCAGCCGCATGGTAAAGCTCTTGCAGAGCTAAATGAGCAGTGGGTCTCTGAACAGTTAATCCAGTGCTGGTAATTTTCTGGGCTGGCAGCTTGTTTCATTATAACCTAGAGTTACCTGTAATGCCTCTTATTCTTGACATAAATAGCTAATAAAGTGTAAATAACCTTTGAGGCAAATAAGAGCAGGAATCCTTCATAAGCTGTTATGTAAAGCTATCAGGACAAGAAAAAGCTCATGCAGATTTGGAAAGGAGAATCTGAAAACCAAACTTAGTTGCTTAATTGGCAATATTCTGACTAAATGTTTAGAAGCAATGAGCTGCAAACTCTCGTGCTTTATCCTTCAAGTATTGCTGACATGCTATAAGATTGATTAGAGAATTGAACCACAGAACTCAGGAGTTCAAAATAGTGCTAAAAGCAGACGGGGGGAAATGTGCACTAAAAGCACTTCTCTTGTAGCACTCTAGCACTGAGGAGCCAGGGAGTAGCTCTGAGCGTGTGTATTACTTTTGGAGAGCTACAGGATCGCTGCAGAAGAAACATTCAGTGTTTCCAGTAACTTTCAGCCAAGAAATCCAGTGGAACAGATGGAACATATCAGCTTTCAGGGAGGGCCAATTTAAACACGTGTAAGCACCAGGGGCCCAGCACTCAAACTTTTAACACTTTTAAATTGTTACTATGAACATAAAAGGGTTGCTCATTTCCATAGTGGAACAGGAGATTACAGACTAATAATTACAGGCTGATCCTGGGAGTACTGCTATCCAAACGTCTGAAGGCAAAACTTGGACACACTGGATGTGGCAGCATCGGCCCTTTACAGAGGGACCATGACTGAATGGAAAAAAGACTATTTTTTTTTCTTTCAGTGCTTAATACCAGCAGCAACTGTGCTGCAAAAAAAGCACTGCCTGGGAATCTAGCAAATGGAGATTTCCTTTGATGGTAGTATTTCAGCAGCTGGCTTGTATCTGGCCTGTACTTTACTTAACATGTAGATGCTACATACAGGAGTGTGTGTTTTGGTACCTGGCAGAGGTGATGTTAGGCTGGTAGTATGGTAGGCTCACTTCTGTAAGGAGGAGCAATGCAGAACAGGCAGTTAAACTGCTGTCCTTGTCTCAGTAATGCCTCCTGAGACGATCTGCAGGGGGTGAGGAGCTCAGCTGCGGTTTCCATCAACTGCTGGAGTTGCTAAGAAAGGGGCTGGCAAAGCTTTTTTCCTGCTACCCCCAGTAGCTGCCAGGGAGTTGATCTACACCCTTGCCTTCTTCTCCTGTGTCTGAAAGCAGTAGCTGGCGGGTGGTGTTTGGATAACAGCATGGTCCTGTGGCTGAATCTGGCCCACGGTGTGGAAATCTTCACAGCAGCTCCCTTGGTTATACAGCACAGCTGAGACAGTGCTGGGATTTTTGACATTACAAATGACACATTATACTCAGTCATATCCTGAAAACTCACACCCAGCTTGTGAGAGAGGAAACCACTCCCTGGCAAAAAGGCTCCACGAGGACCATCTCCACACTCTGCCCCTGACTACAAACCAAGTGGTGGTGCCCAGCAGCAGCTGCTTGGTAACAACTCAGCCCTTGGGTCCCTGCCACTCAGGAGCTCAACACACACTAGCAGAAAACTTGCCTCTCTGAAACTGGCTGCCAAAGCTCTTAATTTTTTTCAATCCAATAACATATATCAGAGCCAAAACCCAAACCAGGCTACAGCCCATGGTGTCTTTGAAGACTGACTTCCAAGTGCTCAGTTTAAACTTTGCACCTCCCACTGTGTCGCTGGTGGGGAAGATCTGCCAAGGCAGCAAACACATCTGCCTACACTCCCCACTGCTGCCAGAAGTTAAACAATGAAGAGCTGGCTTACACAGCACCCAAGGGAGACACAGGGTACACACAGGGCTTTGCTGTTACCAGTAAGTGTTTCAGGTGTCTGTGAAATGAGCAGATCTGACTGCCAAGAGCGATAGTAAAATGCTGTGAAGGTTTTGTTTTGTTTCAGCTTGACTGTGCAGCTAAAAGAGTTTTTGATAAATTGACCCCTGTATTTTATGACCAGGTATAAAGTCTTTCAGTATCAACTCTTTATGTTAGTAGCAAGTGGAAACACCCTCAACCCAGATTTGACTTTGGCTGACACTACAAGACCAAGCACTTGCACTCCAACAGCAAAGGTTTGGGAAGGGAGGTACTGGCAATGGATGGAGCTGTACAGACTAAGGCATAGTCTGGGCTGACCCTTAGGGAGTGGGAATGCTAGAGGACTCGTTTCTACCTGTTGCAGTGACCTATTGATTCTGTTCCTGTATTTTGAGACAGGTATTTATGATTCTATTACTGGCTTTCTAAAAAAGTCTTTTAGAATGATCCAGATCAGTGTAAGTAGATAGAACACAAAACCCAGCAGATACTTCTTTGATGGCAATAGGGGATATCTTGACTTGGATTTCTGGCCTTTAAGATAGTGGTTTGTTTGTGTGGTTTTTTTATATATGCTATATAGCAAATCCTTGCCAGTAATCATTGAAGACTCTCTGAAATATTTCATGCTTAATCTCCTCAGTCTTAACAATTATGACTTTTCTTGCATCTTCCTCTGAAAGCCACTGCATTTAAAAATAGGGTATTGTGGTGACTGTGCAGAAGTCCTTAATTAGATGAGTAATTATTATCTCTATAGGACAATTATGCTTGCTTTAATGTCTGGCCCTGTAATTTACACAATAGGACAGTAACAAGTTCTTTGATATGTGCTAAGGACCGTTTATTGCTCAGACAGGACAGAGTCTCTCGGGGAGCATCAGGCATATAATGAATGATAAACCAATTATCTTGTTAAGGGAATAAGCCTCATAGGCTTGTTTTTAAAAGGACTCAACAATCGTATTCTTCCACACAAAGTAACAGTCATCTAAAAAATAAGAGATTTTCTTGCCAAAGTACTAATAGCTACTGAGGCTCTTATAAGCCATGGAAAACCTTCTGAGACCTTGCAGTTACTCTGATTTTACCCAGATACAATGACTGTAGCAGCTTTCTCTTTGAGGATGACTTGTAGAACTTGCAGTGTTACTACATGATCATTTTCCAAACTGGGTAAATCTGCTTTGAGCAAAAACATGAAGAGAAAAGAAACACAAATTGCAAGCACTGGAAATAGCAAATCCAGGTTGTGTTACCTGAGCACAGGGGATACACCTCCACACTCTAAAGCCAGCAGCCAGAACCAGCACTGACAGCTGCTGAGGCTTTCTGTTTTCAGTGCATGCAATCCTTCCTGCTCCCCTTGCCTCTTGAAACAAAAAAATACCCCTAACCACATGCAGAGAAAACAGAGCCAGGACAGAAAGACCATGTACAATTATACAGCTGGTTCTTTCCACCTGTTAAATGTTTGGTTTCTGCTTTAGTATTCACTTGTGGTGGCCCAGAAGCACATCTCCTTGTTCATCCCCTGGCTGTCTTCTCGGTATAGATGAGGAGTTGCTGCCTGGGAGCAGTGATGCCCCTTTTTCTGATGTTTGAATGTTCTGTGTGACACTTGCAATACATTCTAGGGAAACTGAGTGCAAATTCATGATTGACTTGGATTCCTGATCAGGAAACACAAGCTTTGCTGTGTATTTGTTCATGGCCTTCTTAGGCAGGGTGAGGGAAAGAGAAGGGCTGTGAAGGTCTCTCTGCTTTTTGGGGCTCTGTGCTTGGTCATCATCTGTGGTTAACAGGAGGTGCTGGTTTCCCTGTGCTTCTGTAGCTCCACTGTTTTATATTCCATCCACGGGGGTCTCTTTAGCATGCAGGAGCCAGTTGTTCCCAGTAGGAACATAATAATATGCTGTTAGTACAGCAAGGCCTGGCGATATCAGTCCCAAATATTAAAGAAGGCCTCTGTGCAATATTCTGGCTTTAAACAGATAAAGTGCAGCTACAAAACAAGCTGTTGGGCACTGGTTCACCAATTTCTTTTTTTGTCTCCCATTTTCCATCCCTTCTGGAAGAACATTCAGAGGGTTTATTTTTGTGCCTTGAAGTTGCTTGCTGTTGCAGTACACTGCTCTTTCTCCAGAGATATAATATCCTTGCCTTTTACATAAAGTAATTCTATTTTTGACTCTATTATATTAAGAATGGCATGAAAATTAACCACATCTGTGCTCTAGGGATGTACAAAATTCCATGAGAAAGCAAGTAATTGGGACCCTGAGGAAGGCTGGTCTGAAGATGCTGTGAAACTCCAATATGGCATTTCTCTACTGCTTGGTATGAAGCTGAAGGAAAGGGGGGGGGGGGAAGTATTTCTGCTAAAGTAGGTCAAGGTGAACAAACTTTTGAAACATAAAGAATAGGCTGCAGCTGCAGGAGGTGTCAGCTGCTGCTAATCCAGTGGGTTCCCCATCTGCACCAGCCTGAGCTCTGCCGTGTCCAGGATGGGGGTAGAAGCTCCAGCACCACATCTCTGTGGAACTACACCAGCCTCAAGCACCACCCTCCAGCACTGCTCAGAGACACAGAGAACAGTGTTTCTTGTCCCACAGAGTAGGGGTGACTGGAAACAAAATTGCAAATTACTCTTGTGGTCAAAAACACCCACTGACAATGCTGCTTTGCCACCTTCATTTGAAATGCTTTGAGCACAGCGACATGGCTCAAGTGCTGGATGGGTGGGGAAGCCCTGAACTGTGGCTGTAAATGAGAAGAGGCCAAGGGAAGAGACAGGCTGTTTAAGCTGGGAATTGATTTAAGTCAATGGCATCTGTGTATCTGGCAAATGAGGGACATTTTTCTTTTTATGAATGCCATATGCTGTTGTTTTACTGCCTTGATACTTGCTTGAGTGCTAGGGTTTGAATTATGAAGGTGATGGATAAGAGGGAAATAAAATAATGGCAGAGATCAGATATATCTGGGGAAAACATACTGTGGGCTCTAAATAAAACACAGGAGGAGCTGTGAATTTTTCTAGTTAACTCCAGCTGTGCTTCCAAACTGTTTAAGCCAGAGGAGAAAGTCAAATGAGGGGAAGGTAAAGAGGACAGTGGTGGTGAGAAATATCTGACAGCAGTTAACTTTCTCAAGTCAGGAGCAGATGTTAGACTGATCATAATATACTTAAAACTATCATGAAAAGAAGTTTAATTAACCTCATACATAGACTATTTGTTATCTAATACTTCTCTCCTGCTTCTGTGCTTTTGGGGAATCAACTAATTAATAGCACTTTGAAGAAGTTGATAGTGCTTACAAACCAGCCACCAGTCACAGGGATGTGGATGATGGGTGCTTACATGTTGTAACACCTTTATACCTGCTGGTTTGTGGGTACCAAGTAGGCTATAACACACCAGGAGAGCAGGACTGTGATGTGACTATCACTAAAGAGAACAAAGGATATCAAACCTGCTGAAACATGAGGGCTCGGTAGGGGCACAAGCAAGATCAAAGAGTGGCTTTTTCTGTGACTGATGAATGTTCTGACACAGAAAAACAAACAGTCCCCTAAAACCAGTAAAGCAAAATCCAGCCAAAATAAAAAAAACACTAAAATACCCCAAACAGAAACTCTAGATAGAAGGACTCTGCAGCAGTGTAAGTCACTTTGTGAAGATATTCTTCTGAACCCTACCTTGAGTCATGCCTAGTTATGATACTTGGTATGTCACAGCATCATTACTTACAAGGTATGTGGGTGCTGCCTGTGTCTGTGTATTTATAACAGTTTTCATTCCCTCCATGAATACAAGGCGTATATAAAGGCACCTGATGTATCACTAAGTGTAGTCTAAACTTTTAATTCCTAGACTGAGAATATTTAGGGGAGAAGAAAAGGAACATAAAACTCTTGAAGAGTTACTGCAACTTGCGAAGTAAGTAAATTCTTTTCCCTTATAGTTTAGGGGTTTTATATATTCCTTCAGAGAACAGACGAAGCACGTGCTTTACTGAAACAGCTGACACAAACACTGGCTCTTCTCACAGCTTTACAAGAAAAGTGAACATGTCAGTACTGTTGATCTAGGGTGAAATCAATGTCTTGTTCCCATCTGATAGGCCTAGAATGGTATTAACAACTGCAAAGCTGAAACTGAAAAGGCAAAAATATGAATACTTCAAAAGAGAGTCTTCTTATGCCTGCTAACTGTTGGGTCCAAAAGAGGACAACAAAACTAGAAGAGTTTTAATTTTCCTGTTGTTTCAACAATGGTTTAGCATTTGCCTGGTTATTAAAAAAAAGATTTTCATGGTTGTAGAATATTATGCCATGTAGAACCCTTGAGTCTTTTTCTTTTTTTTTTTTTCCATTTTTCCTTCTCCCTTGCCTCTGGAGGAGGAGTAGCTGCTGGGGTAGTGGCCAGCCCAGATTCTAAAGGGACAACTCCTGACCAAAGTTAAAATTAACTCATCAGACTCTCTATCTCTTACAAGTTTTTGTGCATCTGCTTGAGGATTTGTTGGTAGGAAGAAAGCACATGTTGCCTCATGCCTCAGATGTGATCTATAACCCTGTTTTCCTTCGAAATAAAGCCCAGTTTGGACTTTAGTATCTCCTCTGGGTGACCTGCCCTGCATTGCTCAGCTGCAGAACAAACATCCCCATAAAGATGCACAAAAGCCCAAGGATGGAATATGTGATGATTTCCATCTCTGAAAAAAAGACACAGCCAAGTATTTGTCTGTTCATCCCACACGAACTAGACCACCTGCTGTATTCTCCGCACTTGTTCTCTGTAATCCTGTCACAAACAATGACTGCTGTTTATCCAGCATTTTCTTTAATAAGAAGGAATAATTTTTAAACCCTGAAAACTTTAGTGCAGCTTAATGAACATATACGCTGACTTTTAGAGTAAGAGCAAAGGATTATTTCTTGTGAGAGAAGAGGTGGATTTGCAGGAAACTTCTGTTCTTCCTTGGTTCACGATCTGCATGAAAAATGCTTGTCAAGATTTAAAGTGTCTTGATGTAATGAAAGAAAAAATCCTGAAGTTATACTGGGAAAAAGGGAGGATAAACTAGATAACAAACAATGTTTTCCTTGTTGTGTGTTTAAATTGCTAAGTATGGTGTCAAGAATTTCACAGCCATGCAACTGACCCAAAAAATCAAAATAACATCTTGCAGTCAAAACTCCTGCAGAGAATAAATGCTAATGAAGATAATCTGGGTTTATACTTCTGTCTCGGTTGTTGTGTGTATAATATTGTAAAATACATAGTGCCAGGAGGAAAGTCCTGATAACAAGGATGCTTTTTGTGTACCTGAGAGTCTCTCATAACAGTTTAACAGAAGTAGCTGTAACCACCCGTGGTGTAGAAGTTCTCTTGAAGTATAGTTCTATTTCAGGAAAGCAGAAACATGACGAATCATGGAAAAGCCCTGAAATGGTCAAGACATTCTTAGGATGTTCTGTTTTATTATTCTGAGGCATGTGAGTAACAGGAGTGGGTGGTGGTTGTTTTATTTATTTATTAAAAATAAATATAGGCATGTGTTTTGTTTATGTGATATTGCAGCTCTATGGAGTCAGGATTGAATCTGCAGAGTTAAAATGAAGAAATCACTGCCTTTGCTATTTAAAAAATAACCCTTAAAGGACAAGCCTCAATGATAAACACAAATAAGCAGAACGTGCCATCCCTTGTGGTTTCAATTCTGTGAAATCTCTGAGTACATCTGTACTGAGGTTATTTGTGCCCATACCAACACGTGTACTAAAAGCATCCAGCTGAATAGCTGGGATGATGTGGAAATGTTCCCCCTAAACCCAGCAGTCACAAGAGCCTATGGAGAAACTCTGCACAAATTGAATCAGGCCCAGAGTGACATTAAGAAGTACCGAGGCACAGCCCACACGCTGTTATCATCTCTCTCTTTCAGATGCCAGCACAACTGCTGCCTTTATTTCTGGTTAATGGTAACAGAATAATAGACAAGTCCACAGTTCTGCTGTAAAAAACTTGCTTAGGAATAAAAAATTTATTCCACCAAAACAGCTGCTGCTTCTGAAGGTATTTTTTGCCATTTCTTAAGCATGAATTTTTAGAGTGCATTTGATTCCTGCTGAAAGAACAGAGCCACTGGCTTGCTGCTCTTCCTCTTAAGTGTAGGCAGCTGCTTGAGGCTGATCAAGAAAGTTTCCAAAGATAAGTTTAGACCCATCTGATCTATCCTGAATTTGACACGGTACACAAAGAATGAACACTCAGTGGAACTTCCTCAGTTTAGCTGTGCCTGAGAGGAAACATGGTTTAGTTTCCTCTTATTGCTTTTGAGGACTTGGTAAATCCTTCCTTCCGGGAGACCTAATCTTACATTTCTCACTCCTGCTGTGGGGCTCAGTGCTCTTTCTGCTTGATGAAGCGTGACTAAACCTCCTTCTTGCTCAGCTCTCACCAGTCCCCTAGGGGCAAAATGGATCTCATGCTTCCCATTCAACTTTTTCTATTATGAAGCAAAATGTTAATTCCTTTCTTGAAAAGGGACTTGAACAGTTCTGGTCTGTGCTGTTGTGTACATACAACCCAGCAGAGAGGACTCTGTCAGGTAAGAACGGGCCAGACCACTTGGACACTGCAATTCTGATAACTGCTCCAACTCACTTTAGCAGAAGGGTCCAACAATTCCTATCACACGCGTGCCTAGAGAAGTAAGAATACTGTCCTTATGAATTTTGTAGGTTCAGCTTTTCCCAAAACAGTATTTGCAGTTCCTGCTCTTTGCTCCAGCAGTTGCCATAGCATAATTCAGGGATATTCACAACTAATGGCATAAACAGGGAGCGGAAAGCAATCACTGCCACAGAGAGCCTTCCATCTAATGATACATTTGCGTGCTTTTAAAGGGAGACTGGAGCCTTGACAAGGAATGACTGTGTACCTGTCATTCATCACTATGATTTCATAGACTGAAATAATATCTAGAGTTTCCTATGGGTTTGCACCAAAGCCTAGGGAACAGTAATGCAGTGTTTGTGCTCTGAATATAGGTATGTCTGTAGTGCTCAATGATTTAAACCAAAGGAGAGGAAGTTTCCAGTGCTGCCCAGAGAAATACAGCATGTTTCATATTCAACATGAAAGGGCTGGAAGAGGAACTTTTCAGTTTATTCTTTTTTCATTTTAACTGATGCTAATTTGAGCTGGTAGTGTTTTGCTACTAAGCCCTACAGTCTAGCACCGGACTCCCCTGAAGTTTGCTGCAGAAATGATACCACCAGCATCTCCTCATCATTCAGCTCTGGCTGTCCTTTCTTCAAGCCTAAAGTCTGAAGAAGATTTACCACTCATTGCTTTTCAGTATGTTTTCCTCAAACACTAAATACTCTCATGCTTCACATGCAGAAGCTTTACCCTTCTGGGGTGCTTAACAACCATCCCTCCAATGCAAATTATGTTGTTGATAACATCACATTTTCTTACAGCAAATGGGCACCCCAGCGAGCCCCTCAGACTGGCTTCCTGCTAAGTGAGCTCTCATTAAGTGCAGCCCAGTGGTGCTAGCATAATGGCCCATTAGTTGACACCCATTTGACTTTCATGTACACAGAAATAGCTTGTAGAAAACTTCTGTCTAAGACATAGAACTCCAAGTGCCAGAAGTCTGTCTCTTATGTAGGGAGAACCTGCCTAGAAATCCATGTATTAGAGTTTGCAAGAGAGATTTCTATCCAATGACTGACTAACTGTTGATTAACTGAGTGTATTAAAGCTACAGACACAATTCCATAAATGTGATGATACACTGAAAGAATTTATTCAGGGCAGTATATAATCTAGATGGCTGTGGTCATTACACTGCTTTGTAAACCAGTCAAATAGAAGCTGATAAATCTCATTAGCACTGTGATGGGTATGGCCCATAAAAATCTAGAGCTGCCTGACAAATTTACAGCTGTTGGCTTACTGCTAGAATAAAACCAAGACCAACACCATAAAATCAATTTAGCATATTTCAGTATTTAAAAAGGGTGCAATTGAATGTCTTAATTTGGACAGGCCTCTAATGGCTTCTTCTGGGGTCATTTAGTTACTTTCTCATTTTACATTTGCAGACAAAAGATCTTTATTTTTAAAAGCAAACATTATCTAATATCTATGACAGCAGAATCAATGAAAATCTATGCATTTGGAGGGAGGTCTCTCCTTCTCTTTCAAAAAAAAATTATAAAACTCGAAATAAATGGCCAAGTTGTTGTGGTAAGAAAATGTTAACTAAATTAAAACCTGGATCTTTTTTCTTTACAAAGGTAAAGAAAATGTTACCTTGTGGAGGAGCATTTGCTTTATGAGGATGTGCTTCTGTAAATTTTCTGCTTTCTATGATATACTGAGGTTTGACTCCAACTGTTTCTTGTCCAAGACTTATTTAATATCCATGTGGTGCTCATTCCTAATTCTTTTAGAGGGAAATTGATATTTTAAGGGAATATTTTCCAACCAAATCTTTTTTTTTTGAGATTCTCTGCACTGTGTTTCTCAGACTGTACTTGCACAGAATATCTGATTTCCCACAGCTACCAGAAGAGAACCATTCACTGCACAGTAGATACTGCCTGAATTTATTCAAGAAGTAGGTCTTTCTCATACTCATCCTCCAGACTGGGGACTGAATCAGTGAATGTAGAGAAGGAATACTTTCTGATTTCTTTTAGTAATGTTTATTTTTCACTATGACAACTTCTCAGAGAACAAGCTGAAATCTGTCTGTTCTTTCCTCACTCCTCCTCCTCCTCTTTCTTTCTTCATGAAATAATTATGCAATTCATCTGGAATATGGGAATATAAATTACTTGTGCCAATGAATAGATTGAGGAGGGACTTTTAATGGCATTATCTTTGCTTTAGCTTCAGAACTGAAGATAAAAAAGGCAAAGGTCATTGAAGCAGTGTATGAAAAACAACTTCAGAGACAGGAATGTGTGCTGTACATGATTAAAATACCCCATAGTTTTGAAATACTATAGGCTAATTTCATCAAGCTCTAATGATTTATAAAATCTCTGTAACTCTTTGTTCTTTGTTAATTTTTGGCTCTCATTCTTTTCACATTGTGGTAGTTAATGTGTTTTGGGTAAATACAGGCAACTATATTCACATCAAATTCTTAAATCCTACCTGGATAATCTTTTCCTCTTACTTTTTTATAAAAAAAGTGGACTTACTTCTTCAAATAAAAAGCTGTGCCAAAACCAGCTTTGACCTCACACAATGTGTAGGTCTAAAGGTTGCAGGTGTATTTCTATGAAATTTTGATTTTATTTGTTTACCAAATTGTAGATATTAATTTGGCCTGGATAGTCTACAACACGTCTCTACTTGGGTGAGGAAAGGTTAGGAGGGTGATGCACAACACGTAATGCATTAGCTTGCTCCTTGCTGTTTAATAGACATTTTGTATTGCATTGACAGCTGCATCTCCCATTTTATTCATCCCTTTTTCAAAACATACTTGGCTTATGGCCTTTGTGGCAAAGCTACAAGCTCAATGGAATCTATCTTCCTCCCTCATTTCTACAAAATAATGTTCTATATAGTAATCATTCAGTAGACATTCAAATGTGTCTATCTGGGTGCTACTCAAGAAGCCAGCAGCAATGATACAGAGGTGGAAGCTGTCCATCGAACACAGGACTGCAGTTATGGTACTGTGGCTTCAGCTCCTCCTGCTATAGGAGGGAGCTGTGCAATCTCTAGGGACCAAGGAAAATTAATGTGGCCAGGGCCTGCTTTAGATAATATTTGTTTAGCAGAGAAGTACAGGGCTGTATGAGGTTTCTCAATAAGGTACCTTTCATAAAATTCGGTATCTTTCATAAGGACCTCCTTATGTTCTTGAAGCCCCTTAAGCTTTCTTGGTTTGCTCAGGTATGATGCAATGCCTGCAGAGAATCTAACAGAGGAGACATTCTCTGCACTTCCATGCCCCTGGAGCACTGACAGTGAAGGAGCCATTGGTTTCACTGGTCAGGAATCCATAAGGAAATGTTTACATGGGAAACAGTCTCACAGATCCACCTCAGGGATACCACGAGAGGAAAGCATTGCATTCAGAAGGGTCATTACATCTTTTCCACAACTAAATTTTTCTTTCCTATGCAATATAGGCAGTGGTATTTTCCAGGAAAAGTGTTCTATAATTACAGCCATTCTCAAAGTCTGTTAGTTCAAATCACTGCCTTTTTTTGTGTGTTTGGACTTACAGCTTAAGATGGCTGTTGCTGGCTGTATTAAACTTAATGTTTACTGGGGAGGGTGAAATGCCTAGCTAAATTGTATGGTAATGGATATGTTTACATAGAATTTGCAACCTTCAAAAGATTCAAGGGAAAATGTTTCTTCCAATTCATTGCAGAATTTGCAATGTTAGTCTGAAGCAGAGTTAATGAATGAGTTCCAGAGAGCAAAGCTATTTGGTTTGTTTTCCTTGATTGAGACTGAACAGAAATGAGCTGATGATCTAAGTGGTAAGTGCTGCAAAGTAACACTTTCAAAGTCCTAACTTCCTGCGAGAGGTTGGTTACACCAGCAAAGCCACCTCCATGCGAAAATATAAATTCCTTCTCCTTTGAGCAGGTACAATAATGAGCCTGTTCTACTAGTTTAGTCCTGATTAACCTACTGAAGTGGGAAGAAAATGAATGAAAAGCTGTTTCTTTCTCTACTGCCAGAGAATGGCTCTCAAAACAGAGCTTTTCAGTGGTCCCCTGATTAGAATGGCTGGCGGCTCAGGGGACTTCCAGTTGCCAGCCTTGGCACCTCACTGATTTCCCGCACTATTTGTTACTTTTTTTAAAACCAAAGCAAGCTGAAACTGATCAAAACAGGCTTCTTTAACAGCCAGGGATTTCACAGCCAAGTTCTGCTTAAACTTACTCTATAAAAAGATAAAGCTGCAGCCTTATCTTTTTATAGGCTACGTTCTGAGTAAAATGAGCAGATCTTAGTGTGAAATTGAAATGTAAAAAACAGTGATTTTTTTGTCCCCCCTTCCCCTCTCATATCTTTCTAAATGTACCTTAAATTTTTGCATGTGCTAAGTAAGTTTGTTCATGCAATCTAGTATTTAATAACCATATTGAACATTATCCCAAAGATGAGTCGGAGCCTTGCTGAAATTTGCACTGAAGTCATAGAAAAATATAACCCTTGAATAAAAAAGAATTTATGGTCTTTCCTATATCTCCTGTCCCCAGCCTCTCGAACTATTTACTTATTTTTAAAATAAGAAGCTAAATCCTCTGATGTACATTGGCATAGTTCCACCTGTGATAAACTCGTACAGCAACAGAGGGAAAATTCCCCTCATCAGATTTATTTTTAAGAGGTTGAATGAAGATCAGCAATGATTCTGGACCTAAAGACACTTAGGGTCTATCTATTTATGCAATTTAGAACAGGGAAATTAATGAATTATGAGATATCCCTAGCATTAGTGAAAGCTGAAAATGTTCCTGTTAAACTGTTTTGATTGAAAATATTGACTGTTTGAAATATTGTTGGAAATGTAGGTGTTGTTATGGTTTCCTGTCAGTCTCCCAGGCTGTCAGACAGCCCTTTCTTCCTGTGTCTGCAGTCTGCATTAGCTTTGCTGTGCAGATTTTAGCTGAAAAAGTGAGTTGTTCCCACTGTGCAATAGGGAGTATAGCTCTCTGCTCCTCTTGAAACAATGAGCTCACATTGGCATTGGCCTTGTAGGTTCTGTGTTCTTTTTGGAAAACAAACCAAACCCCCAAACTGAAAAGAAAAGTGTGTGTGTATATATGCAGATATATGCACATATATACATACCTTTTTTTTTTTACATAGAATCAT
>VZTY01024074.1:38193-71646 GCA_013400935.1 Turnix velox | reverse complement strand
TCCCTCCCCTACTTTCCGCACTCCCCTCCCCTTCCCTCCTTTCCTTCCTCCCCTCCTTGCCCTCCTCCTCTCCTTTCCCCTTCTCTTTTCATTAGCACAAACATTGGGAAATTGCAAAAACACCTTCTATCTTTACAAGAAAGAAAATTACCTAAAAAGGGAAGAAAGACTACTCTAGCAAGGGATACAACTAATCTAAATATCACCCACAACTTGCAATCAGGAACAATCAGCAACCACTGCTGCCCTCTCCAAACAGAACCTTTCAGGATCTGTGTTTTGGATTTGTTTTTCAAACATTGTCTTCACTACAGACTTCCATGCTTGGAAATACTATCATTTGAGATCACTGTTCAGCAACAACAGATAAAGCTGTGCCAAACTGCAAACCAGCCTATGGTGTAAAGGTCTGTAATCAGTAAAGACATAGGCTGCCCCAGCACAGAAGTATTAAGTTTATCTGTCATTTTAGTAGTGTTCACCTTGTTCAGATAGGTCCATGCTCTTTTTGTAGCTAGTAGGCACATTTCAAATAAGAATATGACCTTCCACTCAGACTGTCAAACTTCCTGATTTGTGTCTTTATTCAGATTTCCAATGGTAATACTTTGTCCAAGTTTCCTGAATATAACAAATGCTTCAGAAATCTGAGTTTTAAAAAAATTATCAATTTTTTTTGCTAAGAGACAGTATAGGAATTTAGAGGACTTCTGTAGCATAGGAAAACCATAAACATGTCTTTCCCATCAAGAGCAATAGGACTTGTATTAAAAACACAGTTTTAGAATTGCTTGGGTTTTTTTTCATTAGGGCATTCAGATTTGTGGTTCTGCCAAAGTTTAGAGCATGGCAACAGAAAATGCCTTTAAACATCTTTTACATATATGTAAATATAATCACAGCTCAAATTTATGGGCATTGAAACTTTTCCTTACAACCCTTGTAGCTGCAGCAATTAGCAGCCACTGATGATGTAACTGTTGGAGTTAAGTTGGTACACGGCCTCAGGGATTCTTCCTGTGAAATTTCCACCACCTGTGCAAATTAGAGATAATAAACCAGAGATAATACACCAGACATAAAAACTAATTAGCTGGAAATTCCATAAGGACAGGCTTATCTGTACAATTTAGAAGAAATCCCAAAAATCAATTGATTCTTGCAAAGACTATGATCTCTGGAGCCCTTACTTGTATATTATTGCTGTAGAAAATTAGTATTTTTCATGCACTTCTCCCCATTTAGTCAGTCAGAAACAGCACTGCCAAATGCCTGTGGTGCCTGAAGGTACCAGTGACAATAAACTGAAGGCTTAAAAATAGATTGGTTATTCTGTTGCTAGGTAGATTTCAGGTAGTTTGAGGCTTCCACTCAGTAGCTGTTGTAGTTTAAGTATATTGCTAGGTTCTAAGTAGCTGTTAAGGACACAAAGGCACAACATTTATTATTCTGATTCAGACAAGGGCACTAGGATAGTAGTTTGTTCCCCCATGAATGTAGAAGTAAAAACAGTGTCTGAGAAAATTGAAAGCAACTTGATTATGAGGGTTTGGCCCCTTTACACCACAGCTTTCTGATAGGACATCTAAGACTTGTGAAGTTGGAATGGGGATTTAATATAGGAAAAAAAAAAGACAATGTTTAATTTTGTGTCTGAAAAAGTTAAAAATTTTAAGTAAGGCTTTATGTTTGAGAACAGTGTTGAGGACTGAAGGGGCAGAGCAGGTCATTTTGGCAGAGGAAACTAGTTCATTGTTAATTCTTCAGAAAGTTTAGAGTGACAGTTAAAACTAAATTCAGGGTTATAACAATGGCCCAAGTACTTCCTCAGTTCCTGCAATCCCAAACAATAAATGTACATGTAACACACATACCCCCTCCTCACCTTTATTCTAGCTAAACATCCAGTTTAGGAGTATCACATCCACAGACCACACAAATCTAACAATGGAAAAAACACATTTTTCCTTTGCTTCTGAGCTTAAAAACAAACCTTATGGTAATTATAGGTCACCAGTGTCAGATCTAAAGAGAACCCATTTTATCTTGCCTATAGCCCTCCCTCAGCCCACAACTTGGCAGTATTCATCAATAAAAACTGCTCTTCCGTTTCCACTGTCCCCAAACAATGGGACTTCTGAGTCCCAAGCCAATCTTCAGTTCTAGTTTATACCCCAGTTCTGCAGGATCCAGCTACAAATCCATTTTTTCAGCCTTGCTTAGTTGATCTCTCAGTGATAGCCCTAATCTGAGCCAGGGTTTTTGAAAAAAAGAGCAGGAAGTCAAGCTTGTCACTTTCTGTCATCTTTAACCTTTTTCTAACTCCTGGTATTGACAGGCACAAAATGGACTAAGGCAGAACTTGGAGAAGAAATGGACTGAATAATTTTCAAAGCTACTATATGGCACATCAGAATCTAAAGAACCATTTTTTTACTATTCCACATGGATTACCAGTCTGGGATGAGGACTCAGTACTTACAGACATAAAGAAGTTAAAACTTGTCAAAAGGTACACATGTTGCTATTTTTCTCCTTACACTGAGGCTTAAACAATAGCTATGAACTAATGAACAGATGTACTGTTGGATCCTGTAGTTTCTTAGCTTTGTCTGTAACTTGAATGAACAGAAGCATATGGATTTATGTAGTCACAAGGGGTGCTTTCAAGGGCTTGAAGTTTGGAACAGAATCCCCATGCTCACCGGTACATTTTCTATCTGCCAAAATGCTAAAATGAAGGTGTACAATAAAAGGGTAGATATTTGAAAGGCAGTTGTGATATAGGTTATGGGTAAGGATGAGCAAAAGCAAGGATTAAATTGTAATGCTGCATTCCACAAAAGCAGCAGTGCCACAGCAAGCACTGTTGCTAGCTGAAATGCATGGAGGAGAGCCAGAATTCCCCTAGCTCTCTGGTTCTGTCTGGAGTGGTGATGGCATATCACTTTCACAAGTTCAATGAGGATTAGTGAAAATGAGCTAAAGCACTCTTGAAAATAAATTTGGCAACACACACAGTGCACCGTGTCATCACCCCTGAAGGCAGGGAACAAACAGCAGCCCTCTCAGGCAGCATTTCTTCTGACTCACTGAAAGCCCTTCACCCTGTTCCCAGAACTTGACCTAAATAAAATTACCACTCCTCTGTTTCTGCCCTTAAAGCCGCTCAGAATGGATGTATTCAGACAAGGGCTGCCCTATAAATGACTGGATTGCATCCTCATTCTCAGTCAACCCTTACAAACCCTGAATATTCTGACGTGTAAGAAGTTGCCAAATCACAGGCTGAAGGGCAAAATGGAACGCACACAGTCGGGAGCTATGGAATTTTTAAGAAAAGACTGTCTAAACTCCCCCCGTATTTCACATTTCTGGAGTCAGGGCTGCTAATCTGCAGTGGAAATGTGAACATCCCAGATGTTTAGATCTTCAGCGCTATCTGAGCCTAAACTGAAATGCTGTGTGTAGGGCAGCCATTTGATGTGTCTGCTAGATTCGGTTTCAGCTTCTCGAAAAGCACTGCAGCACTTTCCTTTATTGAAGTAATAACCCTCGCTTGCTGCCCTCACTGCAATCCGGAAACCCCGTGTGTCCCTGCAGAGAAAATGCCCCGCTCCAACACTCATTTCAGGAACCAGGCGAGGCCGGTGGTATTGCTTTAACTCCCAACCGGTATTAAGGAACTTTCCTCAACCACTCGCTGCCCGCCCACTGCTAGGCCCGGCCGCTACGGCCCCACCAACCGGGCGGCACACGCTCAGTCTCCTGCCGCCGTCCGGAAGTGCAGGGCGGTCGAAGGAAGGAGGCTTCTGCTCAGGCGGAGGCCACGGCCCGCTATGCTGTTCCGTTTCGGCGTGGTGCTGCCGGCGCGGATGACGGAGGGCGGCGGGGCGCTCCTGCTGGCCGGCTCCCGGCCGGAGCTGGGCCAGTGGGACCCACAGCGCGCCATACCCATGAAACCAGCGCGGCCGACCGCCCTGCTGCCGTCCCAGGAGCCGGCGTTGTGGCTGGCGGAGGTGGTGCTGCCGGACGAGGAGACCTCCAGCCCTTTCTGGTACAAGTTCCTCCGACGGCGGGGCGGAGACTTCATCTGGGAAGGTAACGGCGGGGCGCCCGGGTGGACTGGGGGATGGCCGGCGGGGGCTGATGGGGCCCGGAGCCGTGAGGGAAGGCTGTGGCGGGACAGAGCAGCGGTACGACCTCAGTGAAGGACGACTCGTCTTGCTGGTGGCTCCGGCAGCTCAGCCATGGCCCGGAGGAGTGGTCCTGTCAGTCAGGACTTGCTATGAAGGGATGTCGGCGGAGACGGCCCCGGCCGCTTCCTCCGCGAGGAAGGTCATAGTGAGGCCGCAGGTGTGACCTCCTGGGCTCTCGTGGCGTATCGCGGACAGAAACATTAGGGTTTAACCCTCTAATGGAGGAGAGTGAGTGCAGAAGGAAGCTGCTCTTCTGGGTTGGTAAAAGTTCTTTGAAACTGCCCCATTATTTAGTTTAGGAATCCATTGTGCTTCATGTTTTGTGTGTGTGGGTTTTTTTCCCTTTCTCCAGAAGTGAAGAACTCACATTTTCCTAATTTGAAGGTGTGATTTGTTGTTTTATTTCAGAAAACCGAAATGTTTTGATGGCATTTTGAGACTGATAAATTTTACCGTTAGAATTGATTAAAAAAAAAAAAAAGGGTTTGGGGCAAAGTTTTATCACAGCTGTTCTGGTCTTCTTGGTGGTTCAGTGACACTTTGCTGTGATTTTTCTCCCTTTCTGTGTTGTCAAATGTTGAATAACTTTAGTCAGTCTACATGTGCTGTTCCGTTATATCTAATTGAAGTACCTTAACCAAAAGAGGACATTGATACAGTTGTATGCTGAGTCAAATGCTGATCTAAATATACCTTTTGGCACTGAGGAATGAATTGGACTTGGTGAAACGAAGACAGATAACTAGGTAATTTCTGAGGGTTTTTTTTTAAACTTAGAAAATAGTTTCATATTCTGTACACCAAAATAACAGATTGTACAGCAGTTGCTCTTCAATCATTTTAATAATATATATCACACTTTTAAAGTGTCGTTCTGTCGTGTAGACTAAAACATGTCTGTCATAACTGCTGCATTTGTTTTTTCTTCTTCGTACTAATAAAAGAATTTTTATTCATAGTACATTCACAGAAGTTTACATCAATGAAATACAATTTACACCATGCAATAGCAGTATGTTTACTTCAGCTGCTAAATAAAACAAATATTCTGCCTATTTTAACTATGTTTTTCTTTTCCAGAGATTCAGGAAAAGTGAATTTTTGGAATAAAAATCTTTGCATCTGTCCAAGGAAGCAGAATTTGGTCTGTTTTGAAGCTGCCAAGTTGGACGTAATATGCCAGTGGTACTGGTATATTAAGAGGTCCTCACCATACAGAAGTAATAAATAGCCTATTGCATTCTGTAAAGAATCAGGAATTGTGAGGTGATAGTTACGTTATAATTTGGAGGCAATGGTATCTCAAGGAATTTGTCCATATCTGGATTTAGTGCATTTAGTACAGGTGGTATGTTGAATAATAAACACACTTTGTTTTGGAAGTAGTGTTACTGATACATTTTTAGGATTAACCTACATAGGATTCTGTTCTTGTCATTGTGAATGCTTAGCGTTTTGAGCTAGAATGATAAAAACCAGTGCTTTATTTAATGAGTAATTAATATCAACCGTTTTTTTAAAGTTGCTAGTTAACTAAATTTTCTTAAGCCCTTGGATTTTTTATTCTTTATATATTAGATAAAAGGAGTTGAAGCTTGTTTTTCTATCCAATAAATAAGCAATATCTTGCAGTCTTTTTTTAATGTCCTTTGTTTGAATGATGGTATTTTATTTTGCAGTTGTAGAACAGTAAAATTTTTGGCTGTCATCTGTTTATCCGTGTAAAAAATGCAGTTTGAAAATGCCACTACCTTTTTTAAAATAAAGAACAAATTCTTTTTTGTGATAAGCAAATGCTTTACTTTGTCACTTCAGTATCCTGTGTGTCTAGAATTAAAATGTGCTTTCTGAGACATTTGGCCCTTTCAGAACATCTGTAGTTTTGAAGACATAGTCATGAGGGATACAGGAAGATGCTGAGTGATACTTGTCTGAATTAATGAGTTATTTATCTGTAACCAGAGAAACTCCTGTCCAAGTATGGATATCCCATGTGAGAATTATGAATATTCTTTTAATAATATTATAGTACATGTTGCATTGGAAATTGAGTATAAATTTAATTTATCCTTACAGCTAGTCCAGTAACACAGGCTAACAGAAAGATAAAGTGATGCCAATTGTTTCTATGGGACAGGAGAGTCAAAAGTCACCAACCAGTGTTATGTGGCTTTTTGTTTCTGCCGGCTGGTCGGGTAGGAAGCCTTCAGGTAAAGCTTGGCCAGCAAGAGGGTGGTAGGCTTGTTGCTTGTGTCTGGAGGGAGCTAATTCCCCGTTCTATGATGATGTGGTGGGAGAGAAGACTCACATGTACTCCTGAAGGGTCAGATGATGGCCCATCCAGGGCCTGTCATATAAAGCCACTGGGCTTTTCTTGCTTGAATCATGTTATTTCTGTACGTACTGTAGCCTAAGTGAGGTTTCTTCAGGGATGGTACTTCGCTTACCTGCTGTGAACTCTGGATGAAAAGCAGGTTATCCTGTAGGGTTTTTAACTGTGCTATAGTATCTGTGGAAAACAGGTTGGTTATGTTGAGGTTTAGAATTTGAGAATAGGTTTACCAATTAGAAAAGGTAAAATAATTTATACTTTTTATGTCGTTGTTACAATGTTGTTACAAGTGCTATCTTGTGTGACTGTTTGCATATTTTGTCTTCCTTGTAAATCCCTCAGAAGTGGGTTTTTGTCTCTCAGCTTGGAAAGTAAAAGTATATTGTGCATGCTGTCAAAATTAATAAATACAAGATGAAAATTATGTGAATGAGCTTGGATTTATTTTTGTGAGTTTATACGTGAGTACTCATCTGTGCCTTTATCCCCTTTACTCTGGTCTAGATAGTGATGTGTTCCATAGAAGGACAGAGGGTATGCCCCAAATTATTTTGAGATGATGACACCTTATGCTTTGAGAAAAGAAAAAAAAAGTACCTGACAGAAGTAACCTTCTATTCTAAACATTGATCCATTTTCACAGAACCGTTAGTTTGATGTAGTTGGTGCTTGCTTAGAGCTTGACATACCCGGTATTGCCAGAAACAGCTGAAAAAGCAGAGTGAGCATACATTCTAGCAATTTGTATGGGTGAGCACAGCCTTATTCCTTCCAAAAAGAACATCTCCAGTTTTGGGGTGAGAGGAGGAGAGAAAAGGAGGTATCTCATTTCAACTTAGCTGTTTCAGCTGTTACTGATGGTTCCTTGGAGGCCAAAAACAGTCAATGCAAGACAATTCAGTTTATAAACAGGTTCCTTGGCTTGGTGTGTTGGCCTTCCAGCTCCAGTTCATGCTCCTGTGAGCCTCTTAGTTAGTTTAAGCCATCTGTTGCACCACACTAATTTCTGATGATAGTTCAAAAAGAATGGTACATTTACAAAGTAAGAGGGGATTTCATAATGTTGTAGTGCAATTAGTGAAAATCTCACAAGTAAAATTTGCTCAGACCCTTCAAGAGCTGAGCAGTTGATTGACTGAAAACATTGATATGTCATTGTTCAAGAGGGACAATGGGTATAGTTTCTTATTGTAAAAGGGGAGGTTCTTTAAAAGTTTTATGAGAAGACATTTGCATTGGAGCGGCTGTAATCGATGCTAAGTCCTGTGACAAAGTTTGAAGTTTTTCTGGAGAAGTGCAGTTGCCCACAACATTATTTTTTTGTAGCTGAGATGCATCTCCCTTAGATTCAGAATAATAAGATAAATATCTCTAAATAAGCACTTCTGTAACGTTTTTAAAAAAAAAAAAAAAAAGAAAGCCCACCCTGATGAGAAATTCTTCATGGCTCTTGTAGTGCTGATACTTTACACCGCGTTGTTTCCACTGGGTGTCGCCATTTTACTTGCGTATAGCCAGTGACTGCGGAGTTTCATGCAGTTACTTGCACGTTTCGTGAGTGTTGAGTGTAGTCCTTTCTGCTTTTGACAAAAATGCAAGGCTATAATTACATGTGTCCCAAGATCCCAACAGGCTGAGGTTGTGGATGCCCCGTCCTTGGAGGTGTTCAAGGCCAGGTTGGACGGGGCCCTGGGCAACCTGATCTAGTAAATGTGTTTGTTTGGTGGCCCTGCTAGGCAGGGGGGTTGGAACTACAATGATCCTTGAGGTCCCTTCCAACCCGGGTCATTCTGTGATCTGCGATCCCAGCCCCCTAACCCCCTGCCGTCTTGCCCTGAATTAAGTGGTGACCAAGAAGGAACATAAAGTCAAATTGCATGTCAATAGTTGAAAACTTAAGGTGCACTTGTTTATGCAGGACTGTTGCTTTTTGGACAATTCTAGATTCCTTAACATCTTCCACATGTGAGGAAACTGTATGAGTAAAGTGGGTTACTTTGAAATGTATTGGTCAATACCTCTTAAATGAATGGAGAGAAACTTCTGTTTAGAAAATGTGATAGTTTCTAGTGTTAATTGGTAGCAAGTTTTTAATTACTTTCTAGTAGAATGTCAGCATTAGCCAACTTATACAGAGCAGACTACTGGAGACCAATAAAGCAATGGAGAGTTTCCCACAAAACTGTAAAATTAGAAGAATAAAAATAAGTATGTACACATGCATTCCTCGCTGAGTGTCAGGAGGATGAAGCCAGGCTCTTCTCAGTGATCTTGGGTGCAGGCTGGAACACAGGAGGTTCCACTGAAGCATGAGAAAAAATCACAGTAAGGGTGACAGAACACTGGACTGGCTGTCCAGAGAAGTGTTGGAGTCTCCTTCTCCTTCTCCTGCTCCAGCAGGGGGTTGGACTAGATGATCTCTTGAGGTACCTTCCAATCCCCAATATTCTGTGATTGCTCACCAAGAAGATCATCAGGGGCCATCTCTAACTGCCATGGCAGCCTAATTAAAGCTTTTTTGGTTCAGTGGTCTTTTCTGGTATGATAGAACACAACAATCAGTAATATATAGTACAATTCCACCGAAAGTTTCAAAGCAGTTAGGAAGGCAGTATTAGATCATGTATTGGTTGCTATCAGCCATTATTTTATCATCTACATTTACTTTGTTCTCTTTTCTACCATCTGTCTGAAAAGAACTTCTTTCTCACATAAGCTGAATTTTAATGAGAAGTTGAAAGAGTCTGGTAGAAAATAAGTATGTGGGCTGTGATACAAGTGGTCACCTGCTTTCAGTTATCTCTTTTGAGCCAGCAAATGCAAGGAAATGCTTCTGAAATTCAAACTAGTCTAGGAGTTAGTGATAATTTTATTTTATTAAAAATTGAAGTAATACAATGAATTTGTCAACTGTTTTTAGAATCTGAAGGAAAGATTGACAACAGAAAAGGTTGTATTAAAAAGCAGAGAATGTATCCTTTTATTAAGCATGTGAGTAAGTGTTGGTACAGGATATACAGAGTTCAAATGTGAAATTTGTTTCTGTCAGAGTAGTAAAACGGAAGGGCAGCTTTGCTGATGCATCAGGGTGATGGGACTCAGGCTACTGACAGACCTGACCTTGCTCAGTGTCAATGAGACAAATTCAGCCTCCCTCACCTCTATTTTTCTGAAAACTGGGAGCAATTCTACCTTTGTGGGGTTTGAGACAGATCCTGTTGCAGGACATGAGAGATTGAATTTCTTTCCAACATTTAGGCAACAGGAAGGCTTCCATGACAGAATCTGGTGTAAAGGGTAAGTAAATTTGTTAAAAGTGTAATGGTAGACATCCAATTAGAGTAATGTCTTATAATGACCCTATGCAGTAGCACACTCACATTACTGCAAGAATCAGATCCAGAGGAGGACTTGAGAGTTTTCTTCATTGTACTGTTGGTATAAGAGATTAGGAACCTGGCAAGTATTTAATCTTTTAAATCCCTCATTTTTGATGTATTTTCCCCCTATGTCCTTTAGTTCCTGTTGTTCTATTACTGTTTCTTAAAAAAATCTATTCCTGGACCCTTCCCATTCCTCTTCCTGCATAGTGTTTACAGTGCTTATGATGTTATTAAAAATCTTCCAGGGGGAATTTCTAAGCATGAATTTGAGATGTTCTATTCTATGATTCTATGTTAATTTACCTTGTTAAAAGGACATTGTCTAATATTTCAAATGTAATTACTTGTGGTACTTAGGAATATTTAAAATTTTGACTTGACATGTAAAGCCTGCTGGTTAATGCAAATTTTACGATAAAGATTTTTAAAATAAGTATTTGCAAGTAGGTGATCTGAAAATTGCCTGGCTTCTTCTTGCTGTTTGGATTTGTTAATTGCCATTGAATTAATGTGCATATCTAAGTTCATCAAATTGGCTCTGATTTTTTTAAAAAAGGCAGCAGTAAATTAAGAAACATGCTGACTATGCTGGGGCTTGGAGGCTTGTAAGTTTTAACATCTGTGGTTCAGGTGTTAGCTAAGGCAGAGAATGAGATAGGCAGTATCTGGCCCTGGAGTTTCTACATGCCATTCCTCCCGAAGTAGAAGCACAAAAACATTGAAAACTTCCAGCAAGGTTTACAACATGCTGGGAGAGCTGTGGCTGAGCAGAGCACTAAGCAGCTTTGCTGCAAGGAGTTCTGAGAAGTGAGTGGAAGAGGCAATCTTACAATCTCACCAAACTTAATGGTGCTGAGAAATTTCATTGACCCAGAATTTGCTCATTATCTTTTAAGATGAAGGTGATGATTTCACCACTCTTCCAGAACATTATGCAATCTGTGTATGTGCTTATCCTCTGTTGAGATGAGGCTATGCTCTTGTAAGGCTATTGAATTACACTTTTTTTTATCCCCACTGTGCAGCTGTAATAAAATAGTAACTGAAGGTTTTTCCTTGTGTTCTGTTACTGCATGTGGTTAGGTCCCATTTCAGAAGATACTCTTCTGGTCCCTGCTTATCTTCATCCAGTCCTTGATCTTTGTTAATCTTTTTCTAACTGTGTCTTCATCTGTTTTTCCTTTGTTTCATTCTTTTGGCAGCGTCATTTTCAGTTATGTGGAAATCTTTGTCTTTAGTCTGTTGTTTGGTTGCTTCCTTCATGTGCCACTTTAATCATCCATCATAATCATTAACCCTCATGCTATATGTAGTGTCACACAGATTGGGAAAGAGCCTGTCGTGGGGCTCGAAATGTCTCCATGGGGTTGCTGGTAGCTTTCTTCTCCAGCAGTTCTGTGTCTACATCAGTGGAATCCGCTGCCCATTAACTTGATTAGACAGCAACAAGTGGGCTGCAAAAACAGTGTGTTTTAATAATTTTGTCCCTAAAAACTTACATTTGTATTTCTCACAGTTAAGCATTTTTACTATGAAGAGTCACAAAGATGGAATTTAAATAAAATAATTCTGAATCTTGTGAGCCTCCTGGGCAATTTTGCATGCTTTCAAATGATTATGTATTTGCCTCTCAAAAAAATAAATAACTAAACCAGTGTTTCACCATTTGGAACAATATGAATAAGAACTAGATGAAGAAAAATATTTATTAGCCAGTGGTTTGGTTGTAAAAACATTCCTGTTGTGTATTGCCTTTTGCTAAAGAGCACTTGTGCTTGTTTTCTTTTCTGCAAAGATGAACAAGTAAATGGAAAACATATTTTATTTTCTTTGCTTTATTACTGCTACCTCTACGAACAGAAAAGTTGAAACACTGTTAAAATTCTCCCCCACCTTTGAGGCTGCACAATGTTTATTTGACTTTTGAAAAAATAAACATTTCACCAAAATATTTTTTTATTTCATATAAAAGGTACCTGAAAACCTACCCAGTGATCTAATGTTGCATGGTGCAAGCAACACATGAGAAAATAGCATTTGGTTCTGAGACAGGTGTTCCTCTTGTCTTGCAAATGTGAGGAGACTCATGGCTGATATGTCTGAGAGGAGTGTTTAAATAAGAGTTGAGGTGAATTCCCACTGGGCCATCTGGTGGAGTCATGGAAGGTTTATTCTTTGTGGTGAATTCCCACTGGGCAGGCTGGTGGAGTCATGAGGGATTTATTCAAAGTATTTTGAGGTCTTTGTAGAATATTCAGGTCAGCTGGGTGAGACATATTTATTTACATTAACAATGCACCAAAGGAGAATTTGCCTTGCAGCTGCCCCAGGGATGTACAGTATGCCCTCGCACTGATGGTGTCCTTCCTGCTGTTCCACTCTTAGTTCTTGACTTGTAATAGGGATGCAAAATCTTCCAGCCATTCTGTTTCTGCATAGAATCATAGAATGGTTTGGGTTGGAAGAGACCATAAAGATCATCTAGTTCCAACCCCCCTGCCATGGGCAGGGACAGATCAGATTGCTCAGAGCTCATCCAGCCTGGCCTTGGATGTCTCCAGGGATCCCATCCTCTGGGCAACCTGTTCCAGTGTCTCACCACCCTCATGGTGAACACTCAAATCCTTCCATTTTTCCCCGCAGTTTGCCTCTAGGCAGGTTCCACACACCCCTCTTTTCCCCCCATCTACTGCTTCTGCCCCACACCAACCCTTTTCCAGCCCATTTTCTCCCAAATCCCCCACACCTGGGCTCCACTGGAGACTCCTTCCCTCCTCAGCTGTGCCCAATCAGCCCACTCCACCCACTCTCCTATTTCACACCAGCAGGGAAGGGCANTTTCCAAGGGGACACGGTGGGAGGAGAAAGGCCGGGGGGCCTGCTGGCCCCCCGGTTGGTTAGGCAGGGGGAGAGTGATGGTCTTGTGTTTCCATTTCTTGTCTTAATGCTCTGTGGGGTTTGCCTGAGGTCAGACAAATGTTTTGCAGGAAAGCAGGAGCCTTGTGTTTTAGCTTCCTTAACCATCATAGAGTCCACGTATCAAATTCATAGTTCTCCAGCTTAGAGTGAATGTGAAGCAAGACAGGGAAGGAAGAAGAAGCAGATGACTAGAAAGGCTGACCTCAGCAGCTCAACAGAAAGCGCTAGAGATGCCACCAAGGATTTTAGCAGAGTACTTTTCTATCCTGTGGTATTTTTGCATGCACCAGCATTGGTGCTAGGGTATCACTATCTTGGCATGAGTGATGTGTGTCTGGAACAGCCCTGTGGTGCACACTTTCTTGCTGGTTAAGATGTGGTGTGCACTGGTGGTCTTGAAAGCATGTCAGAATGTGGGAAATTAAACCTTGGACCTTCTCTCTTGATGCCATGCCAGGCAGGTGCCATGTCAAAGCAGCCTTGACAAGTATGCTTGGGGCTGCCTTCACAGCTTCTAGGTGGGGCCTTCCCCAGTTTCACATACAGAAACTAAACTTCACTAGGCATTCACTTTTGTCTGCATTGACCACTGTGTCTTCTCTCTGGTGCCTGAGTACAAGGTGTGACATTAGGAAGGGCAGCAATACATTTCTGATGTCCCTGATGACCCTGAGAAGGGTCAATTTCTGATGAGCTTGGTCCCTCTGTCTTCATCACATGCTCTGCGTTCTCCCAAACTAACCAACCACACCAGCAGCCCTGGCTAAGTGGTTGAGAGAAGGAGTGGTGATCTGATGTTCTTTGATCTGCGGTGCTGTTGATCACTGCTGATACTGTACACTCTGCCCAACTCACTGTTCTGGGCATGGGAAAATGCCAGTGCTCCAGGGGTCCAAATCAAGAGCGAATTTTGCTTAGCCTATTGTGGTCAGGAAGGGGAGAGTCAGTGTTTCACACGGTGTGCTGGATTTTTCTCCTGTCTCAGAAATCTATTTTGTTCTTGTCATGAGCTCTTCCAGTGCCTGTGAGTAGTTTTGGGCCTTCATCTCCTGGGTCTGATGCACTCATGGAACTCCGCTGCAGATGAGCTGCGATGACTCTGCTCCATCAGCAGAGCTAATGGGGCTAAGATCTTTTTGCATCGATGTACCTCATACCATGAGGCTGATGAAGCTTGCTTCAGGCAGAGAAAACTCCTGATGAAAGGTTAAATAAGATAGGGATAGGAAAAAGAGATCTGAAGGTTATCTAGCTAATGATTTCTGCTCATCACCCCAGCTGTTCCCATTTTCCTGTATGTTTTCTGCAAATGTCTAACAGAACATGTAAGTGATGCAAATTTTTTTTCTATTTAAAACCTGATTTATGATAAGTTGCCTTGAATGAAAGCTGGTTTCATTGGCTGACTTTCATTTTTGTGTTGAATGACTCTGGAAGATTAAAGTGGAGAGAATTCAATCTTTAGCCTTTTTCTAGCAGCTCTAAATTATCATTGAGTTTGACATTACTCCTCCAAACTTGTCACTTGGCATTACTTCTGAAGATGTTTTTTTGTATTGTTGTTTTATGGCATCCAAAATATTATGGTTTTACTCTGACTAACTATACTAGCAGATGTGTGTTGTCAACTGATTAAATAATTTCCTCTTTTTTTGAAGCTTATTTGCTAAACGCATCTTGTGCAAACTGTGTCAAGAGGCACTTGTGTATTGTTTGGCTATTGCCAAGCAATATAGTGAGATCCTGATAATTTGTGGTAATTGCCTTTTTTCATAACTCTTGTGTGGGGAATACAGAATTCAGCTTCCTGAACACAATTCAGTGTGATCATACTGTTCTCTAAATTAGTATTTCTGGGAGATGGTAGCATTCTCCCCTTTCCTATTTGTTGAATATATATCTAAAAAAACCCATTAATTTATATACACACACACGTGAATGTGTGTTGAATGTATATTCATATACCTTCTTTTGCAGAGACATCTTATTTCACTAAAAGGGTTGTTGTTTCATAGATGAGTTCCTATCATAAAGGATAGCAAAATGCTGTGCAATTCTCCTGAACGTTATTAGGAATGCAAGCTGCTCTTTACGTATTACAGCCAAAAAGGAAATGTACCTTTTGAGATTCCTGTTTGACTGTAGGTCACGGGGAATATGAATGGTGCAGAAAAATCAAGGACAATAAAGAGGTATTAAAGAACGAAGCTTTTCTGAATGAGATTTGACACAACTTATTTGAGGGAGCTACTCATGGCAATTTACTTTTGGCCCACTTTGGCGTGTGGCTACAGGCTAGGTAAGGGAATGAATGATGGTGAAGGCGAAAAGCTTCCAAGGCAAGAAGGTTGCTGCTAATTAAGAAGGCAGATGATGGAAAAGGAAGGAGAAAAAGAGCCAAGAATTAAAGCAGAAGATGGGCAGTGAAACTGTTGAATGACAGAAGGACATGGACCTCAAGGAGGAGGAGTTAGGAATGGGAAAGCAGGGTGTATGCAACTGAGATCATGATGATGAAGAAGGCTGAGGGTTTGGTGGTATGTAGGACTGACTGTCATCTTGGGGAAAGGAGAAATGAACCAGAAGGTAGAGATCATAGATTGTCATGGGAAAAAAATAATGCAGAAACCCCAATGTGAGAAGAGGAATGAACAGCTGAAGGAGGAAGGGGCAAGTCTTTGAGGGAGCTGGAGTATAAATGAATTGTCATCTAGCACTAAGGAGATAGAGACTTTCTTTTGCAGATCCTTGGAAGAATGATCCCATAGAAGGGATGAGGAGCAGGAGGTACCTGTTGCACCAGGGTTCCTGAGTACATAAAAGCACAGGGCTGGAACTAGCAGAAGACTTAGAAATCTGGAGAATATGATCCAAAACTAGCAGAGTGCACCAAAGGCTGGCAACATCTTGGGGGCAGGAGGCTGCAGGGACACCTCACGGGTCTGGCGGCCGAGAGCAGGTAACTGGGGACATTAGGCAGCCTAGCACTGAATATCAGGCATATCCGTGGGGAAAGGCACAGGCTGAGGCTGGGATGGGACATCAGCCCGTGGGTGGGGGTCAGGATCGGTAACAGCCTTGTGATGGCTGGGCAGGGCAATGGTGATGTGCATTGCTACATGGAGCTAGGTAAGATGTGGTTGTAAAGATTTTGAAGAGTACATGAAGTAAATTGCATAATAAATATCCATAGGTTTTAATACACTGTTGTATTTGTTGCCTTCAGGTAATGTTTAAAAGTGGTAAAAATGTTGAAACAATTAGAAATGCAAAATCAAAATGTATGGTAGGATTTGTAGCTTCAGGAGCTATATATAATGATCTTGCTCGCCTTATTATCAGAAGTAGTGTCATAACACTGCAAGTGATACATAACGATTCAACAATCTAGAAAGAGAAAATAGTTTTCTGTGTAGTATTTTCATTTTGGTAAATAATAATCTTTCACAATTAGGATAGAAAGTACTGACTCTGGAAATAAGGAGTCTGTTTCAGCTTTACTATTAAATGTTAGTCTTTATTCATTTATGCATTGTATTTATGCATCTTGCAATATGCTCTTGCTCCAGCTGATTTTTCTAAATGTAGTGACTGGAAGCTGGTCATGCATTTACATGCATCGTGAAATTGAGAATATTCCTTCAGGCCTAATTTTACTCAGAAATGTTCTAACATAATTAATCGTGTATAAGTGTAACAGATTTACATTAAAAGCAAGCCATAGACTAGGTCACTTCTAATCTGCGCAATAATTCCTACATGGCAATTAGTATTAAAATAAGTATGTAAAAATGATGGGGGGACACACACAAGAATATACATGTGCTGAATTTTTGGAGGCTAGATAACCTTTTAATTGACATGACCCAGTTGAATTCAAATTGCTCACTGGCATAGTATTAAAAATTGTGTTTCTGTACTAGAGCTCACACTATTGCTGTAACAGAGGAAAGGGTGATGAATATTAAATAATGGAAAACGGTAAGAAAATTTTCTTACCTTAAACAAAGGGTTTTTAGTTAATTGTGATCACTTGGCATTGCAGAAGTGACCTTGTCTGTTTGGGTCACTTTGAGCAACTTTACTCTGTGTGAACAGATCTTAAAAGCAGGATATGTGCATCTGATAAAGTAGAAAGGGATTGTTTATTGGTTAGCAAGCATAACAGGCATGTAGGCTTTAATGAGCTCCTAGGCTGGGCATCAATGTGTGTCCTGTCCCAAGAGGCCTCAAGAGTTTGTGGTGGCCGGTCAGCTGTGAGTGAGATGGAGGAGAACCATCCTTCTCAGTTCTCTGAGGCAGGTCTTCATTGCTGCTGGGTTTCTGCCTGCTACCTGCTTACTTTTCTCTCTTCTCTGGAATTTGATGCCTTTTCAATGTTGATGTTTTTCCTCTTGAATATTTAGGCTGGAAACAACTCCAGTGTCACCAGCCATACCTTTGTGGTTTTACCTTTCTGACCTTGCAAGGCCCATACTCTCTGCTTTCTTGCGGGTTTTTCTTGTAGCTTGGGTGTTTCCTTGGAAGTAAGACTGAGGCAAGGTGATGTTAACGTGCTGTGTCAGAGCTAGGCCTTGGGCCACAGCAAGCCGGACCCCCTCGTAAGGTCATAAAGCAGAAACATCAAACACTGAGGTCATATACTATCAGCCATGGAAGGAAGAACTCAAATGAAATTAACTATTCTTGAGGTTGTAACTGCTAGGGTGGATGATTTGTGCATCTTACACAGATTTAATGGTTATAAATAATTTGCAAAAATTGAGCTTAATGATGAACATTTACTTTGTGACAGCACTTCTGTTACAACTATTTCAAGTATTAATAATTTGTTTAGAAAAATGCAGTGTGAGCAGGCAGCAAACAGTGCTCCTTGCCTTAAATACTTGGCTCACATCTCCTGCTAAATTTTTCTGAAAAGTTTTCCAGATATAGAGCCTGCAATTGTCCTTTCTTCTGTTATAGGTAATGGGCCCCACCATGATCGAAGTTGTGTTTACAACGAGAGCAACATAGTAGATGGAGTTTACTGCCTCCCAGTAGCACACTGGATTGAAGTCTCTGGACATACTGATGAGATGAAACATACAACTGACTTCTATTTTAATATTGCAGGACATCAGGCTATCCATTTCTCCAGGTAAAAGAAAAGTGTAGGGCTTGGCTCATGACAAGTATTCAAAATAGAAAATCTCTGCTGAGATAATGTCAGCAAACTTTGAATTTAAAGTGCTGAATGGCAGTATGAATATAAAGTTCAACAAAGATTCAACATCTCTCTACTATTAGATGTCATTTTGACAAACAAAGGAGAGGTTCAAAGATATGTGCAGCCAATATGGGTGTGTTAAGTCCCATCACAGTGGCAAATGGTAATTTGTACATAAATGATCCTCATAAAAATAAAATTAATCACAAAATTTGTTTTTTAATTCCTTGTCCGTGCACATGTGTGAAAATGCATGTATGTAATGTGTTTGGTTTGGGATTAAGTTGCTGAGGAACACTGCCGGGCAAAGAAAAAAAAATTGGCTTTGGCACCAGAACTTTAGGGTGTCACATTATTGCTCATACGCAGCAGCAGCAGCTGCAATTAGTGACATCTGTTATAGGTGATTTCTGCTTCCATGCATGCATTTAAGAGATGTGCTAACATTTAGACAAGTCTTAAAATCTTTGTACTTCTGTGGTGTTCAGCTGAGCCCACTGCCTCACCAGGGAAGCATCCTGGACTGAATTAGGAGACAGCAGAGCTTAAAGAGAAGAGAAGGCAGCACACACTTTTCAGGATTGCAGATAAAGCCCAGGCTGTATGTAAGAGCAGAAGCCTTAACACTGGTGGTTAACAAAGTAGCACTGAGGACCTTTTGACCTTTTGTAGCTTTTCTTCATCTCCAGTCATGGATGTGGCAGCAAGTTTGTTGTCTGATAATGATTGTATGGATACTGCAGCCCTGATAGGCCACAAGCAGATGGTGTTACTAGTTACAAAGCAGGAAATGGTTGCAAAGGGATGTGTATTTTTTTGAAGAACTCAAACCACCTGTTATTTACATTAGGCTGTAGCATTGTTTCATGTGAATTTCTCCATATTACTGTCCAGCAACTTCACCATCTCATCTTCTCTTTCTACTCTTTCGTCTCCACCTTCACACAGCATAGGAAGCAGTTTTGTGTGACAGAAAGATTTCTTTCTCTTGGTATCTTTTGGAAGAGTACAAATTCATAAACACTTTTAGGCATATGCTGGTATTTATATGACTTGGTACCTATTCCCCAAGACCCCCTCTAGTTATATAATACACCTGACAGACTGTTCTGTTGTCTGTATCTTAAGCATCCATTTCCAACACCCTAGCAGAGAAAAGAACTTGTTTATTCTGGAGCACAGACTTGTCAATCCCAAATATTCTTTGCCTGGCAGAGAAAGTTTGTGAGAAAGAACAGCTGTCAGAAAGCAAATATCTAAGTAACCAAAGGCTAACTTATCTTCCTTTCCAGAGGCAGCAGTTATCCATTTAATACTGCCTTATTGCTTGACTATATGTTTCCAAAACATATAGTCTGGATAAAAAGCTGCAGTTTCCACTAAAGAGTATATGGAGAAAATTTTCTGAGTTGTGCAGTCTTTTCCAGATGAGGATCTCCTCCTCCATTCACCATTCCAACACACATTTCCATTGCAAGGCAACTTTATATTTATATATGTATATATCTTCAGTAATTCTTATCTCATTTCTTTGAGCTCTATTTAGTGAGCATACCCCATAACAGTCCTATTGTCTAATTATTTTTAATACTTTGAAGATATTCAGCCTTAAATGACACGTTATTAACAGTTGATTATAACAAAGCAGCCTCAAAATACTGGGTAATTAAGGGTTTTTTTCTTGACAGAGCCACTGAAGTGAGCTGATGAAAGTGCTTTTATTTTGTAATGGATTTATTGACTCTGAAGAGAGCTATGGAGATTAATATCACTAAAAAGAAAAAAGTACAAAAAATATTGCAAAGCAGAAGCAAAGAGAGAGTCCCTCTGCCTGAAGGGTAGGAACTCGGTGTATGATGAGATGATAGCAAAGGTTACTTTTTCCCCACTGTAATGGAACAGCAGCACCCTGGGGAACTTCATGAACACAGCTGTAGGATCTTTACAGAATGATGGCAGCTAAAAAGAGGGGGTTTATCAATGAAAACTTTGGAGGCAAGCCCCTTCCCTATGTTGCTCCATTTTATAGCATTGCCATTTATGAATTAGCTGAAGAGGAAAGTTTATCTCTGTCAGAAAGGTCTCCCACATGAGCCCACAGACCGATTTTACTTGTTGTCTGTTTAATCACAACAATTAGAAACAGTTGCTCTAAGCTTTGCTAATGCTTTGCGTCTTCATAAAGCATGTGCTTAAACTTCAAATGGGCTGCAGCAAAACACGTTATTAACAGTTCCTGCTGTTGCCAAAAAATCTTACTGAATCATGCTGTGGCTGATGGCAGCATTGTGAGGAGTCAAAACTTTTCTTAATTGTAATTTGTTCATTAATCATTGAATTTATGTTTAAGCTTGTATTTGGAGAACTCACTTTGTGTTATCCATTCAGGTTGGAGAGCATATGCTGTAATTTTTAAGCATAGCAAATTGGAATTAATTTCTTTTAAGTGTGAAAGGGAGGTCACCTGCAGCTACAGACTCACGATAAATACCACTCTGGCATTACTACTAACTTGTTTTGAAGATGTAATGACATGTTTCGCCAAAGTGTGAAAATACTAGTCTATTTCTCTTTCATGTTAGATAGATGTAAGAAGATGCTAAATTAAAGGTGAGTTCACTTAGGACACAGTAATCTTCCAAAGCAAATTAGAGTTATTGTAGAGTTTCTGGGAGAATATGACTTTGGAAAACTTAGAAATCTGGAGCATGTTAGCTCTCTTTCAGTTCCATCTATGAAAGGTGGACATTCCTAATTCATAGATATTATATGCTGGAATTCATAGATGTTATATTATTTACATAGAAACCTCTGCAATTCTCATAAGGAAGGCACTGCATAAGAACAAGAAAGGGAGTGACACCTGAAATTACAAATCCCTTAATGTGTTGGAGACAATGGCACAATCAGACTGTTACATGGGAGTAACTACATGAGAGCAGCCATGGGTCCTGACAACAATTTTTTGAGGCACAATTTTAATAGTAGGTTCTGTGCAATTAAATATTAAGGCTATTAAATATTAATATTTCATGGTTTTGGAGTGAATTATGTTCCTGTAACTGGGTATAGACCAAGAAATTGTGAAGTTGACAAATGTGTTGCTGTCATCACTGTTTATGCCCCTTATTTTTTCCTTATGACAAAGTAAACCAAAAGATAAAAGAAAATAAATCCTTGTGCTTGCAAATACTGTTTTTTGTTCCTTGATGATTGCAAATTAAACTGAATTTGTGATGTAGTCTGCAAATGCTTTGTAGCTTGTTGCTAAGATGGGTCCTTTTGCACTGCCACAGTAATGTAGGTTATAACCTAAGTTAAGTTTTAAGTGGGGATGATCAGGACAGTCACATAAAATACGTGCTCTTGGTTAGTACTGAAATGTTAACACAGATAGGTGAGTGGGTGAGGAATGACCCTGGGCAAAATCCAGATGCTGCTTTTTTACCTTCTGGAGGCACTGGAGCACTGTTCTGCTGATAAACACCAACTTTGTTTGTCTGTAGTCATTCTCCTGTGAAGAAAATGCACTCTTACTTGATTGACATGCAACTTTAATGAGGGTGGAAAACAATCTGATTGAATATATTTTTGCATGAGAATCACAGCAGAATAGGAATAATGTAACTTCCGTTAACTTATTTGGGTCATATAAGGTTCAGTTATTGCTATTTGAATGTTAGAACTCAGCCGGGATTGATGAATGTAAGGACGTACTTAAAATCAACTGTGGTGGGACTCAACTTGAGATTAAGATGACTAAATTTGTGTTTATATACAGCAATTCAACCCTCTTGTGTCTACTTTTGAGTGAATTGAACAATTGAATTGGTCTCCAAACTACACTGATGGTGCTCATGAGATCTTCATTGATTTCTAACGAGATGTAAAACATTGTGTCTGGTTGCTTGAATGTTGATGTCTACTGTCATTTGTGATGCCGAGTTTGCTACTTGGCTCCAACTCCTGCACTTCAAGAACATGGTTTCTTATAGCTTGTTGGCCATATCTGTGCCCCATCCAGATGTTCCAGGTGCTATCTATGGGCCATCTCAGAGGCCAATGGGAAACTGTACTTAGGCAATGTACTGAGCATTGCTGTGTCTGCTCTTTGTTCATAAACTAGGACATTTGAACACCGTTTTGAATTGGTTTTTATTATACAGAGCTATTGTCTTAAAATCTAAATAAGATCTGTTGTTTACTTACTAATAGGAATCATCTGTTATAACGTGGTATAACTATTAGTTCTGTCTTTTTTATATATTCATTTTTTTCTCTGTATCACACTAAACTTGAGCTGTGAAATGCTTTTGGTAATCTCTGCTGTGAAGAAAATAGGTTTCAAATTGCTGTAAAAAGTGAATTTTAAGCATTTATTTAAGTTACTGGAAAATAAGATGGAATGTGAGGAAATAGGATCAAGAGTGAGAAAACAAACATTGAGGTGAGAATTGTATCAATTTTGAAAGTCTTTGTTTACCTGCCTGAAAATTTGAAAATTATACTGCTTTTCCAAGTTTTGTGATTTTTGCATGGGCAGGATGGCACCTGATTGGGATAACCTAAGACAGGCTATCAGAGATGTAGCTGCAAATCCCAGTTTGGTAAACTATGCACAGGAGTACAGTTGGTATATGCCAGACATGCCACTGTTACACTGTGGATGAATTGGATTGAGGAAACTCAGTTTTCACACTAGGTGTTCCTGACAACTAGCAAATAGCTGTGATCCTGCCTCCTGAGCATGCAAAAGGAATTGGCAATGGGAACTCTTGATCTCAGCTACTCAAGTCTAACTGCATTTCTTGTGTTTGCAATAGTTTCAAGCCAAATTTGGCATTTCAAAAAGCAATGTATATTTCCCCCAGGGAAAAAAATCATGGAGCTTTAAAAGATTTTAGCTATCATCAGTGCTTGAATTCCTAGTATTTCTTCTGCTTATAGTGAGTGACAGGTGTGTTAAATCTGATGAAAGGCTCCTAGCCAGCAAGCTGCTAGCTTTGTCTTGTGCTGTAGTGCCAGAGGGACACGAAATACTGTATGTCCTGGGACAACAATGTTGAAGTAATGGCTGATGAATGGTAAATTATTTCCATAAATATGAAAAGAGATTGATTTTTGCAACAAATAGGACTGAAAACTAGCAAACTCATGAACTACTAATATTGCCATGTCTGTGACTTTTCGAATGGCAGGCTTCATTAGTATTTACTAGCTTCTCTTAGTGTTGTCTCCCCTTTCTGTAAAGCTACACTGCATGTTGTCAGCATAATTGATATATATCAACAGTTCAGAATTATTAAGTTATGGTCTAAAAATCATTAATTATTGCTTTAGGTTATAGTGTAATTGGAATAATTCTTGATAGTTCTAATGAAACAGAATATTTTCACAATTCTGGAATCTCATCAGAACTAGAAAGAAACAGCTTCCGCAGCACCTTCCTTGTATCTTGTTTGCCTGAGCAGTGTTGCAGAGTTCTATTTCTTATCTTTGCAAAGGAAGATATTTTGGTTGTTACGTTTGTTGAATTTTCCTAACTACCTTCTGAATTGTACTCAGGAGTAACGTCAAGGCCCCTCAAACTACCATGTGGCTTAGCCAAGGTGGAAATGAGGGGGAGAAAACTGCAAAGCTGGCTGTGGCTTGGAGAAAGCAAGTGGCTTTTTTTCACATTTCAGGAGCTCATGGCTTGCAAGGTGCTTTAGAAGAAAATCTGCAATGGGAGTTTCACTCAAAATAGTCAGTAATTCAACCAAGTAATTTCCAAACAGGGAGTGAGTGACAAGACAAATGTTGATAGTCTAGTAAATATGAATTTTACTTGGGGTATCACTGTTAGGGAGCAAGAACTATTGTTGCTTCTAACTTACCTTTCTGTTTTACCATGCCTTTCTGTCCCTTGTTTGTATTTCTTCTAGAAGCCTTCAGCCCTTTTTCCTTCTTTGTTTAACATGCAGACAGTAAAGGAATTAAAATTCTGTCTCCATTGGAAAGTAATTTCCCAATATTGCCAGCTGTGAGCAAAACTGAGTGAGTCTGTGAAATCTGGGCAATTAGACTCACAGCTGGGACAACAGGGAAGGGACAGCATCACTTTTTCACCAAAAATGATATTCAAGTTGTCTTGCAGATATTTATTTCCTCTTAGGCTTTATGTGCATTCATTAGGTGCCCTGTAATCACTGGCATTTTAAAATGTAATTTAGCTAAAGACAGCAGAAGCTTTTTTTCTAATGCAGAGATGGTGTACTTAATCTTATTGTGCTTTATTTTACAAGGAGGAATCAACTTCAGAGGTTCAACTATTATCAGAAGAACTTCACTGAGAGAAGTTCCATAATTTACAGCTGGTGAAAGTTTTGAAGCAGAGACTTGTTTGCAGTGGCAATCCCTCTGAATACCCTCTCTCTGTTTTTTCATAGGCACAAATCCTAGGGCAGGTTAGCCCAGCCTGCAGCTGACGTACAGAACAAAAAGGCTCAAAATGAGAGATTTTCCCTAGATGTGAATCAGGAAACCTGTATTTGGGAAATGGGGAACCTGTAAATCAGAAAAATCTAAAACAACTTCATACTTGCTTCAGCTCGAAGTGGGGAAAATAACAGCAGCAAACTGAAGATATTAAGCTATCAATCCTACCTTTATGTTCAGTAATTTTAATAAATTCTTAGAGATACAAATTCAAATTCTTAAGCATAAGTGCACTACATATTTACAACATAATTTTAAAAAGCTATCTCCATATATAAATATTAAGAATCCTTTTTAAAGGATAAAATAAAATTTTTAAGCTTGTCTCAGAAACATAAGGATTTTATTTCCCAAGTAGAGATTATGAAATTGCTGCAGTCTTTTTCCATATATATTTTTTATTTCCATATGTATATTTTTATTCTGTAAGAAAAAACAAAACAGGAATCAAATGAACTGTGTTTGTCTTCCCAGGGAACATATTATGAAGCTGAACTGAAAATTCTCTTGTTCCCTCTTTTAATGTGTGTACTCTGGGAAATTTAATTTCAGGGAGATAGGTACATAATCTCTGCTATTGTTAATAAATTTTATATATATCCTCTTGTGAACTCTGGTAAAAATTGAGTCAAGTGCTATGGACATTGTGAAGATACAAGTAATACGGATTTTGTCTTTATTTGTCCAATAGGCATTATGGTTTGTAACTTTAAATGAAATCTTTTTTTTTCTTTTGATGTGAAAAAATAATAGCATGCAAGAAGAGAAAGAAGGGAAAGTATCCATTTCAGTTTTAATACAGAGACAAGAAAATGTAGAATACATAAGTTCAGTAGTGAAGTAGAAGCTTGCTCTTCCTTTTCTTCCTTCCTTCCTTCATTCCTTCCTTCATTCTTTCCTCCTTCCCTCCCTTCCTTCCTTACTTTCTTCCTCCCTTGCTCCTTTCGTCCCTTCCTTCCTTCTTCTCTCCCTTCCTTCCTTCCTGTCAAATACATTTGCCATCTAAGGAATAAGGCCATCCAATGTGAATAATGTTTTACAGATTTACAAAGTCAAGTTTCATCTGAGAATGTAGACACATTCACATAACTTTTAGTAGCAGTAGATCACTTTAATACACTTATTCAATGACTTGCAATTTTAATTTTCAGTTTCCAAACAATTAAGATTAAATTGTTAAGAAAGAAATCTGAAAAAAGCTAATTTTAAAAAATGGGGAGCCCTTAATTCTTACCAGTATTTGTGCTCCAGTAGAACCCCAGTACCCAAATGTAAGTTGAATTGTTTTCCCACCTCTTTACATCCAAGACTTCAAGCAGTCCCATAATGTTTTGCAGTTTTATCTTAAAAAGACTTAATCAGATCTTTCTGGGGCCTCAGACATTTTATTACAGTCTCACCATCAACCTTTCAGGTTGGCAATGTGTCCACCATGGTTACTAATTTTTTGTTTGTGATCTAATAGCCATCTATGTTTACTAAAATGAATTTTTCTGACAATTTTATTACAGTAGCACCATGCAGCTGTTGTCCCTTTGATTTGACTTTGCTGTGGGAAAGCATTCTTTTAGATATTTTTATCACTACCTGCAGTGATACATTGAGTTAGTCTTTCTCATTGTTTCTGAGATGTTGTCTTTCATTGTGTGGTATTCTAGAATGTGTCTTTAAAATTCTTATAAACTAACTGATGCAGGTTTAGAATTCTGGATAATTATTTTAATTGGAATGAACATGGAGAGACGGGAAATCTGTCAGGACTTTTGTATTTGGATGGTACCACAAGGGATGGATTTGTTTCTTTCTCAAACTGTTGCAGTTCTGAGGGCATTCCAGACTTCTTTACACGTGCACATGTGGCCACCTTTCATATGCTTTGCAGTTAATGTAATTTTAATGAAGATGTGCTTGTTTCTGAAATATTGGAAAGCATTTCCACTGGGTCCAGAATGCTGCATTGTGCAAAGTGGATTCAGCATTTATTATTTTCACAGTCTAGATTTCTAAGCAGCTGGTAGTAAGTAAACCCTGACTGAGGACAAAAGGTATTTTTATGAACAATTCCTTAAACTTCCCAGGAACTTACTAAAACTTTCATCTGTAGTGGTTTAAGGCCATTTTGTTATGATAGCTTAACTTAAAGGTGCCAGCATTGGCATCATTCCCATTGTTAAGCATTACTGTTGGAAATTCTCATTCCTGATGCCAAGAGATTCATGGCTTAGTTTAGCAGCCTGTTGTTCTTGTGTTTCTGACTATTTGCTCTACTTCAAAACAAATGGGAATGTTGGCAACCTGATGGAGACATTGTAGGAAGTAACAATTGGCAACCATGGCTGCATGAAACAAGAGTCTATAATTGGGCTGCTTAAGTATTAATCCTCACAAGCCAACAGAAGACCCCTTTCCAGGATGAATAGTACAATTATTGGAACCTGTATTTTTGCAAATGGCACATCCTTTGCTTCAGATAATGTTTATACAAATGAAAGGATGAGAAGAGCCGTTCTCTTCAAAGGAAAACCATGCTTTCTGCTTGCAGCATTTTCCTTAGTCCTCAGTAGAAATGTCGTGTGTGTTTGAAAATATTTTCTGATGAAGTCCTATAAGTCTAGATCTGCACACCCTGTCCTACTGTTGTGCGTATGAATGATTGCTTTCTTGCCTTCACAGGAGCAATACATAGGGAAATATGATATAAAATATTTCATTTTGAATCCTGAGAGAATAAAATTTTATCTTCCACAGGTTATCTTAGAAATGTGCATAAATTCTTGTGTGACCAAGTTATGTCACATGATTTCTAGAATAAAGATAAAATAGATTATTAAAAACAAATAAGGAGGAGAGCTTTGCTGTGCCTAGGTGCTGGCATGGTTGCTTCTTGTCTTATAACCTGAAGAGTGCACTATACCACCTGCAGTAGGTGAAGGTTGGCGAGTGATGTCAACCAAGCCCTTTTGTTCTATCTGGCTCATGATGTGGAAATCTCCTTCTAAATCCCATGAGCACTGCACTATTGGAACAGCTTTGTAGCCGATTGTTCAACCTTGTATTTCAGTTATGACTTAGGTATTCTTATGTGTTTTAATTTTAACACATTGTCAGCTTGAGGTCAAATCTTAACGGCTTATTTGTCCTGGTTATCAGCAAATGAGGTAGTTAAATGCCACATTCATGCATAAATTTGTGAACATGGAACAAAAGTGATTTTATTAGGGATAACACTCGTAATTCAAGGGCTTGTGAAACTTTGCGTATTGCTAAACTGACACAGTGTTATTCTAAAGTGATAAAGACAGGTGTTTCTTTTTACTTGCCAAGTCTGCTCCCATGTGAGAGGCTAGATAAGTACTCCAAATTACATCTAAGAAGAAAATTTTCCAGAGCTTAATTACTTTTTATCACAGTGCCAAATGAAGAAGAAGAAAAACACCTTGGAACTACAGTGTAGTCTATTTAATTCTCCTTATTTAAAGCCCTGGGGTGGAACTCTTAGCTTCAAAATAAACTGCACTCTCTCAGTGGTAAAGCAGAACAAATTTGTAAGTGATGATTTTTGCTCCCTCCTTCCACATTTGGCATTTAGTTTAAAGTAATCTTTTGTTCCAGATTGTAAGTAGTTCTGCATTTGTGTCCTTTCAGTAGGATATAGTTTTAGCATTAATCAATGCTTCTCACTGATGACTCCTGCTCAGGTTGTGGCCAGTCAATCCATTTTTATTGATAAGCATGATCTTATTAAACCTAGCTATTAGACCTTGGTGTTTAGTGAGGAAGACGCTGAGTATCATCAAGCCTCACTCTCCTGCTCTGGCCAGTAGTGCTGGCAATTGAGTGTTTCATACTGTGTTCAGTTCAGTTGGTTCAATCCTACTTAAGTCTCTCTTTATAAAGCCTCCATCAGTTTGACTTCTGCAAGTTTTTATCAGTAAGTCAGCAGGAGAAGGGATTAAGACCACAGCTATTTTCCCATGTGCAATGAAATATCAGTGTCATAACCCTGCAGTTCTATGTTATTAATTGGTAAAGAGGCCTTTTTGCTGAAAGATATATATCTATCTCCTTTATTCAAAGAGAATGTTATGTAACCAGAGCAAAGTAGGGAGTCATCAGTTTTGATACCAGTGTTGTCAGTATTTTGGAGGAACATCCATGAATAAAAGACCATTGTACTGCTCCACTTCACCCTTTTTCTCACCTCTTAGTAATTTATTATGTGGAAGTTGGGATTCTTTACCTCTTTTATGCTGATTGGGCATTGATTTGCTCCTCCCCTCACTGCTTTATCTTTAAGCATTTGTCCAATTCCCTCTTAAATATGCTGAACTCCTAGTCTGAGAAGTATTACCACAAGAAACAGCTGGCATTAAAAAATGGGGAGCCCTTTTCGGTTTTTGTGCCTTTTCTGTAACTAATATAATGTTTTAATAGTTCTGTTTCAAGTGGATTTATCCTCTTCCCCAGGAGGAAAGATTTGTCTCTTAGGAGAGAACTTGACTTGGAAATAGAGTTCTATAGCAAATATATGCTAACAGTGATGTATTGTAAAAGGACAGTCATGGAACTATAAAGAGGGGCTTTGAGGCAGAATATGTAACTAATCTTCAGTGTGATTCCAAAGTGGTGAAACCTCTTTCCAGCACATCACAGCATCTTTAGAAGGTTTCTGACCAGCTGGGAGTTCAAAGACAAACAATTGCCATGAGATGCTTTGAACAGGAATGTGTGTGAAGAAAACAAGGCTCTCTCTATATGTGTGTATGTTAGTAGCTTTCAGACAGGTAAAAGAGTCTTGGAAAGTGGAAAGGAATAATTTGTTCTACGTGCTCATTAGGGAGGCAAGAATTCATTACAGACTGCACTGCTCATACTGGACATTAGGAAAGTATTTCTAAAAGCAAGGATAATAATCAGCGTGCTTTCTACATATCAAGCAAAATTTGAAAGTGTTCAGCTCTCCCACAGGAGAGCAGAATTTTGTCACTTGAAAATGCATTTCAGGACATTAGATAGCAATCTAAGTCATGTTTCTAGATTGCTCTGTCAAAGGTGCAGGAACCTTGTCTGATTTCTAGCATGTGCTCTTAGTATTATCACTGTCTCAGGTGCAGGAGAAAAGAACAAGGAAGGCATGAAAGAGTCATATATGTACCTAAGAATAAGCTAGTATATGTTGTAAAAATGATGGCAATGGCAAAAGAGGAAGCTTTGGCACAAAGCAGAGGATAGAGAAAAAAGAGCCTCTCAGCTACAGCTGGTAGGATTTCCACTATTCTCATCTTGAATATGCCCAAAGCAATACTTTTGGAAATCTCTTTTGTGTCAAGTGAGAAAGAGGAAAAGAAGTAAGATTTATTTTGCTGTCATCCCCTTGCCTCCCTTTATTCCTCATCAGACATTTGATCTTCAAACTAGTTTAAATTTGGTTAAAAATCAGAAAGTTTCAATGTGAGCTTTTGGTTCTGACAGATCATTTACCATTAAAAATCCATCTTATCAAAAATTATGAACCAGTTCCTGCTCCACTGCCACCATATGGATTGCACTGCAATTGGAAGCAGTCTCCCGCAGTTACAGTGCTGCAAAAACATTTCTAACTTAGTTGCACTTCAGGCCTACATCCCCCCTTGGGCTGGTTGCTTGTAGTGTTGTCAGGGAACAAAAAACAGTACAAAAACTACTCTGTATGCAGACAAGCGTCACTAAATACTGGGGGTAAGTCGACTGAATTACATATGTTGCTCTCCTGGCAATGCAGAATAAGATTTGCAGCAACGAACATGTAGCTGTAGTTGCACACTACTCCTTTAGGAAATAGAACACAGCCAGGTTAATCATTATATTGTTTGTTGTTTCAGCTAAATTGTTCTGTTGTTTTATATGTGTATATTGGAGCTTATACTGCTCATCAGATGCTTAGTAGGATCTAGGTAAGACTGGTGACAACCAATCAACAATGGAAGTGAATTGGAAACTAGCATCAGGCTACATCTTGACATGGCACTGCAGAATGAATCCATTACTTTTCATTTAAAATAATACTCTGGTCCTTGGTCAAAAATATTGCTAATATAAACATACTGAGTGGTTGGTGAATCATTCTGTTGACAATAACTAATGAAAAATACTTTATAATTTTTCCTTAGTTTGGCAAAATCCTCCTTTTTGGTTAAATCTGGCAACTGTAGGTATGAAATGACATCCAAAATACTGTACCTGATAAATGTTCACTTGCAGTGTGTTCCCAGTGGTTTTTAGTAAGAACTGTGATTGCTTGGAAAGTTTATCTGTTCCTAGGTGGGACTGTAAGATGCCTACTCCTAGTTCACTGATCTGGAAACAGTACCAGAAACATCCCAGCTAAGAGCTTGAAATTTTAAGGAAATGTTAGTTTGATGTCCATTTGCTTTAAACAATTGTCAACAAAAGTAACACAGGAGCTGCTTAAGAAGCAACATCAATGTCTGTGTCATGGAAGAGGAGCTGGCAGCCAGGTGCAGAAACTAGGTATCTTCCAATAGGGCAGGTCTCCCTTTCTGTGAATAAAGTTGCTCTGCACTTGTGGAGTTGGTTTTGATCTCTGTCTGAAGACTAATATTCAAAGTATGGTGTGTCACACAGTGTGTGAACATTTCCCCTAGCCTGAAAATTAAAATCTGCACCATTAAAAAAAGGTATGAGAATTTTTTCTTTCATTGCCTCAGACTCATCTGCTCCTTAAGGATGGGAAGACTATTTGCATATGCATTGATCAAATGGAATGCATTTGTTGTTTCAGATGCATTCTTAGTGAATTGTTATAATTTAATCCAGGCTGTGCAGGGTCCTGGGAAGAGGCAACCAAGTGCAATATATATCTGCATCATTAAAAATAATTTAAGTGTGATGATAGCTGGAAAATAACTATATAAGTGATTTTAGGATGTTCCGTATTTACTCCATGGTAATGATAAATTGTAGTTAGTTTTCTCATTTTACAAGTCAGAATGGAGGCTTTAAATACATCAGCCTTCAGTCTGTGCTCTGTAAGTCAAGTAAATTGAACAGAGACCTGCCTAACATTTGTTCCTTGTTACCACAAATTCAACTTTCTCAAATTCACTCATTCATTTAATCCCCAAAAGTCCCCTTAAGGTAGGTAAATATTTTCTCCATATGACTGGTGGAGAACTAAAGTGTAAGGCAAGCTGAGAGAAACTTTATAGGTGGTAATGTTAAAAAAAGTTTTTAGATTATATGCAAGTCTTAATTTCTGAAGTTAGCTGAGTATTTCTCGATGCTTCTCTAGGCAATTTATTCATTGACAAGCTGCCTGTGACTGAACTGACCATGACTTCTGGGCAGGTACAATGACAAAGTAGCATTTTTATATTAAATCAAAATTCTAAGTAGAATTTTGTTAATATACATTGAGGCATATGTCAGGGGTCAATTGTCAAAAAGTTTATAGGCTTATTGAGTTAATGAAAACCTTAAATATTTTTTGAAATGTAAATAGGAATCATTTAATCTGCTGCTGGAAAACAACCACATGTGAACTGGAAAGCAGAAGATGTCAGAGAGCTCAGAACTGTCACTGTTTCATGACAGTTGAGAGAGGAAAGCAAAAGAGGTTTCTTCTCCAGGCCAGATACTCTTGTAGCTAAAATCTAGGTACCTACCAAAGTGTGGAGTTAACATGAAAAAAGGCTACATTGGAAAAGGAAAACTAGTTCGTATTATTTAGGAAAGAGAGTTAAGCATGAAATTACTGCTCTCTTGCTTTTTTTAATGTGTCCTCCCTCGTCCTCTGTTTAACTGAGCCCTAAGGGCTACCAAAAATCTCTCTACAAAATACAGCTGCTAAACTCTTCTTCAGTTTCTGCATTTATGTCTGTACCAATCCTTTCGTTCTTTCCTTCTGATGTAAGACAAAGTCAAGGCATGAACCTAATAAAGCTCAGTGGACACATAGATACTACGTGCAGCAAGATTATCCAGGGATTTCTATATAGATCAGCCTATAGGATAGCACTGTGGTGCTGTTTTCTGCACGGACTGTTTCCCTGGTAAAAGAGTGTGAAGTAAGTCCAAACTTTTTACAATCATTTATAAGTGGATAAACAAGGGGCTTGAAGGCCAAGGTCAAGGCTGTGTCTTGATATTTTCAAGGGCTAAAATCTAGGACCTGATCAGAAAAATAATTCACAAGAATCAGCTGTCACGAGTATGTTGTTTTGATCATTCTCTGCATGTCAGCACTAGTTTGCTTCATTAAAGGGAAAAGCAGTGATAGAAACTTGGTAAACCCATCAGATTTTCAGTAACTGCAATTGCTAGTGTGAAATATAGGAGGTCCTGTCATGGACAAGTCCCTTTATGCTACAAAAACAGAATAAACACATAGTCTGTATCCCAGTGGTCTTGCAGATTGTGCAGCTGTGATGTTTGCACACTAAGTAATTATTGGAGAAAAAATTATAAAGCATTGAATCGTCCGTAAGCAAGAGTATACCTCAATTTTATTTATCTCAAGAACCCCTTAGTCACTCCTGATTCAATCAAATGCTAAAAACCCACACTTTTGCTCTTCTGTCAAAGTAATTTCTTGCATTAGATGTTTCTCAAAATATTAAGGGAATTACATATGTATGAGCCTCTAGGAAAGCCTTTGAAGGAAGGATACTAATTGTCATAGTGGGGGACCGACCCGGAGTAATGGCGCAAACTCAATATGAGTATGATCGTTCTCCTTTATTGCTAGTTTCAAACCATTTATATAGAGAGTACATAGCATAAACAACCTGGTCACCAAACTGGAAAAGAATGGGTTTGATGGATGGACCACTCGCTGGATAAGGAGCTGGTTGAATGGTCGCACTCAAAGAGTTGCAGTCAATGGCTCATTGTCCAAGTGGAAACCAGTGATGAGTGGTGTTCCTCAAGGATCAG
>VZTY01024074.1:0-30396 GCA_013400935.1 Turnix velox | reverse complement strand
TCATAGTTTCTAGACTTTTGCTGCAAGTATGAGACCTAGAAACTCTGCAAAGAGAAACTGAGTTTTTCTTTTAACTACTTGCCTACAGAAACTAAGGTTTTAGGGTAGGCACTAAAGAAGATGTGAGGTGAAATAGAGTTGGCAATACTTTTTGACAAGAAAAAGAAGACATTCTCAGAAAAAGACAGGTAAAACTGCTGACTGGATTAAGGTTCAAGTTAACACAGATGATCATTGTCAATGCTGCTCGGGTATTTTAGGTGGAATGTATGTTACTGATGTGTCTTCTGTTAATTTTGTAGACAAGCAGTATTAATGAGAAAAACAAGAAGGGAAGTGATTTTTCAACTCAGTTTCTTAAACTACAAGATGATGTATGATGCAGTGAACTAAAATTTTCTCTCCGCAGATCTATTTACTGTAAAATATTAATAGTTACAGAAATATTTTATTTGGTCACAGGAGTTATGCTGGGATGTGGCATGAAGAGAAGATTGCACTCACTGCATTCTTTCTCTGCTGTGAGGAAGGGCTACTACTACACTATCCTAGCCTGTGAGATCTCAAAGTTAAAGATACCTTTGGTCTATGCAGTGTTGTATACTGGGCTCCCTAGATGCCAGCGCTTTTTGAGCAATAATCACTGGACTAAAACATGACCTATAGGACCTGCATGATAAGCCTCTACACAAGAATGACACCACAGCCTCTGTGCTGGTTGTCCAAGGTTAATTTCTTCACTGTAGTAAATTCTCTCCTTGTGCAAAGTGTGTGGATGTTCACTGATGTTAGATTTCACTGATTGAAACTAATGCTAAGCTGTCTCTGGGATGAATGAAGTGAATACATTCCTCTATAGGAGTGAAGAGCAACTCCTAGGAGGATTTCTCCTGAGCTTAGCCTTGGTAGGCTAATGTTGGCTTCGTGGACAATCCTTGATATTTGCCAGTGCTGCTGAGTCCCTCAGCTATACTAAGCAGTGGCACCCAAAGCTTCCAGCCCTGGTCAGGTAAAACCAATTTGCTATAGGTTAAGTCCAAAGGAGAATGGAGAGAAAGCATTTCCTAAGGAACAGAGATAAAGATGGATAAGCATTAAAAAAACTAATTTATCTACATTTGTCCTTTTAGTAAAAACTTTTTTTCAGACAGCTGGTTCCTTTGAAGACCCAGTCAATACCAGAGCATTTCAACTGATATGTATTATCTGAATACTTAATGGAGAAACTATTAGATATGAGCTGTTAATGGAGAATGTCCAGAATAATATATTTTTTATCATATAAGTCAATCATCTTTAAAAGAAAAAAATATTATTTAAGTTATTATGTATAATTTTGATTACATCTTTATTTCTGATTTTTTTTTGTTTTGCTTTGAAATAACACTGCTTGGAAAATAGATGACAAAAGTTCCCTATTAAATAAAAATATGATGACAATTTCAGATGCCCGTTTTGTTGTATGTCCTTGGCTACTAGTTTCATGAATAGCAAAAAAGGTCATGACTCATATTTCTATACATTGATGGGACCTGCCACTTTAAGGGACAGCCTACTTCTTGCCTGCTGTGCCTTCTTTTAGGCAGTTGGGAAGGAAATCTTAAGATAACAGCACAGCAAAGGTGAGTGTGCAGTAGGGCACTCCCTGGTACCTCGAAAGACCAGCAAAAGGGATCACTTCTTCCAGCCTAATGCAGACAGCAGAGGGAGTGCATTAGTGCTGCTGTCTGTTACACTCTTGTGTGACTACATAGAGCCTAAGCTGAGAGCCCAGGAAAGCACTTATGTTACCCCATTTTGACTGAGTTTAAAGTAAAAATCATGAGGAAGTGGACAGCACAAGTAGTAGAGAGTAGAATCTATGTTTTACTTTTCTTTGGAGATATGTTTGAAACCTCAAGCATTCATGACAGACAGTCCATCAGATGCAACTTTTAATATAAATTGGAGCAAGTACTTGTCATTTTAGCCCTTGCTTCACAGATAGATATATTTCTTTTTTTATAGGGCTCTTGGGACTGAACAGGACAAAACGTGGCAGAACAAGTAGGAATATGATAATTATACCTGTGCTCTGTCAGCTGTTTCCTCGTTCTGATTTTACTGGCAATGGAAGCAGACCAAGTCTTCATTTACAGGGCAGGAATTCAACTACTGTAAGAGCCCCACATTCCAGGAAGCTCTACAAAAGGGCTGCTAATTCATTCTGTATTGTCTTTTCAGTTCGTTTGTCTGATGAACTGCTAGGGGACTATATGACATCCAGATTGTGTTAGCTGATGAGCTACATGTAAAGAACTTGCTAGCACTGTATAAACAAACAGGAGATCCTGTGGCTTCGAGTGCCTTTGAACCTGTTTGTAGCATACTTTTTTCTCCCAGTGCCACCTTCCTTCCCCAATGAAGGCTGCCCTGCTGAGTAATATTCATTCAAAGTGCTCTCTGTTGAGCATAACTAGTAATTTAAATGCTAAAAAGTTCATTGCAAGAAGCTACAGCAACAGAGAAAGTAAGCATATAAAAAATGCTCCATTTCTCCCACTGTATAATTACATGATAAATCTGCATGTAGAGATTATCTATTAGAATTCCAATTTGTAATATGTTCTTATGCTGATTGGATCATTAGCTCTTTCCACAGACTAGCCTCTTGATGCAATTTGGATCAAAGGATGAAGACAGTTATAGACGTGTGTATTTCCTTGCTACTTCAATCATAAAATTGCTGCAAAATTTAGAGGATGATTCCTGTAGAAAGAATTAGAAACAGATAAATAGTACCAGTTACTTTAAAGTGGGCCCAAGAAGCCAAACTGCTAAACCCACTGCAATGGGAGCCAGGTAGAAATATTTGGATAACTCATAATTGAAAAATATAAGTTGAGCAAAATGGGTTTTTGATATTATGAGCATCAATATTCTGTGCCCTGTTACATCAGGTTTTTACCTTTGTTAAATGAAAGAAGTAGAATTTGTTTTGCTGAATGGTACCATTTATAACTCCAGATATTTAGAGCACCTCAGTGTCATTATTAGGCCAAAGAATTGTGTGTTTTTTCCCTGGGTTGTGACATGAATGAGCTAAGCAATCCTAGCTCTCACAGGTGATTTTTTAACAAACACAGTCCCTTCAGGGGTGGGTTAGGCTTTCAGTGTTACAGTTTATGAGTATTTTTTTGTTTCTTATCAGAAAAGTAATAATGATAATTATGTGCATGACACTTTAGGAAAGCAATGCAGCCTGGTGAAAGAGGACTGGGCTGACTTGCATGAGTCTTCAGTAAATCCTTTTCTGCCTTACTCCTGACTTGTTATTTCACTCTTTGCACTTTGGTTCCTTTGGCTCTATGTGCTAGTTGCTCAGGTTGTGAGTTCCTGTCTTCCCTTTTGTATTTGTATGGTGTCAACAGAATGTGTCTGGGGCTGCTGATTTTTGTACTGAGTTGTAGTCTGGAGTCCCACAATCAGCAAGTGAGTTGCATGTGCACAAAAGCATGTGCAAAATACTGTCTCTGCTCTGACGTGGAATGAAAATTTGAGACTGCCAGCCAATACTCATGGGCAGAGATAAAGAAAAGAGGTAAGTTGTAGGTTGTGCAGGAGCAGGTAGTAACATCCCAATTTAAAACAAGAATGCAAAAATTCAGACAGAAAGCTGGGGAGGGACTATTTGCCAGGGCATGTAGGAATAGCAGAAGGGGCAATGGTTTGAAACTAGAGCAGGGCAGGTTTAGATTAGACATTAGCAAAAAAGTTTTTCACCATGAGGGTGGTGAGGCACTGGAACAGGTTGCTCAGAGAAGTGGTGTAGTCCCCATCCCTGGAGATATCCAAGGCCAGGCTTGATAAGTCTCTGAGCAACCTGAATTAGTTCAGGATGTCCCTGTTCACTGCAGGGGATTGGACTAGAAGGCCTTTGAAGGTCCATTCAGAGTCTATGATTCCATGATTTTAAAAAACCCTTTGACTTTACTGGTCTGTAAATGAGAAAAAATTTTGATTTGATGTAGCTGAAAGCATTTTCATAACTGCATTACCTTCCAGCTCCTTTTATTCTACATCATCAAATTGCAGTGAGATATTTCAAACTAATGATAGAGTTTAAAAAAAAAGATAGTATGATTCTCGGAAAAAAAAGTTCTGGAACTGAGTAACATGAAACTATGAAAAAAATTTAGAAGCAGAATACCAACTGCAAAAGCACGTATCTGCCAAGCAAGCCCTACCTTCTTTAAGGATAATGGCCATCAGGCTGCCCTTTGTTAAAACAGAATTGTATTTACATGATAGGGGACATGATATAGATGACTGTTCCTGACTCTTTATGTTCTCAGAGGTAAATCAACACCTCTGTCGTTATTGCCTTAAAAATATTCTGCTAGAAAAATCTTCCACTTTAACATAACTTAAAGGGAAGGGGGCTGCTCTGAGACAGCAGACTCTGAAATGGTGGAAGCACAAAAGAGTTTATCCTTTTTTGCTGCTCAGCGACAGGACAATATCACCAACAGCAAAGCTAGCCAATGTGACTTTGTAACTGATCTTCTTCATGAATTAACACAGGAGGGCAACATTTACAAGGATGATTTTACCCTATATATTAGCATGATTGTATAGTTATGACAAAAGGAACCAAACCACCTGGGTTTTGTCCTTCAGTTATGCAAATAGTGAACTTACAGGTTGTTCATTCTTAATCAGGCCTATTTTCTTCTTGCTTTCTATTTTTCATTTCAAGATGTTTCATTCCAGTCTTGACTAGCTTATAAATACTTTTGTTTCTAAGAATTACTGTGTTTGAAAACATAAGTAATGTGTATTTTATTAAACCTTTATGTATCAAAGCTTGCCTGTGGGTAAGGAAATAAGAGCTTTTATACTCTGTAAAACAGGGATGGTGACACTTAGTCCTTTATAATTAAACTGTTCAGCGATTACACATGTTGCCTTATTTGGGAGATAAAATTCATAAAGATTACAGGATAATGTCTTCAATTTGATAATTACTTCAATGCTGATGATGTTATACTTACATTAAGAAAAATAGAAGGCCTATAATATGAAAATATTAAATTATATTTCATTCTTCACTTAGGTGATCTTAGGAAAAAATATAAAACAGCTGCCTAGAAAAAATTCTAATACTGTGCAGGTTTCTGTGGTCTTTAATTTATGTAATTATAACAAAATTTGTTTTGTGGTAAGGCAGCTACAGCTTGGAAATAATTAATAGTCAGGCCACAATCCAAGGGTAGCAGCCATGTTTTAAGTTGGGCAGGCAGCCCAAAGTCTCTCCAGTAATTCAAATGCTGAAAATAAATCCAGTCTCCAAAAATTCAATAAAATAGATAAACACTGAGATTAAGAAATTAATATAAAGATTGTATTTGGAGAAAGGCAAAAATACATAAACCATAACTGTAGCTGATGTCAAAGGGGAAAAATATTTTGGATTTGGATAGCGAACAACACAACTCTTTTGAAAATATAATCAATGTATTAGATAAATTATAGCCAATATTTAAAGTTCACCAGACAGTTTAAGGGATACCATCAAACTATCTAGGCTTAAAATGCATTCACAATATTTAGTTATATCAAGAAAGAAATGTGAGAAGGTAAGCTCTCAAGAGCACAAGCCAATTTTATACCCTCTCTGGGACAGCTAACTTATGGAGTGTAATCAAGCACATGAACCTTTATGTCCACAACAGTGGTTGCTGGCACAGTGTAGTTTGGTGGTCACATAAATCACTTGCATGGAAATGTGCTGTTTTGAAATAGAATCAACAAGGCTGTCTCTTCACATGTCTTGTTGAAACGGGAAAGCCTCTCAGAGGTCTTGTGCTTTGCAATAATTGTGCTTAAACTCAGACCACCAGAATGGGAAATCGTGTGTAGCAGTGGCCCTGACCCTGGTGACCTAACTGTTAAATGCCATTTTTTCAAACCATTGCCAAGTCTGGCAGAGCTGGAGTACTTCAGAGGAAGACTGCCATCTGAGGCACTGGCATGAAAGAACTGAGACTTATCTTGCGGACTCAAGATGGCCCAATGGGATCCTGACAGGAAAAGGGTGGACTGGCATGCTGGGTCTTACACACAGTTCTGCCTCTGACTCCGCAGGTGGAATGGGTTATTCAGCCTCGTCCTCTATCAGTTATTGGATCCTACCTAGAACCCACCTCTGCAGAAATGAAATAAATAGATGATACCTCTACAGTCTGTGTATATTGGTGTCTGCACACATGGTAACAACCTCACTTTTGGAAGACTCCCATGCAGAAATGTTGTACAAGGATATAACTAGATATACTAAGACCACCAGAGAAAGGTGTAGAAACAGTAGTAGGAAAATAAATGAACTGGTGAGATACAGAGCAAGTAGCCAGGTCATCATCTAGTGGTCCAGTGGTCTTGTCTCCCATGGAAAGAAGCAGAGAAGAGAACTTGAGTGCTCGCAACATCAGCTGAGGGCAAGGAGGGGAGGCAGCCCAGGCAGAGCTGTGTGAGCCAAGAGCGGTTGGGAAAGGGCCAGGAACCTGGGAGAAGGCCTAGAGATAAGGCATGAGCAGAGTTCACTCCTTGGAGGTAGCAGTGCAACCATCACAGTCAGATCATAGCTCTTACTTAACTGCACTCAGAAGCATCTCATTCATCAGTTAGCAGACACAAGCACAGGGACTAAGGATACGCAGCAGCAAGGCACAGAAACATCTCAGCACCCACTGGTCACCAAAAGCAGACAATATTCACAGGAACAGCAAAGCCTGGCAAGCTGTATAGGAAAATCTGCCAAGATCATTATTTTTGAGAGGAAAAAATTTGATTAGGTCTCTCTTGATTGCTGGGAACACAGCCTGAGTACACTTTGGAAAATGCTGAGCTCTATAATTTCTCTATTTCTGCTTATAGAACTGAAATCAATAACTTAATTTTAGCTGTGCACATGGTATTTTGCTTTCCTGAATAGCAGTAATTTCAAGGTGTCTTTCAATGGCACCCTGATTTAAAAAGAAAAAAAAAAAGAACCATCAAAGAATTAAATGCATTTATATATTCTTTTATATATATATATGGTAATTTCTGTGCCTGTAATGATGATCATCCTGGTTTGTTGCAGCACTACTGAGCCTACAATGTGTAATTATCTTCTTTTTACTCCACTATGATTTTATATTCTAGACTAAAATAAGTGCTTGGGTAGTCCAGAAAGCATAAAAAATAGCTAGATTTGAAACTGTTTCTGAACCTCTTTTGACTTCATGCTGCTGTAAAAATCCAAAGTTCACTATGTTAAAATTTGTGTTAAAAATCCCACACCTGTTAGAAAAACACTGGTGAGAAATGCTATAGTTACCAGAATGTTTGTCCTGCAGTCAAACAGAAGGCATGCTTATGCATATCAACATAGCTTTCTTTCCTGTGGGCTCGGACAGACAATCTGCTGATTTTCCCTTCTGCCCTCTGAAAGGCTCTGCTTAGGGTACAGCTGATAGAAACTGATCTAACAAAGCACATAACTGCAAGTGGAGATTTCAGTACAGGAATAGTCCTGTGGATTTCAAGTTGAAAGCTTTGCATTTAATGCCTAAGTGCTTTATTGCATTCTCCACCTTGATTTTGGATGAGACAGGTTCTAAATTGATGTATTGCAGCAATCAAAATTCCTCCAACAAATGCCATGAGCTCTGAGCGCTGAGAAAAGGGCACTCATTTGTTACATGATTCTGTGATTCAAACAAGCTATGTAAGGTGGTAAATGGAAATCACTTCATTTTTCAAGGGGATGGGTGATGATAGGTGTTAGAACTTCATTAAAAATACCATCCATATCTGAAAACTGTGTTGTGCATGCCAGAATCTTGGCACCTGTGTCCATGTGCCTCACATTTGCCTGGAAAATAAATAAAATACAGAGAAGGCTTACCAAAGGTCAGAGATTCAAGGACCACAGATGAAAAAAGTTGAAGTCTATGTGTCAGAAACATAACAGCTGGAAACACAGAAGAGCTCTGCAATCTTCAGGAGAACCTGCTGGTTTTAGCAATATTTCTGTGGTGGCGTGCATGAATCTGATTTTCTCTGGTTTGCACATATTTATTATTTTACTTTTCCACTTGCTTTGTGCCCTGTCTTCTCTCCCATTTGAAAGAAACTCAAATACTATAGAAATTTTGAGAAAAAATTATTTGACTTAGGGTATTTTTATTCCCCATGGGCTTCCTTATACTTTCTTGGCAAGTGCTTGCTTCAGAGTTGACAAATACTAGAGCATGAACCTATCTATTTCAGTGCCTTCTTTACATCTCTTCCTTCATATTTTCTGAACCTGATAGGAAGAAGCACAGAACTCCGTAATGGTTCTACATGGCCTGTCACCTGGAATGGATGTGCAGAAATAGGAGCAGGGGGAGACAGAAATATTCCTGAATCTGGAAATTACAGTTTGACATGATTTTCCATCCATGCTTTTAGACAAAATTTGAAACAAGGTTTTGAGGTTTTTTTCCCACATCAGTTGCTGGTCAGGAGACTCTCCTGTATTTCCTTCTCCTTCAACGAAGAAAGCCTGTCTTGAAGAATGCTTAGCAATTTGCAATGTTTTTAATGGTCTTTTGGCTTCTTCAGCACAGAAATAATGACTAGCACTACAGCAGTTTCTTATGAATGAATGTCTGGCAATTTTTATTTTTATTCTGTATGTAACTCTTTCATTGCCTATATTTTGGCACAGATGATATTTTGGCACAGATGATATTTTGGCACAGATGTGTTGAAGCTTTTGACTCATTACCAGCTTCTGTTTTTTCCCTCTGCTAACAGCCTATAAAACAATTCCTTCAGACAGTATTCATGGCTGTTGCCAGAGGCAGTTCTACAATCAGCAGAATGCCTTGTCTGCACAGAAGCATACTGCCCCAGTTGCTGACCAGTGCAGGACAGCTGTAACTGGGTACCTGACAGAATTGAGCTCAAGGCTATTCTGCTTTTTTATTTCATAAATTACAACCCCAGATTTTTAACAGATAACCCAACACAAACACTAATAGCAGCTAAGGAGGATCAGCAGCACTCTTTATTACGGATGTGTTGGCATTTTATAAGCTAGTAGCTTCTGAGAGGCATTTTGAAGTGCTGCACTGTTTGAAGTGCTGTGCTGAGATTTCCTTACACTCCAATTACCTGTCCTAGAGAATTGTCAGAAGTCTGAAGACCTTTGTTCAGGGAAGTGTGTGGGAGGATTTCTAGAAAATAATGGACGTGATGACTATGCAAGTAAGGTTTAATGATTCAGTTGGGATGTGAGGCCTGGGTGCAGGGATGTGACCAAAAGCAGGGAAAAGAAAAACAGCTCTGCTTCTAGTGAAAGCAGCACTGCTGGGGAAGTCACATGCTCAAGATATGAACTGCTACAGTGCCTGGAACATCAGTGTACAAAAATGAGGATAACAATTAACCAAGAATTTAGTGATGTTATGTTTAACCAACTATGTATGTACAACACTCTATGATTCTAACAAATCATATAACCACACATGCTATACTTAACCAATGATTGCCTACCACAAAGAATGTTGTCTTTCTGAGAAAACTATGTAATGATTTAAGTTTGGCTAAATAAATGGCTTCAGCATGATCACATTGGTCTGCATCTGAATCCCAGCAACAGAAGTGTGTGGCTAAATGAGAAGAGTCAAAGAGAACTGATCACGAACAGCTTGGGTTTGATTTATACTTGGTGTCTTCCAGGGACCTGAAGAAGGGGTGATCCCTATGCCTGAATTGTTTGCTCAGCTCAGCTTGATTTTCCCTCCCAGGTGTTGCCTGGAGAGTATCAGGCTTAGTCTTGGCTTTGGTATTTCTAAAGCAAAATGAACAATGGTGTTCTTCCATACGCCATAGCTGCACAGAGCTGTTCACTTAAAGAGAACCTGCGCAAGATCACACTGAGATTTACAGAGCCCAGCATCCCAACTTGGACAGGCTGCAGACAGAAGCCAAGGGCAGATTTAGACCAGGGTAAACAGAGGGTACTACTGGCTTCTCCCAGCTTCCAAACTTTTGCAGCTCAATCCATTTCCAGAGCTGGTTATAAAATCTGTTGCTCCAATAAAAACCTCATCCACTGGAGATTCCTCCTTAAGGGGAAAGAAAGGTGCGACACGCCAGGCAGAGCCCATTCACAGGGAATCTGTTTCCTTCCTGGAGTCCAATTAAGGATGTGGCCAGGAAACATCCAAATGTGTTACAGTCATCCAACTACTTATTTTCCCGGTAGGTGAAGAGGAGACTGTAGCTTGTAGGTCTATGGCAATCAAAAGAGACTTTAGAGCCTTGTGAAAGTTATTAAAGGAATCTGGTTTCCAGGTTATTTTTTTTTGCGTCTTCTGATTTCACTGGACTGTGGTCATGGATGGCTGTGTCCTTGTCGGAAAAGACAGGCCAGCAGGGGGAGGCGGTGGAGTTGCTCTTGAACTGAGAGAGCTGCTTGAATGTATTGAGTGCTGTCCAAGGGTGGATGAGGAGAGAATTGAGAGTTTGTGGGGGAGAATTAAGGGGCAGGCTGGCAAAGGTGATTCTGTCATAGGGGTCTATTACAGGCCACCAGATCAGGATGAGGAAGTCAATGAGGCCTCCTACAGGCAGCTGAAAGCAGCCTCTACACTACAGACCCTGGTTATTGTGGGGGATACCCTGATATTTGCAGGAAGGCCCACTCAGCCAGCCATCCACAGTCCAAGAGGTTTTTACAGTGCATTAATGACAACTTTCGATGCAAATGGTGGATGAGCCAACTAGGAGAGAAACGCTGCTGGATCTTATCCTCTCTAACAAGGAGGGTCTAGTTGAAGTGGTGAAGATTGAGGGCAGCCTTGGTATCAGTGACCATGAGATGATGGAGTTCAGAATCTCACGTGGGAGGAACAGATTGCAAGCAGAATCACAGCCCTGGACTTCATTTGGGCCTGCTTGGGTTTTACTGTTGTCTTTTTCTTTGTTTTATCCAAATAACCACACCATTTAAATTGAAAATTTATGGAGGAAAACTATATCCTTTGTTACAGAGCAGTCGCGAAAAATAGCAGTTTACTGGTGGTTTTCTTAAAATGATAATATTGGAGGAAAGAAAGAAACGGCATGTGGCTTTGCAGCCATTTCCACAGTCTTCATTTGCTGCTCTCAAACACCTTGTGCTGCAGTGGAGAAATTCTGAACCAGGCTGTCCCTCAGGAAATACATTCATGATAAACAGGGCAATCATGACCTGAAAGTGGATGTCAAGACAATGATTTTTCTTGGCTGCTCTGAGAGGTCTTTGAATTTGGGACAGCTCTGTTGTGCACAGACATCCTGTGTCCTGTGTGCCAGAGGAGCAGATTTGAGGGCAGTCTCACAACAGAGACTTGCCCCTCACCTCAGAGTTCTGAATGATCTTTAAATACCCTAGGACCAAGCTGGTGAGTGTCTGTAGTAGCAGCTTTGTGGATGCTTATGGTTTTGGCTTCTTACCTGATGCATATCTTCTTGGAGTGGAGAAAAATATGTTAAAGGCAGTGTAGGGAGCCCTTCGCTCACTGAATGGCCATTGTCCTTCCTCAGGTGTTAGCCTTAGGAAGAGTTTATAGAAATGCTAGTTATAGCAGACTGAGACAAAACCAGAGATGTACTAACATTTAAAAAAATCACATGAGCTTTCTTACAGGTTGTAAGAGTTATTACAAGCCTTGTTTGGGAAATGGCAATGAATGTGGATCCCACCTGCACACTTCAGAGGGCAATGGACTGCACAGAGCAGCCTGCTCACCCAGCTAACCCACTGCCTGTCTGGACAGACAAAGAGAAAAATGATGAGAAATTGACATTTAATTAATAAAGACAGAGTAGCTCAGGAAATCAGCTTGAAAGGGAAATAAGTGACCTGGAAAGCAAAGCACATCAGGAGAAGAAAATATTGAGCCACTGATCTGCCTGTATGGTTCAGTAACTCTGTCAAAATGTTCCTAATATTCTTAAGAAAGCAGGGGGGAAGATTGCTTTAGCTTCACAGATCACAGTGGTTGTGGGATCCTAATAAAATGTCTGTCATCCACATATTCATTGAAGTCTACTGCCCATGTGTGGGCCCAAACAAGAAATGCTGTTTCTTTTTTGCTTTTGTTCTGTGTCTTGCTGACTGAAATATATGCGTAGTACAGGGGAAGTAAAAAAAATCCACAGAAGATTCTTTTTTCAAAACTACCTGATTACAGTTTGGCTTTACTGGGCTTGCTCTCCTGTACTATGTCAAAATGCTTTTGCACTTGGCAAAGAACAACCTGCAAGCAGCTGTAACGTAACAGCCACATTTCCTTGCATTCAGCTATATTCTTTTCTACTTCCCCCCCAAGATATTATTGAGGGAATAACGCATTCTCTTACAATAATATTTCACATTATAACATCAGTAAGTTACTATGAAAGGGAGGAAGGATGAACCTTGTTTACCGCGTATCTCACATGTCTGTGATTAATTCTCTGATGGAGACACCTTGATGAGAGAGCTCCGGGAGCTCTGATGACTATTTTTAGGGAAAACACTTCACCATGGAAAGGGCAAGTTCCTGAGTGACCTTCATCTGGATCTCACTTGACAGAGCAGACTGTGCCAGGGTTACTTGTCCTCAGGACACCACGTGGTGTAAAAGCAGGTTTTCTCCATCCTTGCGCATCCTCTTTCTCTGGAGATTTCAGGTCACCAATCTCAACATGGGATTTTTTTCCTTTATTTCTTTTACCTCTTGAAAACTGTGTTAAAACTTGTACCTCTATAGACTCAGACTCCTTTGTATGATTTTGGGGAGCTCTCTGTCTACAGAGTAGCCAGTGCAATGAACTTTTCTTGCTACTGAAATGGGTAGCATGTCTGTAAAGCAGGTAGGGATGTTATGAATATACATGCTGTGTATATCTTAATTGCTTATGTAAAAATCCAAACAAGTGCCTCATAATCCAAAATATTCTTTTCCAATCAGTATTTGCCATGCTTGAGTTGGTAATTTCTGGACATAGTGCCCTTTACGTGTGTAATTTCATGGTCTATTCATAGAGAAATGTCAAGCTGGCTGTCTGGAAATCTTTGCTATAGCATATACACAAATAGCAGGTCTATAAATCCAACAGGGTAGCAGATATTCATACAATTCATTGATTCTGACTTGGCTACAACTGGTTTACTGAAAAGTTCCTTACGTCTGGAATCAGGGAATTCATACCCTACCACAAGTAATTGCTTTGCTCATCATAAAGATTAATGGAAGGATAATGATATCCTGCATTGTAGCGCAGGTTAAAAAGTTTTGTTAATCTCATAGGATTTAGTTTTTGAATGTGCGACATCTGGCCTATAAGAAATAGGAATGGATGCATGTGAAATAAATACATTATGAACAGTGAGAAGGATAAAGCTAAAAGCAGTATTTTTCCAAATGTATCATGGATTTGAATGTAGATCTATGCATCACCTTCTTTTGTTACGCAATAATTCATAGAATGAGAATTCCAGAAGAGCTGTCGTAACAGTATTTGTGTTCTTTACTTAATGCCTCAAGTTAACATGACTTCATCTCTGTCTCACCTCTCTTCCCTTGCTCTGTATTTATTGAATTTTTAAGTCACTGCAGTTTCTGTTACTCTTTGAGGAAAAAATGTACAGCAACTGCACATGATTTTGAACAGCCTGACTCAGAGAGCTTTGTTTTTTAAGAATATAAGTGATGGTTTTAAAGAGTTTTACTTGTGAGGATGTTGAAGACTTTTTTTTCCTGTAGTTTCAAGGGAATGTACATGTTTTTACATGTTTTTAAAATGGAATTTTCATTTTCATTTCTATTGCTTGAGGAAAATGAAACAGAGTACCAGAGAAGGTTACTTTCCTCATTCAGACAGATTAGCTATGGTTTCTCATAACAAAAACAAAAAAAAAAGCCAAGAAGGATAAAAAAGGTTAAGTCCTTGACAGAGCGCTCATATCAATCTTCCCAGATCTTAATTTTTGGGAGGAAAAGGGGTTTCTGAGCTAGTCTTTCATCAGACTGTCAAGATGTTATTTTCCCTTGTAAACTATAGGTTCTGTTTGCATTTCTGTGGTGTCTTCAATCCCAAAGGTCTGACAGCATTTCACCTTCTATCCATCTGGTCTGTCTTCACCCTCTATTGAAGTACAACTGCCACAGTCCCAGGAGCACAAATTGGAAATGGTGTTTAATTGTATATAACAGCACTGTGAAGGACAGAAGGAAGGCAGAATCCAGCACAAACAGCAGGGGACATTCAGATAAAAGTGCAGCTAAATATTAATATTCAACGAAGAAAATTTTCTGAAAATAAATTTCACTTACTCTTTACCTGTTTTCAATCTATTTCTATTACAGATATCATGAGAAAGGTACCTGATCTACCTGTCATTATATAGGTAGTGTTTTTATCAAAATCTCCCAAATCTGAAATCACTTATGAATTTGTTTAGGTAGGATATACTTCCTGAATATCAGAGGTGCTCATGATCTTGCAGAAAATCAACATGTACTGATGGACCCCAGCTCATATGCTCATCCTACTGAAACACAGTTTCCCTAGATAATCCAAGTCAGGAAAGTCAATTGAATGCTTGCTTCTGAAAATGTGAATTCTAACAGCAGCACCCTGCTAATTGTCAGATGGACACATTGTCAGAAAATTGGTCAGGATCATAACACCCTCTTCTAGCTAGCAGGCATTTTGGGGTCTGAGATAATCACAGCCATTCAGGGGTTATGGCTGCTATATGTGACGGCTCTTCCAATGGCATGATAGTAGCAGTATTCTGAGATTTAAACTCAGCAACTGGATGGTCAATGTTATAATTTTGTGCATCTTCTGCACTGCTGTCTGCAAGAAAACAGGGCATCGACTGCAGCAGCCCAGAACATCTATGTGCTTGCTTTTCTTGGGTAGAGGCTCTTCAAGTGGTGAAAAAGCTGAAAACAGAACAGGGGTGTACTGACAAGCATGAGCAGACCTTCTTAGCAACCAAACCCCAGAGTAAATGCCCTGAAAGATTTCAGCCCCAATTAGATGAAATTGTAAGAATGAGAGTTTAGCTAGTGAAAAAGAATTTGAAGGACAGAAATTTGTTGAAGTCAGTGAAATGCTCTTTGCTTAAGGCACATGACAGTAGTAAGGTCATTCCTCTAGATAGCTTTTTGAGATTCCTTTTTTCACCAAGGTAATTTTGATTTAATAACACCCCATAGCTCCATGCTGTGCAAGGCAGTGCATGCTCTAGAGTCATCATTAGCATTGACCATTTTTCTCGTCATTCCTGAGCATGATTCCTAGGCGAATCAATCCGATGTGGAGATTTGGTATTCATGGTAGCAATCTCTTTCCCTACCTTCCAGTTATCTCAAAGGCCTCATTTGGAGAAATATGAAGAGAAATAAAATATAAGAAAAGGGATAATAACAGTCCCAAGATTGTAAAAATAATTGAATTCTAATAGATTGGGCACCCTTGTAGTCACTTTGCTTTGAGGGTTCATTGATGGATGATGCCAGAAACCCTGAGGAGAACCAAAATATCTGAGCTCCTTGGCACTCTGTTCTTAGCCTGCAAGTGTTAACCAATGTCAAAGAAGGATGTGGTCCCTTGTCACTCTCGGCTGACCATAGTGACAGCAGTCTCAGTCACCCCTTATCGAGATAATACTTTAAATTCACCAAAAATAATTTTCAGTTCCTAGATTTTTTCTCCTCCTACTGCTTTGCTAACACAGGGCTCTAAGTGGATCTCTGGAGCTCAGTTTCAACATTGAATTCTCCTCGAATTGCATGAACCAGGGAGAACTGTGTTCTGCTTTGTCAGGAAATGGCTTTTATTAACAATTTCACAGAACACATTTTCCAGTTGAACTTGACTGTCTGTCCCTCTTCCCATTTTCATTCAGCAGCGCATCTAAAACTCTGAAGAATTTTTATAGTATTTGAATGTTCCAACTGTAGAGAGTCATGTAGGGATTTATAGTATAAACAAATAATAAAACTCCTGGCTGGAACCTCTCCTGTGAAATTTGAACTGTTCTTCTGCTCCCACATTACATTTAACAGTATGTCAGCTCTACAATAAATAAACTTCCTGTTGGCTTTGAGCTTGGTCTTCTTCAGAGAGAAATGTGTACATTTTCCTGCCTAATACAGGACACTTGTTAAATATGTGCATATATATGCACAAACCCACATTATAATTTTTTTTTTTTTACTTTGGACCTGTTGCTAATGAATTATATAATTCCATACTATATTTAATAACTAACTAGGTAAAATCACCATTGTAACTCATTTTTTGTTTTCTCTACTAATCTGTTCAAGCCAAGAAGACAAGTTGACCTGTGTTACGCAGTAACTGAAGTGCACTTACTAGGCACTCCTACATGGTGGGGCCCAGGGTTCCTGTAGAAAATGGTTCCTATGCTCTCCTAAACCAAAGAAACCTGAGAAAGCCAGAAACTCCTTCAGTTATTTGCTGGTTTGTCCAAAATATCTGATTAAAAAAAAAAACGATGTCTTTAAACTTGACTTTTCAGGATTTCCTTCCTGCTTATTGAGACAGATACTTTCCCCAGATAGAAGAAATTCTGCACGAATAGTTTGAAAAGTTTCTGTTCCGCATAAGGCACTTCCTGAGACACTTCTGTATATCAGGTCGGACTCAGCCTCCCAACGTACTGGGACTACAGGCGCGCGCCACCACGCCCGGCTTGTTTGAAAAAAGCTTGTTGGATGTTATTTTACTGAAAAACATTGTGTCACCCCTTCAGGTTTTTCATGAGATGATTATCCTGTTGCTCTAGCAAATCTTTCTGTTTCACCAAGTTTTGATATTCACAGAATTAAATGGATTTCCATTTAATTTCCATTACTTTCCTTCCAAGGCCAATATGTGCTCTCTGCTTGACACTGAAATCTCATTCCAGTTCTGAGGGTTTCAAAATCTGAAGTTTTGATGTCAGAAAGTAAAGACTCTCCCAGAAGGTATAGTGAAACTTCAGAACTCTCCACTTGGAAAGTTGCAGTTTTCTTTTTTCCCAATGCCAGGAATGCAACTTCCAGATAATAGTGCTGCCTCAATGACATTCAGCAAACCTCGTAAATGTAAAAGCTGAACTTGACATGTTTGTGATCTGCACCATACCTGTCTCATTCTCTAGATTTAGTGCAAGTTTTGGGCTTGGTGACTCCCACAGAAGAAGAGGGAGGATAATAATTTCTTTATTGTATATAACTTAAGATAAGGAAAAAGCTTACTGTGCAGAAAAATCCTTCAAATCTTCCAGTTCACAGCAGAGACAGCAAGCACACTAGGAATTTCAAGGGGTTTTTTATTAGAGAAGTGATTGCAAGCTATTAAAAACAAATGTCAGGGCTAACTAAATTCCATTTTTTCATCTCTATGTTGTGTAACTTTACTGATGACATGATGTCATGCTGCGCCATGTTTTGGGGGGTTGTGGTTTAGCATGCTAATGAAAGACCACTCCTTCTCTTCCTGACTGATTTACTTTATTCACACCTTCCTCTACTCCTCAACTACACGCTGCTGAAAAGGCTAAAGGAGAGTGGAGGGTTTCAGGAAGGAAGTTAAGTTTCACTTAACTCCAGAGAGGTTAAGGAATCTTAGGATCTTCTTTCCTGGATACAATCTTCAATTTATTTGAAAAATACTGCCATTGTATAATGTCTCTATGTAAACTGGTGTCAGCACAGAAAGCATACCTTCCAGCACATATAAAATCAGATTTTTATGCTTCTACAAAAAACCCTCAAAAAAATCATAAAGAGAATATTTTTGTGCTAGGTTATGTTGTAAATTTTAGAAGGAAATAAGCATTGCATTTGGAATATAATTGCCAGACATCTTCCCTAAATCTGATGACTTGACACAGTGGAGAGGTCCAGGAGGAGGATGACTGTGAGTAGCTGACACTTTTAAAATTTATTGCAATACAGTTGAACTTTGCACAGAGGTACAACCACCATCTCTGCACACATGTTCATAATCTGCCTTTCACAACATCAAGGGATCAAGACACTGTCTGCTCTTAATAATTAAAGACCTGATGACATTTTCCTACAAGCTTAGTTCTCCACCTGTGCTGATCCACCTGACCTACTCTTTCAGCCACTTTATGGAGCCCTGGGGCTCTGTAATACAGGAAGTCTGCCTGTGGCACTGCGGTACCCTTGAGCACCAGCCCTTTGGTCAGGGCGCTTCCTTGGCTGAGGAGAGGGTACACATGAAGGGTCAGAAAGGCATTTCTGACTCAATTTCTTTCCATTTAGCATCTTGAAACAACTTCTGTCATAGAGCTGTGGTGTATGTAGTGAGGAGGGCAGGGGGAAGAGATCAAGGGCACAGCAAAATCCTGTCTTCTGATGAATGAGCTAAATGGGAGTAAACCTCTGTGGAAATCAATAGGGCAGTTTTACCCTTTTGCTGGCAAGAGGGGAATGATTACTGCTTCAAGGTGTCATCGTTTATGTGACCTGTTTCATGCCTGATTCCTGGCATGATTTTGCTAGCACTGCAGAGCAATTGATTGGAAAAAAGAGCTTTGTGTCTTTGGTCTCACCTGCTATTGCTTTGTTTTTAATGCTATTGCTTTTTTTGCAGCTCCTTTACTCCCAATGCCACTAAAACATAGACAAACACTACAGTATCAGCACACTATATGCTCAAAGAAAGTGTTTTCACAGTTTAATCCAAGTGGGTAGGGAAGACTGCTGCTGGCAGTGTCCCAAGCTACTTAATTTTTTTACCTGGTATTCCTTTTTTAAGCAGCTGTTAAGATTTCAGCCTTCCTGAGAAATGCCACCCCTCATAGCTAACTCATATGGCTGCAGGTGCTGGCTTGGCTAGATCAGTGAAAAGCCTCAATGAGTAAAGGAATCTGGAAGGTTTTGGCTTGTTTCAAGTTATTTCATGTGGAAAAATAAAATAAGCTCAAAATGAACCTACCTCCAATCTTGCCTTTTTGCCAAAGCAAGAGGACATTTTCTGATAAATTTCCATGTCAGTTAGAAACCAGAGATAGAGAAGATCAGAGACCAGAATTTTTTGTAGGAGATAATTTCCAATATTTTGGATTTTGTTTTTACTGCTGAGCTTATTAGAAGATGAAATAGAAAGCTTGTACCAAAATTTTACTCTCTTCTCCTTGGGACTGGCTTTAATTTCCATATCCTCATTCCCACTCTATATATTACCTTTATCTTTTCTATTGCCACCAGTTCATCCGTCTGTGGGAAAAGTGTTCTTACATTTTTAAGATCACACCTAGATAATCTTTAATCTATAGGCTACTAAAGCATCAAGACTAGCAGGAGAGTTTTTTTCCATTTTTTCTACTGCCTTGCATTTGTGAATGGCTTTTTGTTGTTTGATCTTGTCTCCTTAGAAGGATCCACCTTAGATAATTTTTTCTCAGTTCCTGTTTTTTAATCTCAAATGTCTTAACCTGTGAAATGTAGCTTCACTTCCTGATCTGTGCTATGGCCTTACTAGTTCTTGTGATCCTTTTGGTTATATCTTGGTTAAAGGTATTATAAATTTTTAATATTCCTTTAAATGGGATAGTTATTTACAATGTAAAGTACGGAATCTATTTGTTTAAGTTTTTATTCTGAGAGAAAAAAATTCTTTTCCTTGCAGCTTTTGAGACAGTAGGAAATTCCTTTCTCCTTCCATAGTTAAACAGCTGTACAATCTCAGTCTGCTGGATTTTACTTGTGAGCTTCCCTAGCTTGTCTAAATTTTCTTTTCTGAAATCCAAATCCTTAGCTAAAGATCTGCTCTTATTTATTCTTTGCTTATAAATATAAGCTGTATCAATTTGTGATTATTCTGCAGTTACTTTCTATTATTCTTATCTCCTTTTCACCTGCTGAAATTCCACATTATAACATCTCATTGACTGTCTGCAAGTGCAATGGCTAAGATATTCATGAATACCTTGTCATTACTGATATTGATAGTGTTTGCTCTTCAGCCAGTATTCTGCAAATTCCTCTTTTCCATAATGCCACAATTACCTGTTGTATTTCTCTTTGAAATGGAACAACCACTTTGACCAATTTCAAACATGAAATCTCTCCACTTATATGAAAATTCATCTAAAACCCTTCAAGCATCTGACCTTTACTGCTGAAGCTCCTAATTCCCGGAACTAACTTGTTCCACTTTCAGTGACCTTACCTACATGTAGGTCATCCTGTAGGATCTGATATTATACAACCTGACTGTTCTGTTATTAGAACTATAAAACCTTGCTTCCTCAAAAGATAGTCGAAGATTTGCTTCCAAGCAGAGATTTAATCTGTTGCAGAAGCATAGCTTCCAAATGATGAAAAAAGACAATGCTGTGCCTGAGAGAAGGGAGGTCCCATAAGCAATATCTGTATTTGTCAGTCTTTGTTGGTGTTCCTGTGTCTGTACTTGGACTCACTGGCCTTCCTAGTGCCCCCTCCCTCGTTTTGCCTTGCTCTGCTAGGTGCAATAGGTTTCTGCATGTGGTGAATTTTTGCAAAGTGTTACAATTAGAGAATGAAATGCTTTAAATTGTGCTGTGCTTGGACACTGTTCCACCAGCTATCATCTTAATTCACCTTGTAAGTCTGGCAGTACTGCTATCCATTACGGGTTTACACATACAGGCCAGGCTGATTAATGGCCTTTCAAGGTGGTAAATCCTAGCAAATCTGCCTCTGCGCCTCACAGGAAGGTGTGCTGTCCTTTGAAAACTAGCTGGTTATCTACTGTGCTTCAAGGGTTTGTTTTGCTTTTCCTACGTATAAAAAAGAAAGCAGCTCACTGTCTGACACAGGCATTAAAGCTTTATAGTTTTGCCTGGGAGGATGAGTCCAGGCTGAACCTGGGCCTGGACCAAATCAAAACTTTATTCTTCGTTAGTGAGGTATTGCCATGGACATGCATGCAAGTTTGATTCTTTGCTTCTACCCTGCTTAGTTAAACTTCCACATGGAAGTTTAATTGAGGATCTGAAGACTGTATAAAAAACTTAAGTCAAAATAGAACAGCAAATAATGGGGCAAATACTTCACATATAATTGGATCAGTGGTTAGAAAGCATAAAAAGGCACAGGAAGAGTTTATTTGAAAGGTTAATGCAACTGACAATTCTTGCTGGTTATTTTTTTCAGGTTTGTACACTATTGAAAAGCAACAGAGAATTTTGAGAAAGCATTTTAGTATCATATTCAGAATTGCTGTGGTTTCCTTAACGTGACAAATTTGGATACCTTAGGTTAGAAAGCCTGGTCATGTGCTTTTAGGCTTATGAAGCTTGCCTCATTTCCCTGTGCAGAAGATAGAATTTTTTTAAACAGACTTCATGTATTTTAAGGTATGAGAAGGAAAATGAACTGCACAACTTTGGGCAGGAACACTGGAAACTCTAGCTTTATGGACCTAAGGAAAATTGCATAATTTTCTCCAATAAAAATGTTTCTACGATGGGGTTACAGCATTAGTGGACAAGGGAAGAGCAAATGCCATCATCTAGCTTGACTTGTGCAAAGTGTCTGGTGCCGTACTACAAAACACACTTGTCTCTAAATTGGAGTGTCTAAGGTTTGGCCAAATAGGCCACTCTGAATAACAGATCACCACTCCTCCTCTCTCAAAAGACAGATATGAAGCTGTTCAGCCTGGAGAAAAGAAGGCCAGGGAGATCATGAAGCAACTTTCCTGCGCCTAAAGAGATCCTATAGGAAAGATAAGGAGGGATTCATCAGGGAGTGTGCTGATAGGAGGAAGAGTGGTAATGTTGAACTGAAAAAGGATAGATTTGTGTTAGATATTAGGAAGAAATCCTTTGCTGTCAGGGTGGTGAGACACTGGAACAGATTGCCCAGTAAGTTGTGGATGTGACATCCCTGGACTTGTCCATGAACAGGATGAATAGGGCTTTGAGCATCCTAGTCTACTGGGAGATGCCTATGCCCTTTGCAAGGGAGTTGGAACTAGGTAATCTCGGGGACCCTTCCAACTCACATCATTATATGATAAAACAGTGTCCAATAAGCAAATCCAAAGACACCACTAGAGTTACCAAGATGTCCTCAAAAATGTGCCATCTTAATGTGGGAAAAGGATTAGAAACCCAATGCGAGAGGGAGGATAAGACAGCACTATTCTTTGCGTCAGCCAAGGTGTGGTTAGCATGGTTTGTCCTAGGCTTTTTAAAACATCTAGCCTGTGAGCACGGAGGCTTAAAATTACATTCTTTGTATGAACTAATTCCTGTCTATCTTTGCAGTAATACTTGCTCATTGTGTCTTTCTCATCTGGATTTTACTGTGGCCAGGTGATGCTGGTTTCCTTGTTCACAAATTCTGTCCAAAACCAGCCTCCTCAGCTGCTATCCTGAAATGGACTTGTGTTGCAAGAGCTCTCAAGAGCACTCTGATGTCTTAGGTAAAACCTCCATCTTCCCTGATCTCTTACTCCTCAGAAACATCTGCAAGTGCTTCTGGTGACAAGAAAAGTTGTAGAAGTTACTATGTTGTAACCTTGCTTGCTTTGAGTTTCACATACTTTGAAAATTACGTGGATTGTGTGTTTGATTCTTTTAAGGTTAAATTTCAAATAAACATGGAAGGACAACTGAGAGCTGAAATTACTGAGAGCAGTTCACACCTGCTTCTGGACACTGGCCTGAAACCCCTAGTGTTGATTACAAATAGGCTAATATTTTTCCAAAGACCAGTGAGCTGCTTCAGGGCTGCATTGCGTAAATGAGAAAGTGGGTCAGATCTGCAATGAAAGGTGGGGTATTGGAGAGAAGACATAAATTAAACCACATGTGCAACTAGCTTCAACAACAGAGAAAGGATTCTCCTCTCATCATCATTTTCCATTTGGCTTATAACAAACAAAAAGACCACTAAATCAGACCACAGATTCACAACAAATTTATAGCTCTTCATTAGGTTATAGGGTGGTTTAATGTGTTTCTTATTGTTTTAATGGGAGGTATCCAATTTTATCCATGTCTTGGCTTCAGCATAAACACTGTAAATTTAGCAGTCTCATAGATGATTATCAGGTTTTGGTTGAGCCTCCAGCTGCATCATTTCCCATCATGTTCTTAGCACTAGTACAGTACCACTAGTGGGAGAAGAAATGAGTTATTGTGTGGACAGGGTGCTTGTGTCCAAACTAGTGTCTTCTGCAGTCCTTTCTGCATGAGCATCTCTATTCACCAGAAAGGAAGCTTGCAGGAGAACTTTATGTCACCGTAAGAAGCTCTAGGACAAGTTCCAGTGACAGAGAGCTGTCTGTGCATCCCCTTTGCTGTTCTCATGCCTCCTCGCTCTGAAGCTTTCTTCTAAATTTTGAATGGGAGGAGACTGTAATTTTATATCCCAAAATAAACCTTGCCTCACATTTTCAATGCAACAGAAGAGAGAAATAGTCTTCCAAATAATAATAACATACTAGGAAGGTCATAGTATCATAGTTGGATTGGAAGGGGCCCATGAGAATCACTGAGTCCAACACCCTGCTCTCCATAGGACTACTTATAACTAAGCCATATGACTGAGAGCACCATCCAGATGCTCCTTGAATTGTGAAAGACTTGGTGCCATGACCACTTCCTTGAATATCTTATTTCAGTGACTGACCACACTCTAGGTGAAGAACCTTCTCCCAATGCCTGATCTGAAATTGCACCGTCACATCTCTATTCCGTTTCCTCATGTCCTGTCACTGATTACCAAAGGAGGAGTCCACCCCCATCTGAGGAAAGTGGATTGTGTAAGAGAATTACCACAGGAGACCTTACTTATAATGAGGGAAATAACAATGCCATTTGGGTTTGTTAGGTACTTCTGAATGGCTCCTGTTTGAAAACCATTACCTATTGCCTGTCACTCCCCATGCCTGTGGGAGTGCACTGAAAGCCTATCTTTTGGAAGCATTGTAAATTGACTAATGGAAAAAAAAAAAAGCCAGGAAGAAAAAGTCTTAGTTAAAATGTGTTATTAACCTGCAGAGGAGTAAAGGCCAAACCCCCAAATATAACATCATGGGAACACACACACAGTGTACACTCTTGAGAGACAATAAATGATTTATAACTAGCTCACCATGTGATACCAAATTACCACAGGTACTCAGCTGAAGACACATGAGCTAAACAGCTACCAAGCACAAAACCAGACACTGATCTACCATCTGCACAAGAAGGAAAACACACCTGGACCTGGAGGCCCTATTAATTTAGTATGGCAAGCAGATAAATATCAGAGAACACGCATCATCTGAATACTTAAATAGTATAATGAAGAGTTAAAATACAGAGTAAAAGGAATTGCTTGTACTTGTGTGCTGCCTTTCACCAAATATTCCAAAGCATGTCAGTGCCTCTTGTGTCTTTTCATCTGCAAGACCAGCTCTAGGTGTGCTACTGTTTGCATTCCTCCTGAAAAGAGAGAGGTGTCAAAAGTGGTATGGAGCAAAGGGAAACTGTACAAAGAAGCAGAATGATCTGTATCATCCCCGAGGCTTTTTCCATCATTAGGTTCAATCTTACCTGTCTGATGACAGGGGCACTGAGACAGTGGGGATTCTGATGTCTGCTTTCACAAGCAATGATCCCCCATTATCAGGTACTATTAGTTAAGGCAAATGGTTAAAAACAATTATAAGGCAAATATGTACAACATTGTTTATTGTTTACATCAGTTCAGCAGACTCTATTTTGAGAAGAAAGATGCAGGCTGATCTGTCAATTTCTCAGTGTGTCAATGAGATTATCAACTTTCAGTGCTGTAGTTTGTTTCAGAGGCTTTCCTTTTCTTGTTAGTCACTGTCAAGTTTCTGTAGACTCTATTCTGAGCTAAAGCTTAGAGAGGATTAATTGGCAAAACATCCTGGGATCAATAAACCTTTCAACTGATGACCCACCTGTTGTTATCTGACCATTGAGAAGATGTGAATCTCAAGTTTTCTTGTCTCTAGATTTTCACCTTTCCCAAGCTCAGCAACTTATTTATGGCCTTTTTGATTACTTCACAGAAGTTTCTTCAGTTCTACACAGAAAACAATCTTTAAGAGAGTAATGCTTTCTTAGGAAGAACAAAGCTGCAATACATTTTTTAGAGAGGGCAATCCATACTTTTTAACATGAAGGCATTTCCCAGGGGATGAGTTCTTATCTTTGCATATCCCCAAAAATATGTTTTACTCTATAACAGGATCTGTCCCTGAGCAGCTCTTTATTCTGATGGCTGGTGTAGTAGGTAGAGGCAAAAGAAGAAGTGTTTGTGTTCCAACATGAGGAAAATGCATATGGAGATCACTGTCACTGACAATGTGACTGTCACGGAAGAGTAACAATGTGAAAATCGCTTCTTTTAAATACTCTTATTGCCTGTTTGAAATTCCCCTTTATTCCCAATAACCTGTCTTTGCCTATTTCTTCTTTATATCCTTAGATCCATTTGCTACCCGAAGATCATTAGCAACAATGCTGAGATCAAATATTTCTTTAGCCTGAATCACAAATATTGTGGTGTTTGAGGTTTGTGAGCAGAAAATGAATGAAGAAGTTCATTTTCAAAGATGTTAGGTGAAATTAACGAAGACCCAGTCACAAAATTCCCTAAGACTTGAACTTTGCAGGAAAAAAGAAAAGATTCTAGAAGTCTTTGCTGTAGCTTTCAGTGGTCTGTGGAGCTTGTTCACATCACACTTATCATTACACTAAATCTAGGTTTCCATTAATGGAAAATGAATAATACAGAAATTAGCGTAGATATTGAGTGCAACTGGAATTAAATGTTTCTGTCAGTGCTTTGATTGTTCACTGTGATAACTGGACACATGATGTTTCAACTGAGAAGAAAGAGGATGACCAAAGTTGTTCTGCCTCTGGGATTTCTTACATGCAAAATGCATCAGAACTGTGTGATACATTTTTATGGGCAGTGTGGAATGCCCTCTCTTTCTAGGATAGGGTAGATGCCAAATAACAAGGTGAAGGAAAGGATATTGAGGTAATTATGAGAAATGGTGTCAAATGAGTTTGCATCTGATAAAATGAAGACGCTGATGTCAGCCGGGCAAATGTTAATCCACTGGCTTACACAGCTGGAACTGACTCCAATGTTTGACTTAGGATTTTCAGGCTTTCTCAGCAGGATAATAATTGGAAGTGTCTTTTAAAGTTCTGAAAACATTTTAAATTTGCAAAAACAAATATATTATGGCCATAGTCTTCAAACTAGATAAGATTTTCACAAATACCAAGTGGTCTAGGAGCACAACCCTAACAGAAAGCCAGCAGAATACATGCTCCTAGTCACCTCAGAAATTTGGAGAGACCCAGGCTCATGCTTGGGTGAGGGCATTTAACATTGTTAACACAGTAGGTAGGAGGAAGCAGGAGCAGTATTTGGTGGAATTCCCTTCATCTTATTTTTGCTGTACAAACTAATGGATGTAAAATAGTTGTCTACTCTCACCGAGTAGATGATGCAAAGACACAAGCACTATTTAAGATCAGATCCTCCCTCCTCACTCTTACCCAGCTTAGAAGAAATCAAATTGATTCCAATGACAGAAAAAGATATTCTTTATGGATGCAACTCACCCTACAGTCTCACTGATTGAGAGCTGGAGGCAAGGGCAAGCAGCTCACCTCCAGGGAAGACAATGTCTAAAGCCAGTCCAGAGATAGCTCTTGTTTCCTCCACTTAGTTCAAAGCAGACCTCTCCTTGATGAGTGTCCTTCCATCTTTCAAGCTGATAAAGATGTGTTTTTATTTCCTGAAAGGACAGAAAGAATGGGGACAAGCTCTGCTAAGACTGCTCTGTAAGTTTGTAGATTTGTCATCCTCTTAATGAGAGATTCAATTCTACTTGAAGAATGAACAGAGTACATCAGACACATTTTTGCAGTTTCCTTTTGTAGACATGGAAAAACCGTTGTGAGTCTAGTCGCTTTAATCAGGGGTATGTGAGTGGGATAATAGTTATAGTTACAGATCCCAGCCTGAGACCATTTTCAGGTTTTGGGGAGAAAAAGGCAGGTGAGAGTGCTGTTACTGCCACACACCTAGCCGCTAATCAGTGCCTTTCACATACAGTGGAAATGCTTGTAAAGAAAGATTCAGAAGACTACGACCTAAAGTCAGAAGTGATGTGCTTTTGTAATGTGTTTTCATAAAGTGCCGTCTCTCACATCAGAAAAAAAAATAGTTTCCCTAAAGGAAGAAACAATAAAAAAAATTAAAACCTTCAAGTTAACCATTTCACCATTTGAGTCACACTGTACCTGTTGCTGTAATCATAGCTTTAAAATGTTAAACCCACATAAATCTTGAGAGCTGGACAGAAGATGCTATTCCCGAGGCTTTCGAGGAGCAGACCTTGGTGCTGCAGAAACAGAGAGCAAACCTTGCCACAGAAAAACATCCAGAGGGAACAAAATATTAGAGTCTTTCAAATAATCCAAGAATCTTTTCTGGCTTCAAATGTACATTAGTATTGATACAGCACCTGGGACATGTGGTCTTTGCAATCACATAAGCAATTCTATAAAACTCTTGGCTTACGATGTACTAAAAAATATGACGTTTAACTCTAGTGAAATAAACTTGTTAAGGATGATACCCAAATTTGGAAGAGCAGTGCTGGAGTTTTGGCTTACTCGGTTTCTCATTATTAAGATATAATTCTTTTTAAGCTGTCTGCACACCAGTATTTTTCTGAAAGGGAGAGCTAACCTAAATGTGGCTCAGCATGCACATTCCTTGGGTTACACTTTCTATATAGAGGTTTCTTTTTACCAAGAGCAAATGTCATCCTGCTATGATATCCTTTAGAAAACACATATTAGTGTAAAATGACTAAGAAGAAGCAGAACCAAAAAGAAGCAGACAAATTTGTTTTCAGATGCAGGTACTCTGTTTTTTTTTTATTTCTCTGAATGCAGAACTGTGAAATCAAAGAGAGCCCAGGTCATTCGGAAAAATGACATATCATAATCAAATCTTTTTAAACTTTATTGTTTATTTTGCACTAGAATAGGAGAGAAACATATACAGCTTGCTGTGTTTTCAGCAAAAATGAAATTGTGAGCTCTGCTTGGGTAGCTTTTAATGAAGTCTAGCTGTAGAGCTTGGGCAAGTAATCGCAAAATGTAACAAATGCATAACTGTGAGGAAAAAGAAGTAAGGGTATGATTTTGATCATGGTCCTTGACAGTGTGCTGCTAAAAGACAACTTGGAGTGTAGACTAATAAAAGTTGTCTGTCATGTGAATCATCTGCTGTAAAACAATCCCTGATGAGCTATAGGGGTCAAGAATTAACATCTGGCCTGTTTTTCTTTTTTTTATTTTAGAGAAAGTTGATGACATTTTGTCTTCTTGTTGTCAGGGAGAAAGATGAGTCTCACAGTATGTATAAATGACTCAATTTCCAATTTTAGGGATGCAATATTTGTCACTTTTTTAGTTGTTTTTCACTTTAGCTAAAACTGTGTCTAATGCTTACTTCTTTCTGAAAGTTTTGAAATGAGTGCAACTCCATAGCTTTACCTTACCACCTTTTTTAAAAAGAACTTACCAAATTTTCACAAGGATTTTAGTGGCATGAGAGTGAGCAGGTAGCTATCTCTTCCAGTTTTGGAAGCATTGGTGCTTAACCCTCTTAAATTATTCTGTGCTGTTGCAAAAATGCAAGGCTCCCTGATGAGATGTGTCAAAGACAAACAGTCATTATTCTCTTTGCTTGATCAGGGTTGCTGTATAGACGAAGATGCACATGAAGACCAAGTAGGCCCTTGTGAATGCTGTTTGCATATTCCCTCACAATACAACCCTTCCAAATCACCAAACTTGTCACCAGCTGCCAATTTTCATCAAGAAAAGCCTGGCATTAAGTTTACTATGTATATTTCTAAGTTATAAATGAAACAGAATTGCATTGTGAGCAGAATAATTGTCAATATGCCTCATGTAAATGTATCAAATGCTTTATCTATTTGAACAAAGCTCTGGAAAAAAAATGAACAAAATTTTTAGAGGTTTTAAAGTCTAAACAGCTATTCAAATCTGCTCTTTTTTCCCCACTTTTCCTTACATGTTACAACTTAAATAACTTCACTAGTTTGTGAATTTTTAGCTTGCTGTTGCATCTCTTGATGCCACCTGTGAAAAGCTGAGGTCACTCTTCTTTGTTGAAGAGTGCTTTATGATGAAAAAGAACATGCATGGGAGAATGGGAAGGGTTTCATTGTTCTGTTGTCTTGCAAAGCAGCACCAAAATCTAGTATGAGCAGGAAAACACTAACAAAAATTAAATAATTTGTTTTGCTCTTGCTGCAAAATTCTTTCCTTCACTAATGTCACCATTTTTAAAGCAAATACTAAAGTAGTGTGATATTTGTAGCAACAGAAGTGTATTTGGTTCAGAACAGATAATTTTCATCATCTAGTCTGACCTCTTGGATATTGCAAGGCATGAAATTTCACCTGAGGATTCCCCTGTCTAATGGTCTGTCAGAGAAGATAAATCCTGAATACAGTTTATTCCTGTACTTACCAGAAAATCTCTCCTGCTCTAAAATAGAAATTTCAAAAGACTTTCCCTCTGACCTGCTGATAAAATCAGATCAGTGCTTAAGTCAATGCTGATAAAATGAGATCAGTCTGTCCAAAGGAATTGTTTTCTTTCATTCTGAAGTACTGGATGAGATTTTGCTTTAATTCATTTACTGTCTGAACCACATATCAATCACATCCTTGTTTCTGTGCACTGTGTTATTTTGGTGAGCTTGAAGATAGATTTCATATACCACAGCCCAATAGTGTCTTTGGTACTCAAAGAACATTCACATTTACTTTATTCTTGATCAATAATCAAATAGTAGCAATTAAGAAATACATTGAGAGTTCCTGAATCAGGAAAGCTTATAGATTTTAGCCATAATCAAAGAAAATGGGTCTTCATGAAGAGAAATGACAAAGTAGCTCTTCACAATTCTTCCCTTGAGCAACTCTCTTGAATACAGCTGCCTCACCATGAGATGATTATAATGAAAGGTTGCCCATATGATTATACTGACAAACACCAGTTGTGAGTTGGACTTCTAAAGACAGCTGTAATTTTTTAAACATAGTTGGTAGCTATGTATAGTGACTACACATGCTTACTAAAACACCCCTGCTTTCAAATCAGAACAATGGGAAATTGTTAAACTGAGCAGGTGTTTACCACAGAAAAAGGCCGTCTGAAATATGTGAAAAGAGATTAAATCCTCTGGGAAAGCTTACCTAAAGCAAGCTGT